>CM067304.1:10300415-10862915 GCA_034231615.1 Meghimatium bilineatum | reverse complement strand
CTTTGTCACCACGTCAAAAAAAAATCTTTAGTAGCACAGCTTTAGGCCCATGCCCTTTTACCCAATGCCATTGTGTGATATATGTATGTGTTTTTGAGCTGTTGTTTTGTTCCATATCTTCTTCTTCTGCGTTCGCTCTCATAAAACCACAGCGAATATTTCGTGTGATTTCCGCCGGGGAGCGTGGAGTACGTTGTGCTGCAATTTCCACAGTAGAACTGTGATTATTTGCACCCCGGTTGGCCACTTGTGGCCAGGACGTCCGAGGTCCAGCACATCCGTTTTCGTCATTCCTTTATTTCGGGTTTGGTCCCTAGTTTTCTTCCATATAATGTATTCCATTTATCTGGTCCTGCGGGGATAAGGAGATGACAAGGAGATAAGTGAATTATTTTGGGGTGAAATAAAGTCAGTCCATTCAGTACAATGTCCATAGGGAAGCCAAGACAACTCCTGGTGACATTCATAGCGCAAGTGGCGGTATACTCGATCTAACGATATATGGGAACCATAATAAAAGAAGAGTAGATGATGGAGGACAAGCTGTTAGTTATCTTTGATAAGCAAGCGGCTCGGAAAGTAAATGAGAGAAAGTTGCAATGCCCAATCCACAGATAATGTATGCAGAAACATTAAGTCTAATTTGATTTGCACTGTTGCCCAACACAGCTGATACAGGAGAAACTAGTCAGACTTTTGTTCACATTGAACAACAGTGAAGTTGTTTTCCTATACGGAAATTGTTCCCTGGCGCGAAGTGCCACGTCAGAAGATTATTACGCGGTCGGTGACCCAGATAAAATACCAGTTCATCTCCTATCTTTCTTTGGCAACAAATGGACAGCTGTCACAGGAAAGGGAAGCGGATCTGAATTTAAATCATGCCATAAGCGAATATGCTGGGTCAAAATACACAAATAACGCACTTATTTTATAACAAATTTTCCTCTTTAACAACAATTTTCAAAATTTCCAATTATATATTTTTTTGTTTATACTGTATATAGCGAATTTCTGTTATTACATACATATTATAACGTTTCCGGCCATGTTGCTATAATGAGACATGACTGTGTAACACAAATGTGTGTAAGCTTGAATGGGCTGTTTACTAATTCATAAACACAGTTGGTAGCCATTTGTTTAGTGCACAGATGTGTTAGGTATGCAATTTTGTAATATCAATGACCCTAAATAATTGTTATTATTTAGTCCATATATGTTTTGGATTATGCACATCGGCGAATTCTTTTGATGTTTTATGACCATTGCAAATAAATGTACTGGGTGCCACATGTTTGACTTTACAGTGAGCAAGTTATTTTCTAGTAACATTTTATTCATAGTTACTCCTGTTGGCATTCCCAAAATATGACGAAGTTTGCTCTCCATATTGTTAATGCTAAACAGAATTATAGCTATCGGGCCTAGCTTTATCGGGTAAAGCCAGCGGAAGGTGCTAGAAAAGTGCCCTAAATATTGTCTACCTCACAATGTCCCAGGCCATTTTACAGCGGCTGGTGGGGATCAATACGCAGCGGTAAAAACTATAAGAAAACAAGAAAAATTAATGTGAGACCACTCACAATTGGCGCATGGAATTTGAGAACCCTACTGGATCGTGTGGAGGTCGCTCGGCCAGAAAGATGTACCGCACTTGTTGCGAAAGAGCTAGAAATGTACAAAAATGATATCGACACGACTGTCTGAGGAAGGTGAGCTTGTGGAACACGGTGCTGGATATTCCTTCTTCTAGATTGGCAGAAAAAAAGTGAAATGCTGGAGTTGGCTTTGCAATTAAATCTAGCCTAGCCAGAAAGATGGCTGGACCTCCAAAGGGAATTAGTGAGCGGCTGATGACTGTTCGCCTTCCACCTTCTAAAAAGCGGTATGCAACATTTGTTAGCATGTATGCCTCGACTATGACGAACCCCGATGAACAGAAGGACAAGTTCTATGACGACTTGAAAAAAAAATCATGCAGAAGACCCACCACATCCGACAAACTCATCATCCCTGGTGACTTTAACGCACATGTCTCCTGGGAGACTACAGCCCTTGATCGCTCAGCTTGGCAAACCCAGATCACTGCTGGCATCATTAAATGTGAAAAAGAAAAAACAATACGGGCAATTTACAAGCAACAGAAGCGGAAGGACAAATCCGAATATTCGCCTACTCCGGACACTCTGCTCTCCTACATGCAGTACAATATAACTTTCTTGGCACGAATCGGACTCATCGGACATCTACGAACTCACAAACCAAATAAGACAATGACAAATGTTTTGGTTTTTTTCTAATTGTTCAATCAATTTATTGTTTTACTTGCCATGTTCATCTTCGTCTTCGCTTGCGATAGAGAAACCTCACCTTCATCACTCTATCGGGTAAATTT
The DNA here is from genome assembly GCA_034231615.1 of Meghimatium bilineatum. Taxonomy (NCBI): domain Eukaryota; kingdom Metazoa; phylum Mollusca; class Gastropoda; order Stylommatophora; family Philomycidae; genus Meghimatium; species Meghimatium bilineatum. The sequence goes on along the minus strand of CM067304.1, from coordinate 10,860,517 downwards.
GAAGCTATTGAGTATATTTGAGGTATTGAGTATATTTGAAGCTATTCAGTATATTTAAAGCTATTGAGTATATTTGAAGCTATTGAGTATATTTGAAGCTATTGGGTATATTTGAAGCTATTGAGTATATTTGACGCTATTGAGTATATTTGATGCTATTGTGTATATTTGAAGCTATTGGGTATATTTGACGCTATTGTGTATATTTGAAGCTATTGAGTATATTTGAAGCTATTGAGTATATTTGAAGCTATTGGGTATATTTGACGCTATTGTGTATATTTGAAGCTATTGAGTATATTTGAAGCTATTGGGTATATTTGAAGCTATTGGGTATATTTGAAGCTATTGAGTATATTTGAAGCTATTGAGTATATTTGAAGCTATTGAGTATATTTGAGCCTATTGAGTATATTTGATACTATTGAGTATATTTGACTCACGTAAAAATTGACAATTGTACTTTCGTTGCAAAGAGAATTAAATGAACAAAGAGGTTCGAACGACAGTTCGTATGAAGAAAGAACTATCAAAAGAAAATAAAAAGAAAATAAATGAAATAATTTGGAAATATTAAAAGACATAACACCTTGTTCAAGACCTTACTTGAGGATATCAATGAAAGGCGAGCAAGAAGCAGGTAGAGATACTAGTCTGAGAGAAACATCACAAGATGCACTGCTTACAGTCCAGCAGGGTGAACAGCCAAAGCAAGAGACATAGGATTATTTTCGTTGCTGATACGGCTCTTGATGATGATGTATTTCGTAGGGTATTTCACCGTGAACATCGCCAATTGGTAGAGTGGAATTATTATAATAGAGAAATCTTCTAAGAGCAAAGACGATGTATATAGAGTCATTGATATTCGAACGTTACATGCAAAATATCAATGATTGAATAGGTAGTTTTAGAGAGAAGCATTGCTTCCAACCATGTTTATGTTAATTAGTAATCGGACTTTAGAATATAACTTTCTATATCAGAAATGTATACACAAATTGTAAAAGATTACTATCTATAACACAAAATGTCTACGTACTTGTGTGGTATCACTTTATTTTTAAAAAAAAAGAAATGTGTATTAATCTTGTGAGAGAGAGTTCTCTACACCAGTGGTCGGCAACCTATGGCACGCGTGCCACACTTGGCACGCCAAGCAATTTCAAATGGCATGCAGACTCTTCACGTTTCCTGTATAAAGTTGATTATAAATCGATTAATGGGGTTTCCTCGCTTATTTCGGCACTTGGTCGTAGCAGGGTACCAGCCACAGACTTATTCAGACTTGTTACATGTTATACATATTTATATATTATTGAATATCACTATATATTAATTAATTAAAATATAAAAATAAAATATATGGTAAAATAAGAATATTGGGTTCGACTTATATAAAATGATATGTGATGCTGGCACTGAATAATTTGAAACCTTAAGTTGGCACACAGTTAGCAAAAGGTTGCCGACTCCTGCTCTATACCACTGTGTGTAGTCAGTCACAAGCTTTAGTGCGTTCCTTTCAGAGAATGTGTTTGTGTAACGCTGGGTATTTCTGATATAGAAACATGTGTTTGTGTAACGCTGGGTATTTCTAATATAGAAACATGTGTTTGTGTAACGCTGGGTATTTCTAATATAGAAATATGTATGAAAGTGTATTAAATGACGAGGTCAGACATAATACATAACAAACAGTGTACTGCAATCATATATAAATAATTAACAGACAATATAAATTAATGGACGCCACCTCTTCCTGTGGAGGTTCTATTCCCTACTACGTGAATTTGGTTTCTATGTATGCAGGAAGGGGTAAATAAATTGGACGATATTAGATACCTCAAGAGGGACGATGAAGTCTGCTGCAAGTCAATTATTTCAATCTCAAGAGGGCTTATGGCTGACTGAATCAATCTATTTTTTTTTTAAATTTATGAATAGATATAAATTATTTTTAATGGGGTGTTCTGGTCGTTTTGACATGTGGATGTCAAGACTTACTTGGAAGATGAAACTGGTAAACCTCTAATTCCTCGTTAGAAATCTTCTATTCATTCTGGAATTCAGACTAGATGAAAGATGGAATATCATGCTGAATATGGATGTGTCAGGGCAAAAGGAAAATAGATCGCAGTCAAGCTGTACGCCTAGTGCTAACATCACCGTTGTCGGTAATACATCTCAAGGAATTGCAGGATTTGTTCTCATTCTTCCACATCGTTAAATGTAGAAATCGCTGGATGACTTTGTTGACGCTCCAATATGGTACACCTACAATCCTGATGGATTACGAGTTTATAGATAGATTAGATAGAATAGACAGACAGACAGGCAGAAAGACGGACGGACAGACAAACTGGATCAGATCAGATCTGGATCCATGGATGTATGGACGGACGGACCGATAGACATACAAACAAAAAGACATACAAACAAATAAACAGATAGACAGACAGACAGACAGACGGAAGGATGGATGGATGGATGGATGAAGGGAGGGAGGTAGGTATGTATGTAGGTAAGTAGGTAGGTAGGTATCTTGGTAGGTAGGATTCATCATTCTACCAGGCGGTAGTCTGAGACCGAAGGCAGAAGAAGTGACATATCGGTGATCAATTAACCCTTGTGATATACTGATGACCAATTAACCCTTGTGATATACTGATGACCAATTAACCCTTGTGATATACTGATGACCAATAAACCCTTGTGATATACTGGTGATCAATTAACCCTTGTGATATACTGATGATCAATTAACCCTTGTGATATACTGATGACCAATTAACCCTTGTGATATACTGATGATCAGTTAACCCTTGTGATATACTGATGATCAATTAACCCTTGTGATATAATGATGATCAATTAACCCTTGTGATATGCTGAAGATCAATTAACTCCTGTGGCGAACTGGTGATCATTTAACCCCTTGACAAATAATGTTATTTATACACTTAATAACCAACTGTATATATTAGCCTTCGATCTCAAACTCCCACGTCATCTCTAGTGTACTAGTACAATTATCCTACTAGATATCACAGCAGGGCGTCACCTAATCGTTAGATCTGCTTGAATAACCAAAAATAATCGAACTTTTGTGGTTGTCTCAACCAGACATTCAGTATTTTTCCAATTCCCTGATCGGTAGACATCTGTAGATATATCAATAGTAGGCGAGTCATAGTTTACAGCACAGACATCTCGGATCACGTCTCTCGATAATATAGTAATGTGGACTCATCCGGAATCAGCATTTTGGTATGATTTTTTTTTTAGTTTCCCTTTTTATTAGTCCCTTTGTGTATACTTTGTGTCAACATCTAATTAAAATCATTGGGACAGTAAAATAATATAACATTTTAATACGATTTAATTTTTAATATAATGATTGGTATTGTGGATTCGTGACAAAGCAATTTGATGACATCAATCGTATTTGGCAGTTTTCCGTCTTTCCAGACGATTGTATTATTGCTGTACTATAAGAAATCAAATCTACGACCCATGGCGAGATTAATATGACATATAAGACTGATAAGTAATTTGATGATGATTGTTTTAAGTTAATCAATATTTATCGTTGTTGTACATGATTACGATTTATCCCGTCTGTTCTGGTTCTTTATGTATTTTTTTGTTGTTCAAGTTACCACTACGTCAGTTATGACAAGAAAAATATGCGTACATCCAAATGTAGTTAAACCGACTTTTGAGAGAGAGGCGATTGTTGTCTTCAACGGAGCAATAAGCAAACCTAAATACGCCAAGTTTCCAATGTGAGATGGGGCAATTGAAATACGTCTCTGAGAAAGAACTATTGATATCTCTCAAGTGCTTAGTGCCCAGTCTTCTGCCGGACTTGTCAATATATCTAACACAGAGTGTATATGAGGATCTTTGGCATACATGCAAATTATCTCCTGGATTATAGTAATTAAAAGGAAAAGTATATAAAATAGTTGTATCAATTAAACATGTTTGACGCATCATTGGAGAGGAGGATGTAGGTAATTAATTCATATGTCACGTAATCCCCGGAGTAAGACACAATCCCGCTCTGGCTGTCAGGAGTGATTTATGGATCACATGTAGAACATTACAGAAAAGTTGTAGCAAGTCTGTACGCGAAAAACGGTGAAGCAAACAACACAAGCTATAGATAGTGATCGCTAGGGAAATATGAAACTCAGAAATTCAATTCCTCGGAGGCAAGTAATTGTACCTGTAAATGTCATGGTCAATGAAGTACCATCAATTAGTTTTCTAGAAGGTTACGTATATGAATACGTCTTATTTTTCTTCTTCTTCATTCGTTCTCAAACTCCTGCAGATTAGCATAGGGTAGTCAGGAGAACGGAATGTGATGTGTCAGGGTCTACAGCTCCCCTGTCATATCTGCGTCTTTTGGTCTGAATATCCGGCTTCAGTGTGGCTTCTGAGTCACTTTGATCCTATATGGGATGGGATAGCCAACTGCACCCACAATATCTTTAGCTATTATGGCATGTATGAAATGTAAACAGTGTTGCTATTATTTGCTCCCCGTTCGGGCCCGTTCAAAAGAAGGACGGCACAAATAAGGAATATATTGAGAGACAAGTGCAGCGCGTTTGACTTATGAAAGGGAACTTTATAAAGGGAACTTTATGAAAGGGAACTTTATGAAAGGGAATTTTGTGAAAGGGAACTTTATGAAAGGGAACTTTATGAAACGAAACTTTATGAAGGGAAACTTTATGAAAGGGGATTTTATGAAGGGGAACTTTATGAAAGGGGATTTTATGAAAGGAGATTTTATGAAAGGGAACTTTATGAAAGGGAACTTTATGAAAGGGAACTTTATGAAAGGGAATTTTATGAAGGGGAACTTTATGAAAGGGGATTTTATGAAAGGGAACTTTATGAAAGGGGATTTTATGAAAGGGGATTTTATGAAAGGGGATTTTATGAAGGGGAACTTTATGAAAGGGGATTTTATGAAAGGGAACTTTATGAAAGGGAACTTTATGAAAGGGGATTTTATGAAGGGGAACTTTATGAAAGGGGATTTTATGAAAGGGAACTTTATGAAAGGGAACTTTATGAAAGGGAACTTTATTAAAGGGAACTTTATGAAAGGGAACTTTATGAAAGGGAACTTTATGAAAGGGAAGTTTATGAAAAGGAACTTTGCGAAGGTAAAGAAACAAAGTTATCATCTCATGAGCTTAAAAAATGATGTTAGGATCGTTTGGATGCATCCTTCCCCATGATTCCTTTCTGATTTCCTCTCATTCATTCCCTTTCAATCATTTCCTCCCAATACGGCCCATACAGGAGGGACGGAAAGGTCGACTACAGCAAGGATTCTCAACATTGTTTCTCATGGACCCCTTTCAGGATTAATTTACTTCCGTGGTTCCCCTTCCATGTTCTAAAAAACAATAAGCTAGTCATCCTTAATCCATGCTTATTAGCATATGTCTTCTTCTTCAGTGTTCATTCTCAAACTCCCGCTGGATCTGTCTTGTAGCAGGACATTCTCAAACTCCCGCTGGATCTGTCTTGTAGCAGGACATTCTCAAACTCCCGCTGGATCTGTCTTATAGCAGGACATTCTCAAACTCCCACTGGATCTGTCTTGTAGCAGGACATTCTCAAACTCCCACTGGATCTGTCTTGTAGCAGGACATTCTCAAACTCCCACTGGATCTGTCTTGTAGCAGGACATTCTCAAACTCCCACTGGATCTGTCTTGTAGCAGGACATTCTCAAACTCCCGCTGGATCTGTCTTATAGCAGGACATTCTCAAACTCCCGCTGGATATGTCTTGTAGCAGGACATTCTCAAACTCCCGCTGGATCTGTCTTGTAGCAGGACATTCTCAAACTCCCGCTGGATCTCTCTTGTAGCAGGACATTCTCAAACTCATGCTGGATCTGTCTTGTAGCAAGACATTCTCAAACTCCCACTGGATCTGTCTTGTAGCAGGACATTCTCAAACTCCCACTGGATCTGTCTTGTAGCAGGACATTCTCAAACTCCCACTGGATCTGTCTTGTAGCAGGACATTCTCAAACTCCCGCTGGATCTGTCTTATAGCAGGACATTCTCAAACTCCCGCTGGATATGTCTTGTAGCAGGACATTCTCAAACTCCCGCTGGATCTGTCTTGTAGCAGGACATTCTCAAACTCCCACTGGATCTGTCTTGTAGCAGGACATTCTCAAACTCCCACTGGATCTGTCTTGTAGCAGGACATTCTCAAACTCCCGCTGGATCTGTCTTATAGCAGGACATTCTCAAACTCCCGCTGGATATGTCTTGTAGCAGGACATTCTCAAACTCCCGCTGGATCTGTCTTGTAGCAGAACATTCTCAAACTCCCGCTGGATCTCTCTTGTAGCAGGACATTCTCAAACTCATGCTGGATCTGTCTTGTAGCAAGACATTCTCAAACTCCCGCTGGATCTGTCTTGTAGCGAGACATTCTCAAACTCCCGATGGATCTGTCTTGTAGCAGGACATTCTCAAACTCCCGCTGGATCTGTCTTGTAGCAGGACATTCTCAAACTCCCGCTGGATCTCTCTTGTAGCAGGACATTCTCAAACTCATGCTGGATCTGTCTTGTAGCAAGACATTCTCAAACTCCCGCTGGATCTGTCTTGTAGCAAAACATTCTCAAACTCCCGATGGATCTGTCTTGTAGCAGGACATTCTCAAACTCCCGCTGGATCTGTCTTGTAGCAGGACATTCTCAAACTCCCGCTGGATCTGTCTTGTAGCAGGACATTCTCAAACTCCCGCTGGATCTGTCTTGTAGCAGGACATTCTCAAACTCCCGCTGGATCTGTCTTGTAGCAGGACACTGATCCTACTAGATTTCCGGCAGGATGTAGTCCAGAGAACGAAAATGTGCTGTGTTGCCGTTTTATTTAGGCCAATGGCCAGAAACATCCGCCTTTGGTGGGTTATTTATTATATATAATTTTAAGAGTTAACACAGATGAGAACAATCAACAGCAAGTACCCACCGAAGACGAATGTGTCGTGCCATTGGCGCAAATAAAACAGCGAAACAACGCATTTCCAGTTTCTGGACTACATCCTGCTGGAAATCTAGTAGGACCATTGTCCTGCTACATGATATATCCAGCGGGAGTTTGAGAATGTCCTGCTACAATACAGATCCATCGGGAGTTTGAGAATGAACGCTGAAGAAGAAGAACAGCAAGTACGAAATGGAAGCAAATACAGAGAAAAGCAATATCGTGATTAACAGCAGAAATTATACAGAAGTACAGACCAACACCACAATGAATTGGAATAAATTGAAAGTAGTGATTACGTTCAAATACCCGGGGTCATGCATTATAAATGAGAGTGCTGTAAAATGACGAGAAATCTTGTGTTGAAGCAGAAGACATAACTCGTAATGTTGTGTTTTTGTATACTGTTGTGTTTTTTTATACCCAATTCCTGTAGTCTGATGGTCTGTGCGTTCATTGTAAAACTAATCGACCTACCTTTTGTTTTACGAAAGTATTATAATATATTATCATAACTCCTTAATTTTTGTGATAGTCCGTCGTATTTAAGTGCAACTCTAAATATATGTGTTCTACGTAAGTGCTATTGTTGTAACGTTTCACGCAGTATTACTTTATACTGATTGTTATAATATATTATAGGAACATGTGTATAGAGTGAATATGTGTATACAGTGAATATGTGTATAAAGATCATGTGAATACTTAGGAGCAAACATCAACGGTGCAGGAGACTGCATAGCAGAAATAAGGAAGAGATTGGCAATGGCATATTGTAAAATAACACGGTTAAAAAACATATGGAAAAACAACAAAATAGAAACGAAAGTGCTAATGTTACGAATTTTTATTTTTTCGGTTGCAACATACGGCTGTGAAACATGGAGCCTAAGTAAAACAGCAGCAAAAAAGATCAACGCTTTTGAGATGAAATGCTACAGAAAGACACTTAGAATATTATGGAAAGAAAAAATCAGAAACTCAAATATTATAAACACATTCAAGATGCCAGAGTGTTGGTTACTAAACACAATAGCAAAAAGAAAACTACGTCTGTTTGGTCATATAAAGAGACATAACTGTTTAGAAAGACAAATAATGGAGGGAAGAGTGCCTGGGAAGAGGAGAAAGGGCACACCAAGAAGACGATGGACTGACGACATTAAAGATAACATGAATACATCGCTAGAAAATGCAAGCCACATCGCCCAAGACAGAGAGAGGTTCGGAGAGTTCATTGGGAAGACAACGTTCTGGAAGAAATACGTCTATTGTCTATTGTCTTTCCTCATGTGAATGATTGTTGATCGCATTCACACTTGCCGTTAAGCGTAGGGGTGGTAGTTTAAGCTGTCGTTTCAAGGCCAGATGTGTCGTCGAGATTGCAGTTAGTCCATGTTTGTTCTAGGTTATCTTGATGTTTTCTATCCACCGTTTTCTTTGTCTACCTTTGGCTTTACACCCGGATATTCTTGTATTATATGCTATGTAACACGTGACATATATCACATGACATAATGCATATTACCAAGTTTATAGGCGTCAGACTACTCTATAACACTTGTATATACTACAAACAACCCTTTTGCAACACATTTTTAAATTTGCAGTCAATAGTTGTCATTGTTATATACCCGTATCATTGTATAAGATAAACTTGAAATATATATTGTATATTTATATATATTTATATACGGCTTGCGATCAGCTTAACTGCTATTGAATTATCTATAAAAACAAAAAGCTATTATCCATAGGTTTACCTTAAGCACTACTTTAGCTACTATATAATAGAATTATCAATATATGACCCTTAAGTATATGTGTCTATTTAGATCGCATTTTGAATATGCTTACCAAGCTTCACGCATGATTATGGGTTAAGTAAAATATACACACTAACACATACCCTGTTCTCCAACTCATGATACCAGAAAGACACCACAAAGACCCAACAAAAACATAAGGCCTAGTGGATATTCATACAATACTAATGGCCATGCTAACATCCATGCTAACATCTATGCTAACATCCATGCTAACATCCATGCTAACATCCATGCTAACATCCATGCTAACATCTATGCTAACATCCATGCTAACATCCATGCTAACATCTATGCTAACATCTATGCTAACATCTATGCTAACATCCATGCTAACATCCATGCTAACATCTATGCTAACATCCATGCTAACATCCATGCTAACATCCATGCTAACATCCATGCTAACATCCATGCTAACATCCATGCTAACATCCATGCTAACATCTATGCTAACATCCATGCTAACAAACATCCATGCTAACATCCATGCTAACAAACATCCATGCTAACATCCATGCTAACATCCATGCTAACATCCATGCTAACATCCATGCTAACATCCATGCTAACATCCATGCTAACATCTATGCTAACATCTATGCTAACATCCATGCTAACATCCATGCTAACATCTATGCTAACATCTATGCTAACATCTATGCTAACATCTATGCTAACATCCATGCTAACATCCATGCTAACATCCATGCTAACATCTATGCTAACATCCATGCTAACATCCATGCTAACATCCATGCTAACATCTATGCTAACATCCATGCTAACAAACATCCATGCTAACATCCATGCTAACAAACATCCATGCTAACATCCATGCTAATATCCATGCTAATATCCATGCTAATATCCATGCTAATATCCATGCTAACATCCATGCTAATATCCATGCTAATATCCATGCTAATATCCATGCTAACAAACATCCATGCTAACATCCATGCTAATATCCATGCTAATATCCATGCTAATATCTCCGGCTAATACCCGTTGCTAGTATCCCGTGCTGATAACCATTGCTAGTATTAACTATTAATATACACTCTCTGGTAAAAAGTACAGGGCTAACAGCTGTTACGAGCTGTAACTCCCTGCTATCACTGTTATGTTCTGTCATACCCAGTTTTACTCATGGGTAGCAAATAGCTTTATGCCTTGCAGCGTCAGGGATAGACGTTTTACTCATGGGTAGCAAATAGCTTTATGCCTTACAGCGTCAGGGATAGACGTTTTACTCATGGGTAGCAAATAGCTTTATGCTTTACAGCGTCAGGGGTAGACGTTTTACTCATGGGTAGCTAATAGCTTTATGCCTTACAGCGTCATGGATAGACGTTTTACTCATGGGTAGCAAATAGCTTTATGCTTTACAGCGTCAGGGGTAGACGTTTTACTCATGGGTAGCTAATAGCTTTATGCCTTACAGCGTCATGGATAGACGTTTTACTCATGGGTAGCAAATAGCTTTATGCCTTACAGCGTCAGGGATAGACGTTTTACTCATGGGTAGCAAATAGCTTTATGCCTTACAGCATCAGGGATAGACGTTTTACTCATGGGTAGCAAATAGCTTTATGCCTTACAGCGTCAGGGATAGACGTTTTACTCATGGGTAGCAAATAGCTTTATGCCTTACAGCGTCAGGGATAGACGTTTTACTCATGGGTAGCAAATAGCTTTATGCCTTACAGCGTCAGGGATAGATGTTTTACTCATGGGTAGCTAATAGCTTTATGCCTTACAGCGTCAGGGATAGACGTTTTACTCATGGGTAGCAAATAGCTTTATGCTTTACAGCGTCAGGGGTAGACGTTTTACTCATGGGTAGCTAATAGCTTTATGCCTTACAGCGTCATGGATAGACGTTTTACTCATGGGTAGCAAATAGCTTTATGCTTTACAGCGTCAGGGGTAGACGTTTTACTCATGGGTAGCTAATAGCTTTATGCCTTACAGCGTCATGGATAGACGTTTTACTCATGGGTAGCAAATAGCTTTATGCCTTACAGCGTCAGGGATAGACGTTTTACTCATGGGTAGCAAATAGCTTTATGCCTTACAGCATCAGGGATAGACGTTTTACTCATGGGTAGCAAATAGCTTTATGCCTTACAGCGTCAGGGATAGACGTTTTACTCATGGGTAGCAAATAGCTTTATGCCTTACAGCGTCAGGGATAGACGTTTTACTCATGGGTAGCAAATAGCTTTATGCCTTACAGCGTCAGGGATAGATGTTTTACTCATGGGTAGCTAATAGCTTTATGCCTTACAGCGTCAGGGATAGACGTTTTACTCATGGGTAGCAAATAGCTTTATGCTTTACAGCGTCAGGGGTAGACGTTTTACTCATGGGTAGCTAATAGCTTTATGCCTTACAGCGTCATGGATAGACGTTTTACTCATGGGTAGCAAATAGCTTTATGCCTTACAGCGTCAGGGATAGACGTTTTACTCATGGGTAGCAAATAGCTTTATGCCTTACAGCATCAGGGATAGACGTTTTACTCATGGGTAGCAAATAGCTTTATGCCTTACAGCGTCAGGGATAGACGTTTTACTCATGGGTAGCAAATAGCTTTATGCCTTACAGCGTCAGGGATAGACGTTTTACTCATGGGTAGCTAATAGCTTTATGCCTTACAGCGTCATGGATAGACGTTTTACTCATGGGTAGCAAATAGCTTTATGCCTTACAGCGTCAGGGATAGACGTTTTACTCATGGGTAGCAAATAGCTTTACGCCTTAAAGCAAAAGAAATAGAAAATAAAGTGAAAATAAAGTAATTTGAACATATTAAAATACATGACACCTTGTTGAAAACCTTACTTGAGGGTAGGGATCAGAGGATGCGACCAAGAGATACTATTATAGTAGGAGAGAAACATCACAGGTTGGACAGTCTAGCCGAGTGTACCAACAAAGCAAGAGACAGATATTGCAGGTCCGTTGCAGCCAACCTTTGTTTCTGAGACGGCGTTTGATGATGATGATGATAATGATGATTTCGTTACTTCAAAACTTCCCTCCCCTCCTGATCTTGAAAACTTCCCTCACCTCCTGATCTTGAAAACTTCCCTCACCTCCTGATCTTGAAAACTTCCCTCACCTCCTGATCTTGAAAACTTCCCTCACCTCCTGATCTTGAAAACTTCCCTCACCTTCTGATCTTGAAAACTTCCCTCACCTTCTGATCTTGAAAACTTCCCTCACCTACTGATCTTGAAAACTTCCCTCACCTCCTGATCTTGAAAACTTCCCTCACCTACTGATCTTGAAAACTTCCCTCACCTCCTGATCTTGAAAACTTCCCTCACCTACTGATCTTGAAAACTTCCCTCACCTCCTGATCTTGAAAACTTCCCTCACCTACTGATCTTGAAAACTTCCCTCACCTCCTGATCTTGAAAACTTCCCTCACCTCCTGATCTTGAAAACTTCCCTCACCTACTGATCTTGAAAACTTCCCTCACCTCCTGATCTTGAAAACTTCCCTCACCTCCTGATCTTGAAAACTTCGTTTCTCGCGTTGTATCTTCTTGTTATGTTTACTGCTTGCCTTAAATATCTCATTTCTCATGGACTGATCCTTTTCCCTTATTCATTGTCCATGTTTGACTCTGCTATCACATTGTTTATATAAAAATTGAGTTAATAATTTCGTTTTTAGTTTCAATTCAAATATTTAGGCATATTGAAAGACCTAACGCTCTGTTAGAGACCTTACATCACGGCAAAGTTGGGGGGGGGGGCAAGTGATAGATACATATAGGACGAACCATCATTAAATGGACAGAATACAGTTTAGCAGAGTTCACCACCACGGCAGGAGACAGTGAGTGGAGGCCATCCAATGATAAAACTATATGCTTTGATACATAGTACTTTTATATTAGCCTTGCGGGCCAGAAAAAAATGGCTTGTGTGCCGCATTTAGCCCGCATGCCGTATTTTACCCAAGATTTGTTTAAAAGAACAATAACTATATAGAAATAAATTGTTCACCTAAAATGTCCTCTCCTGAGAATATTCCACAATGATTGACAGTCACGAACCTAACGACATTTTATAAGACAAATGCTCACGGTACACAACATCATCGGCTCACAGCTTTCATCGCGTTCTTGCAGCCACGGACAAAAACAAGAAATCTAAGCTGACATCATCAACAACAGTACATTATTGTCCGGATTACATTGCACGCGTTCTCTAACTCCAGTTGTTTATTATAACTCAGGCAGTGTGTAGGCCGTTAACATGGTCAGAACAAACGTGAACAGTGACATGGAAATATAATCTGATGACAGATTGGATGTTTTATGGATGAGCTGACGTTAGAAATGGAAAGAAAGGGATGAAAGAATATTTTACATATATACAAGCAGGGGCGGACTTGCTCAAAAAGTATTAGAGACAATGTTCCCTCTAATTTTCTTCTCTTGTGAGCAGATCTGAAGATGTCTGTGTTGTAAATATTTCCGTGTGAATGTATTTAACCATCTGGAAAAAAAATATATAATTCACTAGACTAGTGTCAATGCTAGTAATACCGGACTAATGTCAATGCTAGTAATACCGGACTAGTGTCATGCTAGAAATACTGGACTAGTGTCATGCTAGAAATACTGGACTAGTGTCAATGCTACGGATACCTGACTAGTGGCAATGCTAAGGATACCGGACTAGTGTCAATGCTAGGGATACCGGACTAGTTCAATGCTAGGGATACCGGACTAGTGTCAATGCTAGGGATACCGGACTAGTTCAATGCTAGGGATACCGGACTAGTTCAATGCTAGGGATACCGGACTAGTTCAATGCTAGGGATACCGGACTAGTTCAATGCTAGTAATACCGGACTAGTGTCAATGCTAGTAATACCGGACTAGTGTCATGCTAGAAATACTGGACTAGTGTCAATGCTACGGATACCGGACTAGTGTCAATGCTAGGAATACCGGACCAGTGTCAATGCTAGGGATACCGGACTAGTGTCAATGCTAGGGATACCGGACTAGTTCAATGCTAGGGATACCGGACTAGTTCAATGCTAGGGATACCGGACTAGTGTCAATGCTAGGGATACCGGACTAATTCAATGCTAGGGATACCGGACTAGTTCAATGCTAGGGATACCGGACTAGTTCAATGCTAGGGATACCGGACTAGTTCAATGCTAGGGATACTGGATCTGTCAAAGACTCTGATTTACGGAATATTGTCTTGCCATCTGATGTTCATAATTTTTCTGAGACAGGTTATGTGAAAATGATGAGTTTCCTCACATGACGTCTATACACAGTGTCCATGTTTGACTAGCGTATAGCAGCACTGGAAGTACCACTGCTCTGTAAACTTTCAGCTTAGTTTGTAGATTAATGTCAATTCTGTGCCACGTATTTTCGTACTATCTGCGAAAGGGCCGCTTGCCTTAGCGATCCTCGTATACACGTCACCATCAAAGTTCGAATTTTGTGATAAAGTACCAACTAGGTATGTGAATCTATTCACCACTTTCAGTGCTATACCATTTACCTTTATTCAGGGCTCCAGATAGATTTTGCCAGGTGCTGGTTGTAACTTGGCTTCTGTTTTCTCCGTGCTAATAGTAAGCCGAACGTTGGTACAGGCTTTGAAGAATATGTCTAGATGTTTTGTACATTAGCCTCAGATTTGGTAGTTAGGGCACAGCCATCAGCAGATTTGTGATTAGCCATCCCTAATTATGTTTGATTTGACTAATGGTTTCAACAATTAATTAAAATAATTAAACACATACTCGCCACGGTCGTAGGAATGTCACATCGAGATATAGCCACTCATGGTTGTAGGGGTGTCACATTGAGACATAACCACTCAGGGTTGTAGGGGTGTCACATTGAGACATAACTACTCAGGGTTGTTGGGGTGTCACATTGAGACATAACCACTCAGGGTTGTAGGGGTGTCACATTGAGACATAACCACTCAGGGTCGTAGGGGTGTCACATTGAGACATAACCACTCAGGGTTGTAGGGGTGTCACATTGAGACATAACTACTCAGGGTTGTAGGGGTGTCACATTGAGACATAACCACTCAGGGTTGTAGGGGTGTCACATTGAGACATAACCACTCTGGGTCGTAGGGGTGTCACATTGAGACATAACCACTCAGGGTTGTAGGGGTGTCACACTGAGACATAGCCACTCAAGGTTGTAGGGGTGTCACATTGAGACATAACCATTCAGGGTTGTAGGGGTGTCACATTGAGACATAACCACTCAAGGTTGTAGGGGTGTCACATTGAGACATAACCACTCATGGTTGTAGGGGTGTCACGTTGAGACATAACCACTCAGGATTGTAGGGGTGTCACATTGAGACATTTAATGCAGAATAGATCTTCACTCATCCAATCCACTATATTTCTGATATGTTTGGACACTTCACACTCTGTCCAGTTCTTGATATTATTCAGCCATTTCTTCTTCTGTTCACCTCGTCTTCTCTCACCGTACTCTGAAGAACATCTAGCCATCGACGAATGTCTCATCACATGCCCGTACCACGGGGGTTCACGAAATTTCACGATTGTTAACAGTGGTTCTTGTTAACCCTTTAAATACATTAATTATATCCTACACAAACACATTGGTCTTATGTTCTTTGTAAAGTAAGTAAAGTAACCCATAGCATTTATTAATGCCGTAGGGGTGTGAGATGTTAGCGATCTCACATTTCACAGGCTCTGCAAATGAGGGCGGTAGCCATCTCCTCTCCCTCGCCATGTTCTTTGTAACAGATATCCAACATACGTTTACATAATTTGTTTTCGAACGTTTGGATTCTTCAAAGTCCGCAGTTAGAGTAAAGGCCTCACAGTCATATTGAAACGGTAAAACCAGAGATTTATATTAACTTTAACATGGGTGATGATCCTGCTTTCCAAATTGGGGTTAATCTTGTCATAACGGCCATAGCCATTGCCAGTTTTTTTTCTTACTTTCAGCTGTTGATTCACCATCACCACACATCTGGGTTCCCACGTAAGTAAAGGTTGAAACCTCCTCAAACCTTCGATTTTTAAACTTTGTATTGGTTGGGACTAAATTAGTACACATATTCTCCAAAATTTTACTCTTATCTTCATTGATCTGCATGATAGGTTTCTTGCTAGATATTTCTAGTCTTGTTAACTCTTGTAGTTCTGCCCCTGTTGACGCCATCAGATCAATGTCACCAGGGAAGTGGGAATTATAAATTTGGCGACCTTCGATCGATTCTCTTTAATGAAATTCCTGCAATATTTCTTTCATAATTGCTTCTATGTAAATATTAGACGTTGTTGGTTAAAATAAACATCCTTGTTGCAACAACATTAGTTCTGAAAAAATTCACGGATTTCGCTGTCTATGAACATAGCACGTTGTGTGTCTGTATGGACTAAATACAACATTCAGTATTACAACATATCACGTTGTGTGTCTGTATGGTCTAAATACAACATTCAGTATTACAACATATCACGTTTTGTGTCTGTATGGACTAAATACAACATTCAGTATTACAACATATCACGTTTTGTGTCTGTATGGACTAAATACAACATTCAGTATTACAACATATCACGTTTTGTGTCTGTATGGACTAAATACAACATTCAGTATTACAACATATCACGTTTTGTGTCTGTATGGACTAAATACAACATTCAGTATTACAACATATCACGTTTTGTGTCTGTATGGACTAAATACAACATTCAGTATTACAACATATCACGTTTTGTGTCTGTATGGACTAAATACAACATTCAGTATTACAACATATCACGTTTTGTGTCTGTATGGACTAAATACAACATTCAGTATTACAACATATCACGTTTTGTGTCTGTATGGACTAAATACAACATTCAGTATTACAACATATCACGTTTTGTGTCTGTATGGACTAAATACAACATTCAGTATTACAACATATCACGTTTTGTGTCTGTATGGACTAAATACAACATTCAGTATTACAACATATCACGTTTTGTGTCTGTATGGACTAAATACAACATTCAGTATTACAACATATCACGTTTTGTGTCTGTATGGACTAAATACAACATTCAGTATTACAACATATCACGTTTTGTGTCTGTATGGTCTAAATACAACATTCTGTATTACAACATATCACGTTTTGTATCTGTATGGACTCAATACAACATTCAGTATTACAACATATCACGTTTTGTGTCTGTATGGACTAAATACAACATTCTGTATTACAACATATCACGTTTTGTGTCTGTATGGTCTAAATACAACATTATGTATTACAACATATCACGTTTTGTGTCTGTATGCCCTAAATACAACATTCTGTATTACAACATATCACGTTTTGTGTCTGTATGGTCTAAATACAACATTCTGTATTACAACATATCACGTTTTGTGTCTGTATGGTCTAAATACAACATTCTGTATTACAACATATCACGTTTTGTGTCTGTATGGACTAAATACAACATTCTGTATTACAACATATCACGTTTTGTGTCTATATGGTCTAAATACAACATTCTGTATTACAACATATCACGTTTTGTGTCTGTATGGACTAAATACAACATTCTGTATTACAACATATCACGTTTTGTGTCTATATGGTCTAAATACAACATTCTGTATTACAACACATCACGTTGTGTGTCTATATGCTATAAATACAACATACGATGATGTTGACAGAATTTTTCTTCACAAAAGGTACAATCAGCAGCCGATACTGCACAACCAATGTCAGCATAGACAACTACAGACAACATGTGTTCCAGACCCTCTAAGCGAATGAACAGCACAGGAAAGAAGCAGAATAAAGCGCCCCAACCAATCCTGCACAAAGTCCTTTTAAGGACTACCACCTTATAATCCAGACGGACACAGCTAAGGAACAACACAGCAAATAGCTCTGAATAGAAGAAAGAGCTCCAACCAATCACCACAAAGTCCTTCTAAGGACTACCACCTTATAGTCTCATCAACACCAGAGACAGGCAGAGCCACAACATAGTCCATACAAGGACTGCAGCTAGGAGGCCCTACAGCGAACCCGGCTAACAAAGCCACATCCTATCAAAAACCAGGCAGACAAGCCACAAAAACCACAGGTCCCCAACCGCCTCGATATAACCAATATGGACACCAGTCCTAGGTTGAAAGATGCGGGCCTCGACCATATGAGGCATAAACCCCTATTTAACAAACAAACAAACAAGTTGACAGAATTAAACTTTCTCAAAGTATTCTTCAGAACTGTAATGTCAAATACTGTTAAAAGCTTGGTTGAAATCAATAATCAATATGGAATAGATCACATTAGTGCTTTTCACTTAAAAGAGAGTACCGATAATACTCTACATTATAGTCGGCATCATCATCACGTCTGCGAATCAGAGGTTAACTACAACGCACTTCCAATACCCTCTGTCTCTTGCCTTCGAGGTGTACTCTGACAGACTAATCGATCTTACGATGTTTCCCTCCCAATGTTTCTACCTCTTGCTCGCCTCAACTCTATCCTCAAGTAAGGTCTTCAACGAAGTGTCGTGTATTTGAATATCTCCGGGAGACTTTATTTGTTTGATTTGTATTTTCTCTAGTAGTTTATTTTATATGCACATTGTTGTTGAAACATCTTTATTTTATGTATTATTTATCTTTATTTCAACATTCCTTCTTTTCAATTATCCTTATTCTTCTATATACCCACATCTAAAATACCATTCCAACTGCTCGTTCGATAGCCATGTTTCTGAATCATACTCTAATCATATATTACATGGTGTAGTTGTTTGTTTTTTTTACAATATACCATTTTGACTCGTATATCTTCGTCATTTTTGAGTTCACAATTTTAACTATTGTTTCCCTTTAAAGCCAGATAATGTTTTTAATGCAACATTGAAGTATTCAATTTGTATTTAAATTTGTAAAAATCAGTTTCTGCTAACACAACTGCGTAAATAACAAGTTTGTATGCATTTTTACAAGGTATATTTCTCATAGTTTTCTCACATGAAATATTCAGTATCGATACCACTTTAGTTAGCTGTCAAATAAAATATTCAGTATCGATACCACTTTAGTTAGTTTTCAAATGAAATATTCAGTATCGATACCACTTTAATTTATTTCTGCATAAGTTTTGTAAAATTAAAAAATGTTCCGCTTTCTCCCCAAAAATCATATTATATAGAAAAGGGTACCCCCACCCATAAAAACATTAATGTATACAAATTTTCCATTTTATTACATATTATGCATACATCAACATAATACACTTGAAATATTCAGTACTGGTATTTTTTGATCATGAAAAACAAACCTTAAATGGTGTAATAGAGGGTTAATACAGTGTAGATTAAACATTGTATAATTCCTTTATTGAGGTGTAGATTAAACATTTTATAATTCCTTTATTGAGGTGTAGATTAAACATTTGATAATTCCTTTATTGAAGTGTAGATTAAACATTTTATAATTCTTTTATTGAAGTGTAGATTAAACATGTTATAATTCCTTTATTGAAGTGTAGATTAAACATTTGATAATTCCTTTATTAAAGTGTAGATTAAACATTTGATAATTCCTTTATTGAAGTGTAGATTAAACATTTGATAATTCCTTTATTGAAGTGTAGATTAAACATTTGATAATTCCTTTATTGAAGTGTAGTTTAAACATTTGATAATTCCTTTATTGAAGTGTAGATTAAACATTTGATAATTCCTTTATTGAAGTGTAGATTAAACATTTGATAATTCCTTTATTGAAGTGTAGATTAAACATTTGATAATTCCTTTTTTGAAGTGTAGATTAAACATGTTATAATTCCTTTATTGAAGTGTAGATTAAACATTTGATAATTCCTTTATTAAAGTGTAGATTAAACATTCTTAATTCCTTTATTGAAGTGTAGATTAAACATTTGATAATTCCTTTATTGAAGTGTAGATTAAACATTTGATAATTCCTTTATTGAAGTGTAGATTAAACATTTGATAATTCCTTTTTTGAAGTGTAGATTAAACATTTGATAATTCCTTTATTGAAGTGTAGATTAAACATTTGATAATTCCTTTATTGAAGTGTAGTTTAAACATTTGATAATTCCTTTATTGAAGTGTAGATTAAACATTTGATAATTCCTTTATTGAAGTGTAGTTTAAACATTTGATAATTCCTTTATTGAAGTGTAGATTAAACATTTGATAATTCCTTTATTGAAGTGTAGATTAAACATTTGATAATTCCTTTATTGAAGTGTAGATTAAACATTTGATAATTCCTTTTTTGAAGTGTAGATTAAACATTTGATAATTCCTTTATTGAAGTGTAGATTAAACATTTGATAATTCCTTTATTGAAGTGTAGATTAAACATTTGATAATTCCTTTATTGAAGTGTAGATTAAACATTTGATAATTCCTTTATTGAAGTGTAGATTAAACATTTGATAATTCCTTTATTGAAGTGTAGATTAAACATTTGATAATTCCTTTATTGAAGTGTAGATTAAACATTTGATAATTCCTTTATTGAAGTGTAGATTAAACATTTGATAATTCCTTTATTGAAGTGTAGATTAAACATTTGATAATTCCTTTATTGAAGTGTAGATTAAACATTTGATAATTCCTTTATTGAAGTGTAGATTAAAAAGCCTGTATTACATTTACACATGGAAGATTTACTTAGTAAAAGACATTATATAATCGGTGATACTGCAGTTAGACTCTATACTCCGCCGAAGACGGATGTGTCCGGTCATTGGTGCAATTAAAACGGCGACAAGCCGCATTTCCATTCTCTGGACTACATCCTGCTGGAAATATAGTAGGATCATAGTCCTGCTACAAGGTAGATCCAGCGGGAGTTTGAGAATGAATGCTGAAGAAGAAGAAAACTATACTACCAATAGACAAGACAATATTCTTAAGTTTTACAGTTTACAATAGGCAAGACAATACAGTCTTACGTTTTACAGTTTACAATAGGCAAGACAACACAAAGTCTTAAGTTTACAGTTTACAAACGACACAATCGACGTTTTCGACATTCAGGCCATTATAAAGCAACTATACAATGAACAAGCAGGCTGACGTAATGCTGAATAAACAACACTACTGAATGCTTCGAAGCAATCTCTTAAAGTCAGTCCAAAAAAAGGCACCCATAGCACTCTAAGATTCCATATCATTGTCCTGGACACCGCCATCACCTCCATCGTCATGTTACTTCTAGCTGTATAGAAAGCATCACTTTCTTCGCAAATACACTTCTCTCATACACTTCTCTCATACACTTCTCTCATACACCTCCTTAATTCACTTCCCCTATACACTTCTCTCATACACCTCCTTAATTCACTTCCCCTATACACTTCTCTCATACACCTCCTTAATTCACTTCCCTTATACACTTCTCTCATACACCTCCTTAATTCACTTCCCCAATACACTTCCTTCATATAATTATCTCATACACCTCCTTAATTCACTTCTCATACACTTCTCTCATACACTTCTCTCATACACGTCTCTCATACACCTCCGTAATTCACTTCCCTAATATTATATTTCCATAATACACTTACCAAATACATTTCCCCAATGTTGTTTCCAAATTTACTTTCCTAATACATTTTCATAACTCCCTTCGCTAATACACTTCTCTAGTATACTTTCCCAATTCACTTCCTTAATTCACTTCGGTAATACTTCAATTGGACTTACATCGGCCATGTTCTCAGAATGAACAGCCTAAGAATTTCCCAGCAGTCACTATATTGGGTGCCACCCGGAGTAAGAAGAAGAGGGGGACCTAGAGAAACTCTACGAAGAACCATTAATAAAGAAGGCATGTCAACGAACCTAAACAACATGCAAGAATTGAAAGACCCGGCTACACAAAGACAGAAATGGAAAGCTATTTCTGCCCTATGCGCCGCCTATGGCCCTGGAGGAACATAACATAACATAACATAACATAACATAACATAACATAACATAACATAACATAACATAACATAACAATACTTCAATAAAAATGGGTATGCTCGAAGAGTGTGAGCATGCCTACATACTCAGTGACTCGATGAGCATGATTGTGAATGTTCAGGCGGGATACATTCGTTAACAGTGACTGGATGAGTGAAGAATTCCTGTGTGCGTAAAGTGACTTTTATTTTTGTGCCGGGACATGTGGGAGTCTGGGGTAATGAGAGAGCAGAGAGGTTGGCCACACACGCTTCAGCTACGGCTGTTGGTGGAGCGATGAATTGGACAGACATTTTGAACGCCTTACGGGAAAACGCACGAACAAATGACTGTACAAGTGACGATGACTTGTTTCATGACTAGAATAAGGGAGCTTTGTTTGAAATGTGGTGTCGCTAGAAAGGAGCGGTTTCGTGGGCAAGAAAGAATGACGGGCAATCAACGGCGCACTGGGACCGTCAGTCAACGTGTAATGGCGGATACACTCAAGGAGATATCTGAGCATCCATGGACTTGTCCGGAGTGCAATGACGATGATCCAACGACTAACTAATTCACTAATACACTTTTCACAAAGGTTGAGAAGCACTGCCATAGAGTGTCAAGATCACCCAGAAGCCATGATGAATTCGGATGTGTCATTCCGAAAGTTGCAGATATCGCAACAACGCTGTAAACTAGCATTATCACTCCGTTCTGCGGAATACATTCTGATAATCTTTCTATTCTTACTGATGTGGATAAGTGAGGACAAATCCAGACATGCCCAGACCAGTTTCCGATATTGTCTGCCCGTGATTTTCTTTAACCCACACTTCTTCTACCCGCTTCATCTCTGCTCTGCGATATGGCTTTTGACAGGGACTCTCACGCCGGAATACATGACAGCACACTGCACATTTTCGTCGTTTTACTATTGAAAGTAGTCAATCATTATTAGCATCTCTTAAATACAATCATTGACATGATTGCGAAAAACAATCATTGGCATGATTCCGAACAAGGATAGACGTCTCACAAACCATCACTTCCCCCTTATGAAAAAGTGTCTTCTATAATAGTCAAAGTCCACAACGCCACCTTCAGTTTCGAAAACGTCATCTTATGTGCGACAACTCCCGTTTTAGAAATACGATCCAATCCCAGATCAGATGTCTACCTCGTTTGATTATTTCCCTTGGGTAAGTTGATCTGTCTATGGTTATCTACTAATTTACATATTATTACATATTATTATCGGGTTATTTATGTAAAACACAACTCTCCTAACCCTAATCATAAATATATTATTATTTAAATTTAACTATTGATAAATGACTGAGATAATATTTCGATTAGTTATCCCTAAATTAAGCAGGTAAGAATCTAATCTGGGATTGAACCAGAAATACTGTTAGACTGATGACGTAATCAACAAAGTTGCGTAATCTGAAACAGTCGTTATTTATTCTTATATCAGTTACCGAACTTTGTCTATGTTAAACACGGTACATAAATCGCATTTACCCAGACAGTTGTATTTTGCAAGAGGTGGAGTGCTTGGCAGATCTTAGGCGTTGCCGCTCGACATGATTAGACGAGAGACATGATTCCTTCCAATGATTCCTCTCAGATACATCACATGTTTTTTTGTTTATCGATTTCACGTCAGACTGGCCAGGATATATCTTTGAAATAGTGTTATCTGGCATGTAGTATTTCTAAATTTCGAACTCAAAATTGAGTTCAGTAGTTAGCGCACTAGCTCTCTAGGGGAGTAGACCTTGTTCTTTTTCTTATTATTCTGTGTTAGTTCTCAAACTCCGGCTGGTTACCAGGATTTAGCCAGTATAACCTAATTCGTTGTGCCATGTCGTTGTCCATAGTCTGGCTCTGTGGCAGCAACGTAGAGAGTGCGTTTGTGACGTCCAAGGTAACGAGAACACATCTCACCGCAAGAAACTTTTCATTTAAACCGTCTAGAAAGCAATGGCACATTATTGAACACAAATAGTGCCAAGAAAAAAACTATAGCCAAAGAATGCTGAGTCGGTCGCTACAACCGGAATAGGATATGCTAGCAATTTATGTTTGCTTGACAGGCTTGATACTTGTTTTTTTTTTCGGTTTGATAAGTTTTTTATCTGGACCGTTCAGAAAGCAATGGCACATTACTGAACGCAAATATTGTCAAGAAAATCACTACAGCCAAAGAGAAGTTTGAGAACTTTGACTTCAGCATGGCTCTTGTGCAAATTTGATCTAAAGAACTAAATAGCCAACTCCACCTTTCCTTCACCTAAAAAGAGGACCGTAGTCGTCTCTTACCATATGCATGACATATGACAGTATGTTATTATTTTCATTCTCTTCGGTCTCTGTAACATACGAGGGAGCCAAAAGTCAATTATTAATTTCAACTGGATATTCTGTGAACCAAAAACAACTCTTAAATCAACCCGGCGTTATGATACAGGCACCAGATCTATTGAAAATACAAGGTCCAGGTGCGATGTTGACCACATCATCCTTAAGTATGATCAAAAAGAAACAAAATACAGGCGAAGCACTTTATTTCTCTATACATCTAACTCAGTGAATCCCAAACATTTTTACCCCATATCCCACTTGCTAATTTGTGTTATTTCATAGACTGAACTTATTTAACAGTGTGAGAATCTTTTAATTAACTACAAAGAGTATGAGTGTATTTGGTACAATACAAGAATCTGTGGGCAGGTTTCTACAGAACAAAGCAATCAATCAATCAATCAATCATTCAAGTGCCATGCCGACTGGCGTAGGCGATCATATTTCTCCACGACTCTCTGTCTCTTGTGTTGTCAATAAGCTCGGTTGGTGTGCTTCTACCGTGCCACGATACAAGCCCATCTAGTAACTTTTCTCTTTGTCGTCCCCTATCTCTTCTCCCTTTGATTTTTCCAGTAGTTATTAATTGTTCAAGCTGTGTTCTTCTCGGCACATGCCCTAGAAACCTTACTTTCTGTCTGCCCCTAATGTTTGATATGATTGATCTTTTTACGCCAGCAAAAATAGCTAACAAAATTAAACGGAATGAAATTCCGATAAAGAGGCATATACCGACGCATCCAGTATTCTACACGTTGCGCGATGAGAGCCCCTGACCACTCGACGTACGCGCTGCACACCGAGTGG
The DNA here is from genome assembly GCA_034231615.1 of Meghimatium bilineatum. Taxonomy (NCBI): domain Eukaryota; kingdom Metazoa; phylum Mollusca; class Gastropoda; order Stylommatophora; family Philomycidae; genus Meghimatium; species Meghimatium bilineatum. The sequence goes on along the minus strand of CM067304.1, from coordinate 10,835,433 downwards.
GAGATGGATGGGCAGTTCATTGCGCGCAAATCGCTAGATCGGTATTTTAAGTTAGGACTTTTTAAGTTTCCGAGATTGTGCAATAGCATATGTAATTAAAAAGTTCATGTGTGTTGCCGTAGCCCGAAAGGGGAGAAAAGAATAGCAACACTGTTTACCTTCCACGCATGTCGTAAAAGGCGACTAAGGAGGTTATGGGATGGAGTTGGCTGTCCCATCCCATATAGGGTCAGTGACCCAAAGCCATGCTGAAGTCGGATGTGTCAGGCCGAAAGGCGCAGATATCGCAGCAATTCTGTAAACTTTGACACAACGCATTCCGTTCCCCGGACTACATCCTGCTAATTTGCAGGAGTTTGAGAACGAACGCAGAAGAAGAAGAAGAAGAAATTTAAAAGTTGGTATGTTGTCACGTGATTTATCCACTGATTCTTGTATTGTTCCGTGTATTCAAAATAAACACATGAATACATTCAAGGAACTCATTTGAAAAGCTAAAAGTAATTTACAAAATACTGCTGAACAACAAATATTTCATAATGACACAGATTAGAAAGTAACTGAGACGCAAATCAGATTTTTTGAAAAACACTTGAATTCGTTAATCGCTGCAAAATCCTCAGCTCGATATAGCAGTACCATGCTTGATTCTGCTTTCATCATGTTTATTAAATCTCCATCTTGCTACAGATTTATTAGAAAATCACAAATAGTATGTCTACCTCACCGAAACACATTACGAAATGTAACTTCACCATTATCAGTGTCTGTTAATAATGGTAATATATCTCAGTACGTGAAGTCTGAAATTGAAACAAAGCCAACTGACTGAACTAGAAAAACTTGTAGATGTACACATGAATGAGATTCACGTTAGATCCTCATTAACCTAATCTAGGGAAAAAATTAATGGGCAATGCAGATAATTCAAAAGAAGCTGCTGCAACAATGCAACTTTGCAACAATACAGGTTTTTTCTTATTTTTTCTATTTGTGGACACTATCAAGAAGTAATATAACTCGCCCCAATTAACAGAATGAGATCGGTGAATCTGCGATTAAAGTTGATGAATTGTTAACAAATTTGTGCAAAGTTCTGATTTCACAGTAGTCGCTGTGATTTCTGACAATAATCCTGTCAACCGTAAAGTTCACACTGAACTGTTTGAAATCAAGCCAAACCCCTACATTTATTGAGAATTCTGATTATGCTAATAAAACAATATTTTTACTTTATGATTCTGTGCAGTTGTTAAAATGCATCTGGACTAACTGAATCAACCAGAAAAATTAAGATTAGACATTCAAATACACTTGTGTAACTGAATCAACCAGAAAAAAATTAAGATTAGACATACAAATATGTAACTGAATCAACAAGACAGATAAAGATTAGACATACAAATACACTTGTGTAACTGAATCAACCAGAAACATGAAGATTAGACATTCAAATACACTTGTGTAGCTGGACAACTGCTGATAAAACCAGCCTTATCTACATCCAAAAACATGCTTTTTGGAATAGCACATGCGGATGTAAATATTCAGACATGTATTGTCATGTGACGTATTCCTTCCAGAACGTTGTCTTCCCGATGAATTCTCTGAACCTTTCTCTGTCATGGGCGATACGGCTTGCATTTTCTAGCGATGTATTTATGTTCTCTTTAATGGCGTCAGTCCATCGTTTTCTTGGTCTGCCCTTTCTCCTCTTTTCCTGGTACTCTTCCCTCCATTATTTGTCTTTCTAAATAGTTGTGTCTCTTTATATGACCAAACAGACGTGGTTTAGTTTTCTTTTTGTTATTGTGTTTAGTAACCTACACTCTGGAATCTTCAATGTGTTTATGATATCTGAGTTTCTCTTTTTTTTCCTTCCATGATATTCTAAGTATCCTTCTGTAGCATTTCATCTCAAAGGCGTTGATCTTCTTTGTCGCTGTTTTTAATTAGGATCCATGTTTCACAGCCGTATGTTGCAACCGGAACGATAAAAATTCGTAACATTAGCAATTTCGTTTCTATTTTGTTGTTTTTCTATATGTTCTTCAACCGTGTTATTTCACAATATGCCATTGCCAATCTCTTCCTCATTTCTGCCATGCAGTCTCCTGCACCATTGATGCGTGCTCCTAAATTATACTAAATGCTACACATCAAGACCACAATCCTTGAGAAAAAAACTAGATTAATCCATTGGAAATTTCTAGGCAAAATATTCCCGTAGGTTGCCATTGCTTTCGGGAAGGAAAAACCGTTAATCGAGCACCGTAAAGAGAACACATTCGTTCTAGTCGGCCATTTTGGCGGAAGACATGCATATAAATAGATAATAACTTTGTCAATTTCTTTCTTCTATTCGTTTTTATTGACAGTGTTTACGTGTTTTAGTTTTGTTTAGTGTCTCGATTTATTAAATGTCGTTCTTTATTATTATGTTTCTTATTCCTCTTCTATTGGTGTGAATCATGGACAATCACGAACATAGTAAAAAAAAAATAGCAGCATTAGAAATAAAATGTTACAGAAAAATCCTCAGAATACCATGGACCAAAAAGATCACCAATGTAGGCGTCTTGATAGAAATGAATGTAAAAGAAAACTGGTAAGCAACATGGTTCTTTCCAGAAAACTACAATATTTTGGTCGTATCAAACATGACGGCCTAGATACATAATGCTAGATCATTGGGCCTGTTATCAGAACGAAGCTCCCAGTCTTTTCCACTTCAGAGCGGCTGTTCCAATGAAATATGTTATGTTTTAATGTTACTCCATGCTGGTTGGCAATGGAATATATGCAGGTTGTCAGTGAAATATGTTATATTTTAACGTTACTCCATGCAGGTTGTCAGTGGAACGGTTTTATGGGTTTCTTCTTTGGCGTCAACAGTATGACAACCCTGGCTGTTATGAGCTTCAATCGCTTGATCATCATTACAAAACCGAACTTAGGTACGAAAGTTTCAAAATTGTGCAACAAATATTGAGTACGTTAATCTCAACAGTACACAACATAACTTGTATAATCCAGTCTCAATGTTACACAACATAACTTAGGTACCTCAGTTTTGAAATTACACAATATAATGTGTATATATCTGTCTCAATATTACACAACATAACATTGGTAAGCCAGTCTTACCATTGCACAATAAAATGTTGGTAAGTTATCTCCAACAGCACGCACCATAACTAATATAATTCAGTCTAAACGTTACACAACATAACTTATATAATTCAGTATAAACATTACACAGCATTACTTATATAATTCAGTATAAAAATTACACACCATTACTTATATAATTCAGTATAAACATTACACAACATTACTTATATAATTCAGTATAAACATTACACAACATTACTTATATAATTCAGTATAAACATTACACAACATTACTTATATAATTCAGTATAAACATTACACAACATTACTTATATAATTCAATCTAAACATTACACAACATTACTTATATAATTCAATCTATACATTACACAACATAACTTATATATAATTCAGTATAAACATTACACAATATAACTTATATATAATTCAGTCTAAACATTACACAACATAACTTACATAATTCAGTCTAAACATTACACAACATTACTTATATAATTCAGTCTAAAAATTACACAACATAACTTATATATTTCAGTATAAACATTACACAACATTACTTATATAATTCAGTCTAAACATTACACAACATTACTTATATAATTCAGTCTAAAAATTACACAACATAACGTGGTTAAGTCAGTCTTAACATTGTTTTTATTCATCCATGACATGATGGACCATTTGTTATATCCACTTTACAAAATTCAGTTAAGAGATATGTCCTTCCTTGACTATGAGTTCGTAACTGGATAATAAGCCCTGTGCTAGCCACAAAGGTCCCTGGACAATTCAGGCACGGGGTACCACTGTTAATGGTGTTTCATCTACCCGTGACTTTCTAGTAAATCTCAACTGTTGAGATGCTGCATTTCGCCTCTTTTCACGAGATTCTGTGCCTTTTTTTTTAAAACTGTAGAGCGCGGTATAACTCTACTTCATGCAGTGTCTTCCTATGTGTTTTGGAATATTTCAAAGACTTTCAGTGAGGTCTTTAACGAATCCTGGTAGAGCTTCTTTTGGCCACCTTGTGAAAGTACGTCCTTCTGCAACCCACCATAGAGAGGTATAGTTGACAGGCGATGGTCTAGCATACGTAACAGATAACCTGCCCAACAAATATGTGTCTGCATTAGAATAGTGTCAATGCTAGAGATACCAGATCTATCGAAGACATTGATATCTGGAATCTTGTCTTGTCATCAGATGTTCATATCTTTTCAGAGACAAGTTTTGTAAAAGTGATTGAGTTTTCTTACATGACGTCTATACACTGCCCATATTTCACGAGCCTGTAACAGCAGTGAAGGTACCATTGTTCTGTAAACTTTCAGCTTAGTATGTAGGTGTGTGGTTACACAACATGACTTGGCTAACTCTAAGATTTTATCTGTAAGATCTCAACGATTATAACCAATCAGCGTAATTGTCATGTAATCTAATTATTCATCAATACGAGTACCGAGTCAATTATACAGTCATGCGGGCTTATCAGTGTCATCCTTCAAAAGTGACGCTACATGACATTGGTACCTTTGTATATACCTTGTATCGATAGCCAATGAAAATCACAAGTAAAGTCAAAGTTACTTGTGAAGGATGATATCTGATAAGTCCATTTGACTGTATATTTGGCAAGTGACTCGGACTTATTAAGTATCAACCAGCTGGTCCATTTTTTGCACGGATAAATAAAAATAAAACGGTATCATTCTTCACAATTTTAAGTCTTTATTGATTCACAATTTGAAATCTTTATTGATTCACAATTTGAGGTCTTTATTGATTCACAATTTGAAGTCTTTATTGATTCACAATTTGAAGTCTTTATTGATTCACAATTTGAAGTCTTTATTGATTCACAATTTGAAATCTTTATTGATTCACAATTTGAAATCTTTATTGATTCACAATTTGAAGTCTTTATTGATTCACAATTTGAAGTCTTTATTGATTCACAATTTGAAGTCATTATTGATTCACAATTTGAAATCTTTATTGATTCACAATTTGAAGTCTTTATTGATTCACAATTTGACATCTTTATTGATTCACAATTTGAAGTCTTTATTGATTCACAATTTGAAGTCTTTATTGATTCACAATTTGAAATCTTTATTGATTCACAATTTGAAATCTTTATTGATTCACAATTTGAAGTCATTATTGATTCACAATTTGAAGTCATTATTGATTCACAATTTGAAGTCTTTACTTATTCACAATTTGAAGTCTGTATTGATTCATAATTTGAAGTCGTTTAAGTCTTTATTGATTCATAAATTAAAGTCTTTATTGATTACATTTTAAATGTGTATTTAATATTTTTTTTAAATGAAAGATTGCATTAACTCACAATTTGAAGTCTTTATTGACTCATAATTTTGGAATAACTTTCTGAATGCCAATATGCCTGTTATATTTTATTTTTCTATTTCCATTTAGCAAGAAATCACGCCCGCATAATATCAGTCTGTCTCATTGCCTTCAGTTTGATATTTGCCTCTTTCTGGGCTACATGCCCCCTTCTGGGATGGGGAAAGTATGGCCCGGAACCCTACAAGACCTCCTGTACTCTAGAGTAAGTTGTTTGGTTGTTGTGTTGATCCCATAAATTACGAGTGATTATCTTACTTTCTAAGTTGAACGAGGTGATGTCTACAGAGAAGGTTAACTCTCTGTAGTGTGGGATACTTTGAGATATGTGTTTTACTTGGTTGGTTGGTTGGTTGGTTGGTTTGTTGATTGGTTGGTTGGTTGGTTGGTTTGTTGGTTTGTTGATTGGTTGGCTGGTTGGTTGGTTTGTTGGTCTGTTGATTGGTTGGTTGGTTGGTTGGTTTGTTGGTTGGTTGGTTGGTTGGTTTGTTTGTTGGTTTGTTGATTGGTTGGTTGGTTGGTTGGTTTGTTGGTTGGTTGGTTGGTTGGTTTGTTGGTTGGTTGGTTGGTTTGTTGGTTTGTTGATTGGTTGGTTCTTTGGTTGGTTGGTTGGTTTGTTGGTTGGTTGGTTTGTTGATTGGTCTGTTTATTTGGTTGGTTGGTTGCTTGGTTGGTTGGTTGGTTGGTTGCTGATCCAGCCGTCCATGGGCTCATGCACTTTGACCTAATGCTATTAAATGACATTATATTGCTGGGAAGTCTGTGGATTTTCGGTCCACCCCGGGCCGCCCCAGGAAATAACTATCACACCTCCAAGAAGGTAGGTTTCAACCTATGCACTGCTCCTAGCCACTGTAGCCAAGATAGGGTTCACTGTGCTCATTCCCCGCCACCAATTGACTACTGGTTATGTCGAACTTCTCTATTGCTCCAGGCATGCAACCAAATGCTCAAGTCAAAAGGATTGTCCCGTCCTGAGTCACTGTGCCTCTATGATGGGCCTCAGCCATAAGAAAAACAGTGATGTCAGTTTCCTCCTCTTCAGTGCTGCACAGTACATCTCTGACTCCATCCCAACCACAGAGGGTGCATACATATATATTCAGGCAAACATGAAAAACATTTCAACAACAAAACAAAATCATAACTGTATAGATGACATGCCATGAAGCTTCTATAAGAAGATAACCTCAATATAACGGCATGTCATCCACTAAGGTTTTCTGTTGCATGGGCGGTATGTCTAGTGGGCCATTGGTGAGACCCACAGACGCAACCACATGCGTGTTTTACTCAGAAAGGGGGTAATGTCTAGAAGTTTTGTGACTTTTCTACTTGTCCGCACCATGTAGACATGGAGTAACATGTTTCAGCTTCCTTGCGTGGCATCTCTTCTCTATCTGGACCACGGTCACTGCTATAGGTGGAGCAGCCTGCCATGGATCATGGTCACTGCTATTAGTGGAGGAGCTGCAGACTGTTGGGTCACCTTTACCGATTAAGGATCTCATACACAAATGAATGTCCATGTGGATCAGGAACCCAGACCCCGGAACACATACTTCAGAACTGCCCAACACACAAAGAGCAGAGTCAGCAGACATGGCCAGAGGGTACAGACTTAAGGCAAAAGCTATGGGGCAGCCGCTCTGACCTGGAGAAGACAGTGGACTTCGTCTTGACGACAGGCCTGACGGTGTAGCATGACCACAGATGATGAACGCAGAAGAAGAATAATTGGAATGAGCTTACCATGGATTCTTCGTTATACACCGGGACTCTCCCATTATACAGGGCTAACATGTCTGTCTGATTCTGGACTCTCGCAGAGAATTACCGTCCTTCACAGAAGCTGCTTTTCACCACACCCCATGTGTCACCTGTTTCTTAGCCGAGGCACCATGTATACATTACCAGTTAAGACCTCAAGCGGATTTCAGGATATGAGCTTATTTTACTCCAACAGTGTGACGTAGAATGCTGGGTCGTTGCATGATCAAACATAAATGTAATTGTACAGATAAAATACAGTGGGGCTTCCACAAAAGGAAAAAAAAACTCACTATATTCACATATCATTTACTGAAAGTATATCCTTGAATAATGGTTGGTTTGATATGCTTTTAATAGCTTAACTTTCAGATCTTCTGTGTGCGTGTCTAATGTAAGTAACAGTACGTGGGTATTTAGTAGCATGCGTATTGTGGTCAGCTTAAGTATGTGGTTGCAGACACGATATATAGACAGCATATTCGGTCTGGGTATAAAAGCTTACACGCAAGTCAACATCGTTTCACTGTTGCTATATAGGAGAAGTTGCTGTAGACATGCAAAATTATTGATTTTGTGAACAAAATAATTGATTTTGTGAACAAAATCATTGATTTTTTCTTTTACATACGCATAAGTTTTATGTCCTCTATAATTGAGGAACACTATTCGTGTCTGAAACTTTTTTTCAAATATTATGTTTTAATATACAGAAATGTAACACATGTTATACGACACCTGGGTTGTATATACAAAAATGAAACACCTGTTATGTGACACCTGTTGCATAATTCATTATCAAGAGCCAGATTGAAAGACAACGCATTATAAATAATATTTGCATCCTCCACACCACAGTAGGCCTATATTTTCCTCCTCGCCACAGTATATTTTCCTCCTCGCCACAGTATATTTTCCTCCTCGCCACAGTATATTTTTCTCCTCGCCACAGTAAATTTTCCTCGCGACAGTATATTTTCCTCCTCATCGCAGTATATTTTCATATTAAGAAGGAATTAGCTGTGATAATAAATGCGGCTACCATAGTTTTCGCCACGACGTGTGCATGTCACATTTTCACGTTTTCTTTGTTGTTTTTTAAATTAGAAACCAGTATCATGTCAAACGGGACATTCCCATAAGTGCCCGACTCTCCGTTCCAGTAGCCATTCAATAATATGCAGATTCAAAGTCCCAGTCAGATGTTGATTGTGTGATCCTCAGATCTCTCCAAAGAGGACACACTTTCTCCCTCCACCCATCGAAACCACCTCCTTGTCGTGGAGATGGGGCTTAGTCCAACCACCAGAAGCTGGAAACTATGACTGGCCAGGCCCTCCAAACAGTATATGGAATATTGGGAGGCAACCACTAATGGCAACTATGCAAACCACCATGCTACATTATATAAGATGACTTGACTTTATTGTGAGACTTTTTTTAATGAAAACCCCACTAGCATTCTACCTTTACATTTATATGTTTTTTATGTCATGGTGTCCTGTTGTCACCATCTCCCTTGGAGTAGAGGGCCTTCCAACTGTGGCATTGCATGTCCGTCATAGAACGTAGGTCCTGTGATCCGGACTGTCTAGATCTCATGGGTTTGATGATGTGTGTCAAACTGACATCCAGAAACCAACTTGATGAAGCTGAAACCATCCGATTGAGGATGTGGCAATCCTACACGTCTTTTCAAATTTGGCAGACACAGCACACATCTTGTGTGCCGGCAAACTGTAGGTGGTGGGGAATTGAGAGTGATGAAGCGCACATCAGATCCACTACCAATAGATGGAAGTCTGGGCAGAGTCAAGTCAGAGCATGGTCATTTCAGTTGGAAAATGGTATCCGTGTTCCAAGTCCCTACTGTGTTGGATCAGCCCTCTGAGTTTGAAAACAAGCTCAAGAAACAACACCCTAACATGAAAGTGCCTAAACGGAAAATATATGAGCTCGTACTTTGCCTTATAAAAGATCCGCGCCAGACAGTTCGCCCCCCCCCCCCACTCCCCCCACCCCCTTCACCCTCGGCTGCCTTGAGCGAAAACTCAGCCAAAATGGGCACACTAAACATAATACAACTGAACATATCTGAACTCAGAAATAAGATCTTGGAACTGAGTAAAACTACACAAACATGACAGCCACTACTGCGGGAAACACTACTAGCAAAGAAAGAACACTCAATACCAGGCTACATCGTACACAAATGTAAATGTCAAAAGTGCAGAGGAATTGCGACACTTAAAAGAAATGGCATGCAAGGAGAAGTCATAAACATAAAAAACAAAGGAAACGATATGCAATAAATAAATATATGGTGCCATGGCCTGCGGTTAACACTGTTCAATATATACTGCCCATCCAACTGAAAGAAACAAATGGACATCAGCACCACAAATGTCAAGAGAACTATCATTGCGGGAGATTTCAATGCACACATACCCGTTACAGGATACAAGGACAGAAACACTATGGGAAACAGCATAGAGGAACTATGCAACACCAGCAACCTAATAATATTGAAATATTTCTCATCCACACCCACACTCCTCCACAGAGCCAGTGGATCAACATTCAGACCTGACCTTACCATCATATCCGCAGACCTTCAAAAGGACTACTCTGAGAGTCCTTGGTGATATAGAAAGTGACCACTGACCAATGCTCCTTCAAATCTCACAAACAAGAAACCAACCAACTCGAAAAACACCCTCGCTGGAACTACAAACGAGTAGACTGGGAAATAATTCAAAAATTGCATAGATGAAAACCTAGTGAAGATTGACAAAAACAGAGATATAAACACCTTATGCAAAAACATCACTGCAACCACACTTAATGCAGTCTATAGAACAATTCCCCGAGGATGCAGAATTTGAAAACACTGATTTAGTGTAAAACACTGATTTAGTGTAAAACACTGATTTAGAGTAAAACACTGATTTAGTGTAAAACACTGATTTAGTGTAAAACAATGACTGCAATTATTTGGTCGGCACTATCTCTTTTCAATACTGAGTCATCCACCACAACATCGCAACAAATAAAATTAACCTTGGGGTCTTTGCTACCTCTAATATTGTATGGTAGTGTGTCCTGATATAACCTAATTGAACTTTGTTCGCTGTTTAAAAGGGTCACGCCTCTCCAAAGAGAGAGGCAAACTCATTAACTACCGACTGCAACATCTAACAAACAACACCAAAACCACACCTAAACCACACCAAAACCACACCTAAACCACACCTAAACCACAATGATGTGGTTGATGGTTTTACGTTTACCCATGCAAGATAAAAATTCAATGCCAAACGCGAATTGAATTCGATGCCCCATTATTGTGAAACCAGTGTCCCAACCATTCAGCCACACACTCTACCGAAGAAGCACTGATGTGCATCAATCATTTCTCTAACATGTTCTTCACCTGAGAACATCGCCTCCATGAAATGATAAGAGCAGAGATGAGGCTCTTTCCGACTTAAATAACGGAAAAATTGTATGGCAATGATTGCAGGTTTTCGAGTACAAATGCTACAGGCGAATTCTACGAATTTCCTATAGGGAACATAAGACCAATGTGTACGTAAGAAATAAAGTAGAGATGTGCGCAGGAGTTCAGGAGTCATTGCTTTCAATAGTGAAAAGACGAAAACTAGCATGGTTCGGACATGTATGCAGGCACGATTCCTTTTCAAAAACAATACTGCAGAGAACTGTCGAGGGTGGAAGTAGGGAAAATGAAGGCATGGACAGACAACATCAAGGAATGGACAAGGCAAGATATTTCTTCACTCATCCGTATCGCTGAGGATAGAATTCGCTGGAGGACTTTGTGTGCTGAGGCATCCAATGTGGTACCCCTACGACACTGAAGGGTTACGGGTTTATTAATTGATTGATTGATGGCAATGAGAACTTCACTTGATAAGAGATAACAACGTAGCCGCATGAGGGAACGGTTAAGAAGAAGAATTTTATTAGCATCACTTTATCTTAAAATTAATTGGTCTGATTAAGACCTCTCAGCATTTGCCTGAAATTGCACAAATTTGAGATTACACAATAGATAACACACAACAACAACCACGCCCATATTGAAGGCATAGGTGAAGAGGGGATTCATCCCTCCCCCTTAATTCGAAACTTAAATATAACATATAGGCATTTAGTACTAAAGAGTAAGACAAAAAGTGTGCTAAGCCTCCCCCCCCTCCCACTTAATCTTCACACAACTAAATCGTCCAATCCCACACAAATAACCTAATTTTCCATGAAATTGAGGAAACGATATTTGTTAGGAAACTTCCCTCCTTACGGAAGTCGTGGATACGTCCCTGACACGAACGAATTAACAGAATTAATCAATGATATATGGTTATACTATGTAACTAGGAGCCTTATAAAATCACATTGCAAGCCGACTGTGACCGCGGGACAAGCAATGAGTACCCCATTACTGTATAACAGTGTATGAATGAAGCTACTTACCTCGCAACATTCTCGTTTACTAGACTGGTTTGACTATAATTAAATTTTATGTACAATAGTTTCGGTTACTAAAAGTACGAGCGATTCTCTTTTTTTTTTTTTTTTGTATTTCGGTGTAGGTCTACCACGTGATAGAAAATGTCTGGAGGAAAATCTCAGTAATGGAAACGAGATTTATGAGTTTTTAATCATAACAAAGTACCTCTTGGGGTGAGGTAGGATTCTTAGAACCGCGGACATGAGTCAGATTAGGTTATATCATATCAGGTGACATATTATTTCCAGAACGTTGTCTTCATTGTGAATACAGTAGAACTCCGATTACAAGAATTCCGATTACAAGAACTCCGATTACAAGAACTCCGATTATCCAACTTCCCAATTCATCATCATCATCAGGTGTCATGCCGACTGGCGTAGGCGGTCATGGCTCTCCACAGCTCTCTGTCCACAATATTATGTATCAAAGTCGTTGTTGCTTCCTTGCCGTGCCAGGTTGTCACACTGTCTAATATTTTCTCACGTTGTCGCCCTCTTTCTCTGGTGCCTTAAATCTTTCCTGTTGTGATTATGTTCTCTAAACCTGCCTGTCTCATGAAGTGGCCCCAAAAAAAAAGAATATTGCCTTTTTCTTATATTGTTGATTAAGGTCCGTTTCGCATTTAACTCTTTCAACACCTCTACATTAGTTTTTCTGGCAGTCCATGGTATATTAAGTATTCTTCTGTAGAACCACATCTTTAAAGCGTTAGCGGATATAAATATATCTTCTTGTCGCCTAATGTTACAAGTCTCATACAGCCTATGGATCAGTTGTTGTTGAGTGCACTAACGATATTACAGGCGTCAATTGCTCCGTAAACAGATAGTGGCTGAAGAAAACAGTAAAGAAAGAGTTCTAGAATCGTATAAACAAATAAATTTGAAAGACTGCTGTTCCATGATTGCAGATTCCTGGAATACAGTTAAAAGTTTTACACTTACACGAGCATAAAACAAGATACACGGCACATCGACCAAAGAACAACGTGAACTAGAAAAGCAAGGGAAACAACTAGCAACAGCTGTACTACTTAATGAATAAGAACAGGAATTGCCCGTTGAAGAAATTGTGCATACTGCCACGGAAATCGCAGGTTGCTCAGAATGACAATTAATATAAGGTAACTGCGTGAAACGTATCAACAATTGTACTTACATAAATAACAGGTTTTTATAATAGCTTCACTCGAACAAGACGGACTATCACTGAAACTAATGGGTAATAATGTGCACACAAGAAAAATACAAACTATAATACACAAAACATATTCAACGTTTCAACCAAAATGTCTTTATCAAGATGAGCACAAAACATTAAAAGACGACGAATGGAATTATCAAATTGGGTACCCATCACGCCTTTTGGACTAAATTCCGACAACTCTTTTGTCTAGTTCTTGATCGATGTGTTATTTGTCTTTATTTATTTTGTTCCGTCATTTACGTCATCTTTTTGTTCGTTTCGTTTCCACCTACATTTACGTTTTTTGTGTACTTCCTGTTCCTGTCTTTCCGGCAACTCACTTCCATATTTTGGTTGGACACGTATGTGTGTTGTGATCATTTCTATTCGTCATCTTTAGATGTTTTGTGCGTATCTTGATAAAGGCCTTTTGGTCTAATCGTTGAAAAAGTTGTTGTTGTTTTTTGTAAATTGTATGTTTTCTTGTCTACAAACATAACCCCTTAGTTTTAGTGATAGTCCGTCTTGTTTAAGTGGAATCTTCTAAAAACCTGTGTTTTACGTAAGTATAATTGTTATTGCGTTTCACGTAGTATTAGTTTATATTGATTGTCAGAAGAAAGCTGACAATGAAAACATAAATTTTAAAAGAAAAAGAATCAAACAAATTAACTACTTTGAAAATATTGAAAGACAAGACACCTTGTTGAAGACCTTACTTGAGGGTAGAGTTGAGGGAAAGTTAGCAAGAGATAAGCAGAGATAAAAGTGGGGTGGAAACGTGATGAAATATACAGACTAAACACTTTCACAGTGGACCACTAAGACAATAGACGGAAAATGTTGGAGGGCCGTTGCAATTAACCTTCTATGTGGAGATGGAACTAGATGATGATGATGATAGTAATGAGGATTACGATACAATAATGTAATGAAATTATAAATCTGTATCAGTAAACAATTAATTTTGACGTCTACAGGTGGGACCAGCCAGACAAGTCATTTGTAACTGCGGCATTCATTGGCTGTTTAGCTGTTCCTGCGGCCATCATGTGCTTTAGCTACTTCCGGATCCTGTATTTGGCTATCAGCATGAGACATAGAAGATTGCAATGGGCTCCTCGAAATAAGGTGATCAGAGTCTGGGAAAGAAAGGAGATGAGATTATTGAAGGTATTCTTTCTGTTATTTTTTTTTCCATCTTGTTCTGTTCTAGGCACATTATGATATCTTATAAGCGACATCTCGCACATTTATCACAAACAAGATTTGGTAGAAAACTGCAGACTCATCTGTACGAGATTATATGTAAAGTAACCCATATCATTCAATAATGGCGTAGGGGTGTGAGATGTTAACAATCTCACATTTCAGTTGTTCTGCAAATGAGGGCGGTAGCCATCTCCTCTCCCTCGCAATCTTAACCCTCCCGGATTAATCAGGTACGCATTTAAAGCTGGGTCGACACGGGATCCGTTGCGATCTAAAAAAAAAGATTTCCGCCTCAACTGGGGAATGAACCCACGACAAATATGCGAAGCCAGTGCTCTAACTACTGCACTACGCGGCTCCCTATTATAATGTTGTTCTAATTCTTACTACAACCATTACTACTACTACAACCATTACTACTACTAATACAACTACTACAACCATTACTACTACTACTATAACTACTACTACTACTATAACTACTACTACTACTACTACTAATACAACTACTACTACTTCAACTATGACTACATTTACTTCACCTATAGCTACAACTGCTACAACTACAATTATTACTACTACTAAACTAGATATACAAAGAAAGTATACAATTATTCTACAATTTGAAAAAAAGAATTAAAAAGGTTGAAAGGACACCCTCTAAATAAAACATTTCAAGAAACAAAAACAGAGTTCTAAGGAAAAGTCCAAACCATCAAGGGAGTCATGTGTGTTATATAGTAAAGTCGCCAGTGTGTTGCCGGGTCCCGAAAGGGGAGCAAAGAATAGCAACACTGTTTACTTTCCACGCATGTCGTAAAAGTGCGACTAAGGAGGTTATGGGATGGAGTTGGCTGTCCCATCCCATATAGGGTCAGTGACCCAAAGCCATGCTGAAGTCGGATGTGTCCGGCCGAAAGGCGCAGTTATCGCAGCAATGCTGTAAACCATGACACAACGCATTCCGTTCTCCGGACTACATCCTGCTAATCTGCAGGAGTTTGAGAACGAACGCAGAAGAAGAAGATATAGTAAAATAAAGTAACCCATAGCATTTATTAATGCCGTAGGGGCGTGCGATGTTAACGATCTCACATTTCAGAGGCTCTACAAATGAGGGCGGTAGCCATCTCCTCTCCCTCGCAATCTTTACTTCCCGGATTAATCCGGTACCCATTTAAGGCTGGGACGACCTGGGAGCCGTTGCGATCTGAAAAACATTTCCGCCTCAACTGGGGAATGAACCCAGGACCACTCATATGCGAAACCAGTGCGTTAACGCGGCTCCCATGTATGTTATATAGGGCCTACTGAATAACTAGATATTATATACTGAATTTCTCTGTTTTCCACAAATTAAAGAAAATAAAAACTACAGTCTTTGGAAATCAAACTCAGAAAACACATATATTGTGTTTTGTATTTTGGTACGCTACAGGACGTGAACTCTTACCAATTTCACTAATTGAGACTGTCTTCAGAGTTTGTAAAATTGACCTTTTATATATGAACGTTGCCAGTATTGCAACCGTTACTTCTGAGAATACATCGTCCGACGTTTTGAATTTAACAATACAACCAAAGTGCAGATATAAACAGTGTTGTGCGATTCGCCCACATACACAAATATACACGGCATTAACAAATAGCAAGGAGAAAGAATATTGAATACGTTAAAACACAGTAAACGTCGATCGAAATACAATAATAATATTATTTAAACCTGTTCATTTGTGAACACATTTGTTAGCTTTTTTGGATAACTGAACAGTTATTAAATGTGTCGCTATCTCGAGTGTCATATATTTCAACTACTTTATAACCGTGGAAAATTGTATTCCCATTCGGGATGTATTACAAATTATTTGTATTGCAAATATAAACATTTCTGTGCTATGAAGATAGTCATTTACATGTATATATAGACGATTACCTATTATTGCTACTACTACTACTACTACTACTACTACTACTACTACTACTACAGCTACTACTACCATTACTACCACCACCACTACTTCTTTTACTACTACTACTACTACTACTACTACTACTACTACAGCTACTACTACCATTACTACCACCACCACTACTTCTTTTACTACTACTACTACTACTACTACTACTACAGCAACTATCACCACCACTACGACTATTTGTACTACTACTACAACTACCACTACCAACACCACTACTGCTTCTACTAAACTACTACCACTACTACTACTACTACTACTACAAATAGCACCACTACTACTACTACTACTACTACTACTACTACTACTACAAATAGCACCACCACTACTACTACTACTACTACCACTACTACTACTACTACAACTACCACTACTACCACCACCACCACTACTACTATTACTACTACAACAACAACAACTACTACTACTACTACTACTACTACTACTACTAGTGATACTGCCTTCTCTTCCACAGATTACCATAATTATGTGTATCAGCTTCCTACTATGTTGGACACCATACGCAATTGTAGCAATGCTCAAGTCCTACTCCAACCACTTTCATTTATCAGCCTCCATATCAGCGTTGCCAGCCCTGGCCGCCAAAACATCGCACGTAATTGACCCAATAATTTATTGTGGCATGAATAAAAACTTTAGTCGCATCCTTCCAGAACTTTTCAAACGAAACCAAACAGAAGACAAAGAACAAACAGTCAGTATGCATTTAAGAATCCTAAATAAATACTCATTTGAACACAGGAAGTGACGTTCCGTTGCTATGGAAATGTTTATACATTATGTACACACAAACAAAGCGCACTATATTTTCTTCATGTGGCAAGTTTTAAAGAAACAAAAATCGATTTATTTATAACAGTTTGAAGTAATATTTCGTCTGCGCATGTCTGTATTCATATTCCGAAGTCATATGAAGAGAATGATGTGATTACTTTGTGAACGCCATGGTCATTGGATAAATGAAGATGTAATACATTTAGCCATCCCACCGAAAAATGTTATGTCGGGCCATTGGCGCAAATAAAACGGTGACACAACGCACATCCATTCTCTGGACTGCATCCTGCTGGTGTCACAGAAGCACAATGACCTAGAAGTCTGTCACAGAAGCACAATGACCTAGAAGTTTGTCACAGAAGCACAATGACCTAGAAGTCTGTCACAGAAGCACAATGACCTAGAAGTCTGTCACAAAAACAAAATGACCTAGACGTCTGTCACAGAAGCACAATGACCTAGAAGTCTCTCACAGAAGCAAAATGACCAGAAGTCTGTCACAGAATCACAATGACCTAGAAGTCTGTCACAGAAGCACAATGACCTAGAAGTCTGTCACAGAAGCACAATGACCAGAAGTCTGTCACAGAAGCACAATGACCAGAAGTCTGTCACAGAAGCACAATGACCAGAAGTCTGTCACAGAAGCACAATGACCTAGAAGTCTGTCACAGAAGCACAATGACCAGAAGTCTGTCACAGAAGCACAATGACCAGAAGTCTGTCACAGAAGCACAATGACCAGAAGTCTGTCACAGAAGCTCAATGACCTAGAAGTCTGTCACAGAAGCACAATGACCAGAAGTCTGTCACAGAAGCATAATTACCAGAAGTCTGTCACAGAAGCACAATGACCAGAAGTCTGTCACAGAATCACAATGACCTAGAAGTCTGTCACAGAAGCACAATGACCTAGAAGTCTGTCACAGAAGCACAATGACCAGAAGTCTGTCACAGAAGCACAATGACCAGAAGTCTGTCACAGAAGCACAATGACCAGAAGTCTGTCACAGAAGCACAATGACCTAGAAGTCTGTCACAGAAGCACAATGACCAGAAGTCTGTCACAGAAGCACAATGACCAGAAGTCTGTCACAGAAGCACAATGACCAGAAGTCTGTCACAGAAGCACAATGACCTAGAAGTCTGTCACAGAAGCACAATGACCAGAAGTCTGTCACAGAAGCATAATTACCAGAAGTCTGTCACAGAAGCACAATGACCAGAAGTCTGTCACAGAAGCACAATGACCAGAAGTCTGTCACAGAAGCACAATGACCAGAAGTCTGTCACAGAAGCACAATGACCTAGAAGTCTGTCACAGAAGCACAATGACCTAGAAGTCTGTCACAGAAGCACAATGACCTAGAAGTCTGTCACAGAAGCACAATGACCTAGAAGTCTGTCACAGAAGCACAATGACCTAGAAGTTTGTCACAGAAGAACAATAACCAGAAGTCTGTCACAGAAGCACAATGACCAGAAGTCTGTCACAGAAGCACAATGGTGCGATAGCCGCTGGTCTTCATCTCTTTATCCTCCATGGGGAAAACTTCACAGAAGAAAAATGTAAGAAATTTAGACAAGACATGTAGTGATAATCATTGATATTTTCAACCAATAAAAGCTTGACAGCCAATCCTCTAAATCTTCATAGTCGCCTCCTACGACATGCCGTGAAAGGAGAGAGTGTATAGTCGCCCCCTACGACATGCCGTGAAAGGAGAGAGTGCATAGTCGCCCCCTACGACATGCCGTGAAAGGAGAGAGTGTATAGTCGCCCCCTACGACATGCCGTGAAAGGAGAGAGTGGAGGACGTGTTCTTTGCACCCTGAAGTAGAAGTCTAGGCACCCGATTGTTACACTTGCTAAAATCGCACAGAAAACAGTGGCAACCTGTTTGATGATTTAAAACCCCAGGAATTTTGAACAATATGCTCTTACATCCTATGTGCAGTGGAGTGTTTTTCTGAATTTTTCTTTCATACCCAGGAGACATGAGATTTCGGTTTAGTTCAATGCCTATTGAAGGAGCCTTCTACTCAGAGGGAGTCTATAATTCTATAGATGACATGTTACAAAGCTTCCATACGAGAGCCTCAATATAACAATATAATGCCGACATGTCATCTACTAAGGTGTTCTGTTGCATGGGCGGTTTATCTAGTTAGCCATTGGTGGTGTAATCTAGTTAGCCATTGGTGGTGTAATCTAGTTAGCCATTGGTGGTTTAATCTAGTTAGCCATTGGTGATGTTATCTAGTTAGCCATTGGTGGTGTTATCTAGTTATTCATTAGTGGTGTTATCTAGTTATTCATTGGTGGTGTTATCTAGTTAGCCATTGGTGATGTTATCTAGTTAGCCATTGGTGATGTTATCTAGTTAGCCATTGGTGATGTTATCTAGTTAGCCATTGGTGGTGTTATCTAGTTAGCCATTGGTGATGTTATCTAGTTAGCCATTGGTGGTGTTATCTAGTTAGCCATTGGTGATGTTATCTAGTTAGCCATTGGTGGTGTTATCTAGTTAGCCATTGGGGATGTTATCTAGTTAGCCATTGGTGGTGTTATCTAGTTAGCCATTGGTGGTGTTATCTAGTTATTCATTGGTGGTGTTATCTAGTTAGCCATTGGTGGTGTTATCTAGTTAGCCATTGGTGATGCCCACAGACGCAACCACATGCGTACATTTTCCACCTACTGACAGCATTTATGTTTCCTAGAAAATTACCACTATATTCTATATGGAATATATGCTTGGATATTTCAAGAATCCATATGGGATATATGCTTTGGATATTTCAAATGCTACACGAATGTATATTTAATGTAAATATGTGTAAATAAATATTGGATAATTGAAAGTATATGACATTATGGAGATGGATGCAGGTGAGACAGGTAAGATATGAATAGTGATGTATAGTCAGGTGAATCACAGGTAAAGAAGGAAAGCATATACGAAAACTATGTGCTTATGTGAAGAAGGTGAATTGTGAATGTTTAATTGTTTAAAGGTTTTTTAAAAATGGGTTTAAAAGCCGTAGAAGATTGACTTCACTGTACTCGGTTTCCCATACGTACTCCATCCCTCTCAACGAAGCGGCACGCCGCCTGCCGATAGTACCGCTCATATCACGTAACTCCGTCGCTTCAATTGATAATCCACAGGAATCTCCGAAAAAAATCCACCTTATAAACAAGACGACACGAGCCGGATTCGAACACGTGACCTCTTCAACACAAGGCGAACAGCTTAACCACTACGCCAGAGAGATCCCCAAAAAATATTGGTTTAACCCAGGACCTCTCGCGTGTGAGGCGAACATGATAACTAACTACACTACTGAACCTGATTAATTGTACGCTTACGCCTCTATGTCAAGGCTAAACTTAATTTGTAAAAGCAACATCAATTTCAGAGTAAATCAAAGTCTATAACTCACTAGTGCTTTCCATTTTGTTATATGGTTGGGAGAGTTGAACGCTCACTGCGGACGTGGAGAGACAACAACAGGCCTTCGAATACAAATATTCCACCGAAGACGGATGTGTCGGGCCATTAGCGCAAATAAAACTGCGACACAACGCATTTCCATTTTCTGGACTACATCCTGCTGGGAATCTAGCAGGACTATGGTCCTACTAGATCTAGTAGGAGTTTGAGAATGAACGCAGAAGAAGAAGAATACAAATATTACAAACAAATTATAAGAATCGCCTAAAGAAAGCAAAGGACAAATGTTTAGGTAAGAAATAAAATAGAGATGTATATAGGTCCACAAGAGACATTGCGTTCAATAGTAAAATAAAGACAACGTGTATAGTTTGGATATATATTCCCACATGATTCCTGGTGAAATACAATACTGCAAGGAACCGTTGAGTGAGGAAGTACTGCAAGGAACCGTCGAATGAGGAAGTACTGCAAGGAACCGTCGAATGAGGAAGTACTGCAAGGAACCGTTGAATGAGGAAGTACTGCAAGGAACCGTCGAATGAGGAAGTACTGCAAGGAACCGTAGAATGAGGAAGTACTGCAAGGAACCGTAGAATGAGGAAGAAGCGGATGACGACAAATAAAGACATGGACAGGCAACAAAAAGGACTGGACAAGACAAGATTGTTCCTCACTCATCCGTATCGTTGAAGATAGAAATCGCTGGAGGTCTGTGTGTGTGCTGAAGCGTAGAATGTGGTACCCGTACAACCCTGACTCTGTATGTGCTGAAGTATCGATGTGGCGTACGTACAACCCTGACTCTTTATGTGCTGAAGCATCTAATGTGGCGCCCGTACAACCCTGACTGGTTATGGGATTGTAGCTTAGGAATTGTACCTATTTATGTGAAATAGTAAGACAATGTACACAGTTGCATTACAAGTTGTGTACATCGGTAGATTTATAAGTGTATACATCGGTAGAGTTTTAAGTGGGTACATCGGAAGATTTATAAATGTGTAGGGCCTACATCGGTAGATTTATAAATGTGTACATCGGTAGTTTTACGCGTGTGTATGGTAGAATTATAAGTAGGTAAATCGGTAGATTTATAAATGTGTAGGGCCTACATCGGTAGATTTATAAATGTGTATGGCCTACATCGGTAGATTTATAAATGTATATGGCCTACATCAGTAGATTTATAAATGTGTACATCGGTAGTTTTACGCGTGTACATGGATAGAATTATAAGTGGGTATATCGGTAGATTTATAAACATGTAACCTACATAAGTAGAGTTTTATTTGGATACATTTTCCCGCTGAAGACGGATGTGTTGGGCCATTGGCGCAAATAAAACGGCAACACAGAGGATTTCCATTCTCTGGACTACATTAAACTGGAAATCTTGTAGGAACATTGTCCTGTTACAAGAGAAATCCAGCGGGAGTTTGAGAATGAACGCTGAAGGACAAGGACAATTTGGGTACATTTAAAAATTATAAGTGTGTACATGGATCGAATTTTAAATGTGTACATCGGTAGAATTATACGTGTGTACATAGTACGATTTTTAGGGACCAAACCCGAAATAAAGGAATGACAAAAACGGATGTGATGGACCTCGGACGTCCTGACCACAAGTGGCCAACCGGGGTGCAAATAATCACAGTTCTACTGTGGAACTTGCAGCACAACGTACTTCACGCTCCCTGTCGGAAATCACACGAAATATTCGTTGTGGTTATATGAGAGCGAACGCAGAAGAAGAAGAAGAAGATAGTACGATTTTAAGATGCGATATAATGTAATGTTAAATTTGTGCAGGTGTAATAATGAGAATACTTGTCACAAATTACTTTGTAAGTGAATGTGTAAGAAAAGAAGTCTTGTCACAAATTACTTTGTAAGTGAATATGTAAGAAGAGAAGTCTTGTCACAAATTACTTTGTAAGGGAATGTGTAAGAAAAGAAGCCTTGTCACAAATTACTTTGTAAGGGAATGTGTAAGAAAAGAAGACTTGTCACAAATTACTTTGTAAGTGAATATGTAAGAACAGAGAAAAGGAATAGAGATAAAGAACAAGAAAGATAACTAGGGAGAGAAAATGAGAGAAAATGATACAGTAAACGACCGAAAGAACGAGAAAGTGAGAAGGTAAAAGAACGAAAGAAAGAAAGAAAAAGGACAGAGTGTAAGAAAGAGAAAGAGAGAAAGAAAATTAGAGAGAGAAAGAAAATTAGAGAGTGAAAGATAGATAAAGAAATAATGAAAGAAAAGGACAGAAACAACGAACGAGAGAGAGAGTGTGTGTGTGTTGTAGGGAGTTCTCAATGGAGATGTATAGATTTTCTGCAAGAAATCAGCTCAGAACTTTAGACCTTCGATCTCCTATCTCTACTCCCAAACTCTAGAAATTTCTATTGTTAGCGAATCCTTGTGTCTGGTTGTCTAATAAGATGTTACCATCAGATTATTCATTCCAGAGGGGTCATGAATTCTTGTAAAAATGTCACTTCCTCGCCTAATGTCATCATTAGTTCAAGTATTCCAGACACCTGAAGCTAGCAGACTTTATTCACAAAGAATAAAGGCTCATCCACACTTCGAATTTCTTCCTGCATCGCTTCGCTTCCTGCATCGCTTTACTTCCTGCATCGATTCACTTCCTGCATCGCTTTACTTCCTGCATTGATTCACTTCCTGCATTGATTCACTTCCTGCATCGATTCACTTCCTGCATTGATTCACTTCCTGCATCGATTCACTTCCTGCATCGATTCACTTCCTGTATTGATTCACTTCCTGCATCGCTTCACTTCCTGCATCGCTTCACTTCCTGCATCACTTCACTGCTTACATCGCTTCATTTTCTACATAGCTTCACTTCTTATATCGATTCGCTTTCTGCATCACTCCACTCCCTACATCACTCCACTCCCTACATCACATCACTTCACTTCCTATATCACTTCACTCCCCACATCACTTCATTTCCTGCATCGCTTCCCTTCCTGTATTCACTTCACTTCCTGCTTCAC
The DNA here is from genome assembly GCA_034231615.1 of Meghimatium bilineatum. Lineage (NCBI taxonomy): Eukaryota > Metazoa > Mollusca > Gastropoda > Stylommatophora > Philomycidae > Meghimatium > Meghimatium bilineatum. The sequence continues at coordinate 10,811,959 of CM067304.1, read as the reverse complement.
TTCCTGTATAACTTCACTTCTTGCACCACCTCACTTGCTACATCACTTCACTTCCTAAATCACTTCACTTCCTATATTGCTTCACTTCCTGTACATATTCACTTCCTGCATCACTTCACTTCCTGAATACCTGTGGCATTGCTTCACTTTCTGTATCGCTGCGCTTCTTACATCGCTTTACTTCTTACATCGCTTTACTTCTTACATCGCTTTACTTCTTACATCGCTTTACTTCTTACATCGCTTTACTTCTTACATCGCTTTACTTCTTACATCGCTTTACTTCTTACATCGCTTTACTTCTTGCATCGCTTTACTTCTTACATCGCTTTACTTCTTACATCGCTTTACTTCTTGAATCGCTTTACTTCTTGCATCGCTTTACTTCTTGAATCGCTTCACTTCTTACATCGCTTTACTTCCTACATCATTTCACTACTTACATCGCAACACTTCGTGCATTGCTTCACTTCCTGCATCGTATAGATCATCCTCAATTTTGGCAATCAGAACAGTGTCACCTGTATATCTCACTTTACGTATGCTGTATATCTCACTTTACGTATGCTGTATATCTCACTTTACGTATGCTGTATATCTCACTTTACGTATGCTGTATATCTCACTTTATGAATGCTATGTCCACTCACTTATTCTTCTGTAGAGATAATCTGAGGTATGAGCCAGCGACATATTACACGGTTCCTACAAATCCTCATAGACAAGTCAATGGTTGACCAAAAACAGACTGATTAGAGTCACCTATCGCACTTGCTCAGTAACAATGGCTCAATTCCTCCACCTTCCCATAGCATGAGCCCTGGTAAACCACGGGTATATTTTTTTTTTAATTTCAAACCAGGAATAACGAGTGAAATAGACACACTATGTGCATAATGTTCCTGATATATTTTCACTTGTTTGAAAGATTTTTCACTGTACATAGAGAAAAAAAAACAAGGTGAAAGTACACATCCCTGTCTGACACCTTGTTTTATCTGTTCTTCTTCTGCGTTCGCTCTCTGATTACCAAAACGAGAATTCGTATGATTTCCGTCGAGGAACACGATATACGTTGTGTTGTTAGTTCCACGGCTGATTTATTTGCACCTTAGTAGGCCCCGCATACACGAGGCCTGAGAATCCGAGACCCAGCACATCCGTTTTCACCAAGCCTTTAATTCGGGAGGTGGGCTTCCGTAATCTAGTTTTTCTATTTGTTGCCAGGCGATGGATTTCTGTCGACTCTGCGCCGTGACAGTTTATCACCAACTGTGCCTTTGGCCTTTTTATGCCAAAACGTGTTCATAAGTGGCAGTCTTCGTGGAGACGGTTGTCAGGGATTTATACTTGGGTCGACTACGCCTATATCGCACGAGGTGTTCCGCTGGCAGTGAACTCTTCTCGCGCAAATTAGACGTATTGTGCATTTGTCCATCGGTATTGAACCCTTTCTTTCCGTGAGCATAATTCCGGTATAGACAAGCATCAACGGTAGAGAAGAGCTCGAGTTAGTTTGCCCTCTTAGCAGAGGTATCATTCACCGGCATCGTGAACCCCTCGTCCAAGTCATTAATGCAAATAAAATGGCAAAATAGTGCATTTTCTGGACCACATGCTACTGGAGATCTAGTAGGACCATTTTCCTGCTACAAGAAAGATCCGGCGAGAGTTTATGAACGAACGCAAAAAAAACAACTCAAACCACACTTTAAGAAAATACTTTAAAATGTATACAGATGTGCTTAGTCTAAAGGTGTGCCCTAAATATTTCTGTGTAACAGCACAACATACTTGCCACTCACAACAAATATCCTATAGACTAATGAGGCTATTAACAAATTATGAGCAATGATAAAATTATTAATCAGTTAAATTAGGCCTAGGTAGTAGATTATAGATATCCCTCCCATTTCAATTGAAATATTAAAACCTGCTGTACTAGGGCCTATGTATTCACTATTCAACTGTTTATCATTAGGCGGTAAAACTACGGTTTACGTCTTAACTGTGCTAAAAATAGCATACGTTTACAATTTAAGTAGCAGACGTCACGAATTTCCATGTAACACCAATGAAATTATTGAAATTACTTAATGCTGTCACATCTCCTGACACAAACGATATCAACCACACTTACAACTTTTATAACTAATTTATTTTTTCATTTATAACTGATCCTACTAACCCTTACCCCCATCCCTAATTTATATACTAATATGAAATTAATAAATGCCTTTTCAATGCCTCTATACATTTTTGAGGAGCACCGAGGCCTGGAAGCTTGTTGTTGTCATATCTGCCCATTTCGTGACAATTATTCTGGACGCACCTCCAACACGCGAGCCGAACTGTGCTACGTCACTGTGTGTCGACCGCGACGTTGTATGTGTTGGCATATAGTTGTCTGCGAAATTACTTGTCTTTTCCAGAAAATCTTAATTCATCTTCAATTTCCATATTAACGAACACGATTCCAAAAGTGTTTGCCAGAAGTAGCATGAGCCACTGTTCTTCTGTTTCCAGATTGCACCACGAGGAGGTACTTTTGGGATCCTGAATATAAGTTAACCGTGGGTCCGATAGCAATGCGGTACCCTTAGCACCCCGTTTTAATTGTTTAAAGAGTCCAATTAGTTCACTCTTAGATTATCTATTAACTATTTATTACCTGACAGGTGAAATATCTTAGCACCCTGTTAACATCAGAAAGTAGATGCTCAAGTGAGATAAAGAGCCAAACATCACAAGACAAGTCCGCATTCCAAAAAATGAGAACCATTTTGTTTAATGGAAGACTATCAATGCAGACCCGAATTCGAGTACTGAGATGTTATATCGAACCAATTCCTTTTTATGGATGTGAAGTATGGACTGTAAACAAACAAAATAAAAGCGAATTAGAGGCTACAGAGATGCGGTTTCTGAGAAGAATGATGAAAATACCATGGACAGCTAAAACAACTACTGTAGAGGTTCCCATTCATGCTGGTGTAAAAAAGATCAATCATATCAAACATTAGGGGCAGACAGTCAAGATTTATAGGGCATGTGATGAGAATAACACAGCTTGAACACTTAATAACCACTGGAGAGATCATGGGGGAGAAGCGATAGGGGACGACAAAGAGAAAAGTTGCTAGATGAACTAGTATTGTGGCACGGTAGAAGTTCACCAACCGAGCTTATTGACAACACAAGAGACAGAGAGTCGTGGAACAACATGATCGCCTACGCCATTAGGCATGACACTTGATTAATTTATTACTTTCTGGTGAGAGGTCTTATGGTACAGTCGTAGGTCACGATATTTTATAATCCTAGTATATGCTGGCTTTTTTATACAGCTTTTTAATCCCAGAACATGCTAGCTTTTTTGTTCAGCTTTTAAACAATCCTTCTTCCTCTACGTTCAGAACTTTGCTGACTTCTGTTTTTGGATGAGTTCTCTGTTCCTAATATTATTGGAACTTTTATATAGCATTTTGAATGAGTTCTCTGTTCATAATATTTTTGAAACTTTTATTCAGCGTTTCGTTTCAAATGCTGATATTTCCATTTCTTTTTCTTTAGTGTTCATTCTCAAACTCCCGCTGGATCTCTCTAGTAGTAGCATTATTATCGCTACCAGATTTCCAGCAGGATGTCATTGGGAGACTAGAAATGCGTCGTGTCGCTGTTTTTTTTTTGCGCCAATTGGCCGACTATTCGAGCAATTCGGGCTGATCTGTTTTTTAATATAAATATATTTCATTATTTAATTTGGAATCTAGTACAACCAATTAGATTTCTCTGTGATTTCACCATAAATTTTTTATAAATTTGTATAAATTCATGTGGCAGCTAGTGTATATCAAAAATGCGATATCTGCGCCTTTCGGTCCAGTTTCTATAATGTTTGCACAATTTTTCTACATGACAATGTAGCTACACTACATACAACTTTCCTTAGTAGACATTTTTGATATCCATGACAGGTTACAATGTTACTGTACTTTGTATGTGTTATAAACATTTTAATAAAGTATTTTACAAGAGAGAGTTCTTTCTGTCATGTGTTCACTTGTTTGTTACGCTGGAATACTATACGTTTTGTTGGAAAAGTATTGTACACGAGATAGTTCTGTCAGTCGTATGTTTACTGTTTGTTACGCTAGAATACTATACGTTTTGTGGGGAAAGTATTCTACAAGGGTTGTGTCGTTTGATCACTGTTTGTCAATCTAAAATGATATATATTCTGTGGGAATTAGGCCTACACGTATTATTTCTGTGATCGTATTCACAGTAATGCAGCCATGTCGTAAATAACGTGCGAATATTGGAGAGTTCAAGCCCCCCCCCACGCCCCTCTCTCAACAACGTGGACATTTTGTACATAGAAATTCCCCACTTTCTTTTCTTTACTAGTTTTCTCCTGAAAAATTGTCATAATTCGCACTAAATTGTTATAATTCGCACTAAATTATGATAATTTACATTAAGTTGTTATAATTCGCACTCAATTGTCATATTGTCTATTATCTTTCCCCAGTTGGTTTGTGATCCACTCTTGCCGTTAAGCGTAGGGGTGATTGGAGCTCAAGCTTGCGTTCTAACGCCAGATGTGTAGCCTCGGCTGTGCTATGATCGTGTCTGTTCAGGATGTCCCTGACGTTTTCTATCCATCTTTTTCCGTGGTCTTCCTCTGGCATTTTAACCTTATCTCATTTGGTTATATGTCTGTACGGGCAAATTGTCATGAAGCATTCTCATAATGGATAAATTGTTATCTAAATTTCATAATTCGCACTAAATTGTCATAATTCGCACTAAATTGTCATAATTCGCACTAAATTGTCATAATTCGCACTAAAATGTCATAATTCGCATTAAATTGTCGCAATTCACACTAAATTATCGTAATTCACACTAAATTTCCTTATCTTATCGCAGTAGTATCTATAGCCTTGCATACACACATTTGGACTGTGTGTGTGTGTGTGTGTGTGTAAAAAGTGGTGAATAGTGGTGCCACCAAATGGTTGTAGACATTCATGTTATTGAATGTCTACATGTCATTGTAGATTTATTTGTTTGCTGCAGATATCTTCATCCCAAAAAAATGACATGCAAACGTCGCCTTTCTCTTTCTGAAACTGGTCGTATAGTCAAGAGCCTTCATGAAGACTACATGAACAAACTCAGCTTTTGGCCGTGTTAACAAAGATACATTCCCCGCTGATCACAATAGCGAGAGTTGCAGAACCTGATCTTTCATTCTGTTGCGGAGTATTTGCTGTGATTGTGTCACGTCCTGCAACATATGGCTTCACGAATCTCTCAGTATCGCGTTTTTAAATCATTCACGAGTTTTCTTAAAGCTGTTTTCATGCTTTGCGCATGCGGTTGTGTCTGTGGGTCTCACCAATGGCTCACTAGACAAACCACCCATGAGACAGAAAACCTTAGTAGATGACATGCTTTTATATTGAGGTTATCTTCTTATAGAAACTTCATGGCAAGTCGTCTATACAATCCCGTAGTCGTAACCTTCGATAACAGTTACCATGTTGTTCCGACAGACCAATGTTGTGCTTGAACTCGTTACGTGCACAGCGTGGGTGGGCGGAACAACAAAGAAACATGTCGCAAGGGCCAGAGTTGTACCCTGATGTCGACGTCTGTTTCGGCGGCATTGGACTCGAAACAGCATCGAATGGCTGCTGGATCAGAGGGCGGAGTACTTATGGGAATGCCCCACTTGCTGTGAGGCTAGTTTTCTAATCAAGAATCAAGAAGATTAGACAATTTTCTGATTGAATAAGTAGGTAGGCGATGAATGTACCTCTCCTTTGGATAGACGTGCCGCTTTCAACCAGTGAATAATGTCCAAGTAGGTTATATTTTTTATCTATTATTAGAGGCACTTGCAAAAGGTAATAGAGGCCACAAAGACACCCACAGTAATCTTTTGTGACTATGAGTGCAATGTCAATTTGCAAGACAACCTCGCAAGTCAACCTCGCGCAGCTGAAACATTGGTCGGGGCCAGATGGAACATTGGTCGGGGCCAGCTGGAACATTGGTTGGGGCCAGCTGGAACATTGGTCGGGGCCAGATGGAACTTTGGTCGGGGCCAGATGGAACATTGGTCGGGGCCAGATGGAACATTGGTCGGGGCCAGCTGAAACATTGGTCGGGGTCAGATGTAACATTGGTCGGGGCCAGATGGAACATTGGTCGGGGCCAGTTGGAACATTGGTCGGGGTCAGATGTAACATTGGTCGGGGCCATACGGAACATTGGTCGGGGCCAGTTGGAACATTGGTCGGGGTCAGATGGAACATTGGTCGGGGCCAGATGGAACATTGGTCGGGGTCAGATGTAACATTGGTCGGGGCCAGATGGAACATTGGTCGGGGCCAGCTGGAACATTGGTCGGGGTCAGATGTAACATTGGTCGGGGCCATACGGAACATTGGTCGGGGCCAGTTGGAACATTGGTCGGGGCCAGATGGAACATTGGTCGGGGACAGATGGAACATTGGTCGGGGCCAGATGGAACATTGTTCGGGGCCAGATCGACTCAAGGTAGATGTTCCTCATCACCATTCAGGATCCTTGTTGCGTTCATCAAGGTTGGACAAGAAACCATGGTAGACAAGAAAAGGGAAATAATGAGATGCCTGGTTATACCTTCAAGCACTCAGTTGATCCCATAGGTAGTTTTGTTTGAAACAGGGGTACACCGTGAAGGTGTTGCTGTGGGGATGTTTCTGCATGAGAGATCCATATCGTGGCTATCTACAGTACATGCCTTCTAACTGAATTAATGAGGCCTTCATGCAGTAAATTTTTCAACCGTGTGTTACCGGGAGCAAAGAATAGCAACACTGTTTTACCTTCCACGGATGTCGTAAAAGTGCGACTAAGGAGGTTATGTGATGGAGTTGGCTGTCCCATCCCATATAGGGTCAGTGACCCAAGGCCATGCTTAAGTCGGATGTGTCCGGCCGAAATGCGCAGATATCGCAGAAATGCTGTAAACCATGACACAACGCATTCCGTTCTCCGGACTACCTCCTGCTAATATGCAGGAGTTTGAGAACGTACGCAGAAGAAGAAGAAAAAGTACATTTTTGATTATTATCACTAGTTTTCCATTAGTTATTATGTACATACTTGTAGCAGACTTGGCTATTTTTGGTATGCGATTCCAAGTACAGTATATAAATATTGGTCAACGGAAAACACGGGAATAATCAAGAAAAGGAACGAATCAATGTATCATTATTTCATCTAGAAGCCTGTACCGTCAAGAGTCACGCTTATATGCTAGAAGCTTAAAATCGGACCGTATATTCCGCGACTATCAGCTGTACTTGGATGTGACACGTTATGTATTTACGTCACAAAAATCTTCGTCATGTAGGCCCTAAGCCCGGGACGCCCAGTCTAGACCCTAAATGTTTGCCCACCCCCGAATGTCTGCATTCAAAATGGATGGAGCTTGCTTTTTGCATACGCAATAACGTAGTGTTATGGTGTGACCATTTACAGTACTATAAGACATAACTGCAAAAAGTAACAAAGCTTTCATTCAGTATGCTTTTTATTATTGTCACTATTTCCATTGGTTACTTTTTATATACTTGAAGCAGCCTTGACAATTTTTGACATGTGATTCCAAGTATATAAATATCTACTTACTGAAAAAATGGGAATAACTTTTTTTAATAAAGGAACGGATGAAGGCCTAATTAATTCAGATAACAGGCCTTCTACGAACGATCGGTCACGGTTATGGTTTGCTTCTGTCGAGAGGTCAAAAAAGGCGCCTGCATATCGAATGTTTACATATGACCTGTTATGATACAACTGTTATTGTAGACCGGCAAGGTTTGAGCATTGTCATTCCAACTGACACCAATGCAACTCACTACTTGTGTCAATACACGGGCTAGTTGAACCAAGTTGCATCAATAAATAAAGGTGTCTACTCAAGCTGTGAGACAAATTGATATCCGCTGCAAGGAATGAGATCTAATCTAGCTTGCCATCTTCCTGGTGTCTACTCAAGCTGTGATACAAATTGGTATAAATCCAGGAAAAATCCAGAAGAGAAAATAGATAATAAATTGGACAGTCTAAGGAAAAGTATTCAAACATCAAATGAAAATTTACAAATAAGAAAAGCCAAAAATAAACAAACATGGATGACAGATGAATCATTAAAGAAAATGCCAGAAGAAAGAAAGCAAAAAATTTCCCAAATTATTCAATTATAGACAATGAGATACGTAACTTATGCAGAACTTCAAAAAACAATGGCTAGTCACAAAATGCAATGAAATAGAGATGTCAGTACAACCAATGGACACTATAGCCACGCTGTCCAGTTTGTCTGCTCGTTTAAACTCCGTAACACCCGTGTGTCCACGTACAAAAAAGGACATTCTCTTCAGTATAGATTTTGTCATCGACTCCATCACTTGACGCAGTAGATAGCTCGACAAATTGTATGTTTGCATGTCTCTAATCAAATCTCGGCAGATAGTACGTGTGGATTACAAACCAAATTAGAGACTACAAAAATGTGGTTTCTGAGAAGAATGATAAAAATGCCATGGACAGCTAAGAAAACTAATTCAGAGGTTCTCATTGATGCTGGCATAAAAAGATCAATCATATTAAACATTAGGGGCAGACAATCAAGATTTATAGGGCATGTGCTGAGAACAATACAGCGTGAACACTTAATAACCACTGGAAAGATCAAGGGGAGAAGAGATAGGGGAAGAGATAAGGAGGTGAGAAATGTTGCGAGATGGACTAATATTATGGCATGGTAGAAGTTAACCAACCGCGCTTATTGAAATCACAAGAGACCGAGAGTCGTGGAGAAACATGATCGCCTACGCCATTCCGCATGGTACTTGATTGATTGATTTGCAAACTTTCTACAACAGCGACGGATATTTTTTTTAATTGACTTTTTATGTAAGACGGATACAGGTCTGTCAATACAAGTCTACTCATACCCTCATTCTGATAACTTTCTTCATTCATTATAAACCTGACCGACCCAGTGTGTGACGTGAATACTAGTTACTTCTTATGCAGACACTTGCACAAAATCAGCGAACGAAAGATTCAAAAAATATTGTTGTTCCAAAGACATTTGTTCAGAAATCTATAGACTTGTATTTAATTATGATGCGTGCGTGTCCAAATATTCAATCAATACAACAATTACGATGTTTGTTTGTCCAAACACCCAGTCAGTGCAACAATACTGCATTCTCTCGTGACCTCGTATTTATTTCTGACGAGAATTGTTTAGAGAAGCTCTAATGTATGAGACCTGAAAAAAGTGGCTCTCATCATTTTTTATTCTGTGGCCCGTAGTCTGGATAAATTTTTGTATGTGATGTTCCTGGGACTTAGTAGATCCTCCTGTGGTCATCACAGCCTTCAGGACTTTGTATTATTCATTTTGTTAAACATTACCTAAATAATTTACAATAAAACCCGTTAGGGTCGCAGTGGTGCCACACTAAAGAAAACAGCACAAAACGCTCTCCAAACAACTATGTCCTCGGGGATTCCGAATAATGTAGAAAAAATCATGCCAAAACCATTTGCTGATGTTATAATCGAGGATTTTCTTTGTCTTCCTCTCCTTCTTTCACCCTCGATTGATACTTGCAAAATAATTTTAGAAAGTGAGTTGTGTTTCGCTACATGTCCAAGCTAAATAATTGGTTTTTTTTTATGTGATTCCCCTAACACTCCTAACAAAATACAGTTCTAGCTAGGCACTTTGACACTATGTACATGCTAGGCACTTTGACACCATGTACAAGCTAGGCACTTTGTCACCAAGTACAAGCTAGGCACTTTGACACCATGTACAAACTAGGCACTTTGACACCATGTACACTCTAGACAATTTGACACCATGTACAAGATAGGTACTTTGACACCAAGTACAAGCTACGCACTTTGACACCAAGTACAAGCTAGGCACTTTGACACCATGTACAAGCGCATCCCCCTTCCCCATTATATAAACTGAGTTAATGTCGGTTGTGTCGCCCCACTGTATTGTATTTGGGGCACACAACCGAGATGGTCGCATCTGTCTAATTTCGTCCACACTCACTAGACGAGTTTCAACCCCAGAGTGTCCTTTTATTTTTGTCTTGCTATCGAAAGGCGAACTATGTGCATCGAAAAGGTGGTCAACCTCCCACGTTGAGAACCCCTGTCTTGAACGAACGGAAAGTGCAGGAAAAATGTGTCAGTAATGTCTAATGTATAATAGAATACAATAGTTGAATAAACAAAATAAATTACAATTGTCGTATATAATGGTTTCCAATTATGTCCAGATCTCTTCACTGAACATGCTAGTGCCTGTGCCCTTTCGTTAACTTTGCTGTAATTTCTTATAGTTGAGCAAAAAATCATGTTTGCCTTGTCTAGCTTTTCATACGTTCAAATTAGTTTTAACTCGATAATGTTCGCATATTTTGTTTCAGAGGGGAGATAATACACTATTGATTTCAATATAAGGGGGATAATTCATTTCTTCAAATTGTTATTAATATTGCAATAACAAAATAGTTATTAATAATATTTCAAAAGTTATCATTTGGTAGAGTTTTGAATCTACAGTGTTGAGAAATAAGGAACAATGAATTCGTGAAAATATTGAATCATTCACAAATTACTCATTGGTACATAACATCTGTAAATTAGGTAGGTTAACTTTTAAAAGGGGAATAATAATATGGGGACCTCAGTGGCACGGAGAACCGCCACTATCACGTTCCGACTCGTAGATGAGGGAGTTTATGGTGTTAACACCTCCCCCCCCCCACCTCCCAAATCTCTCTCCAGCAAATCTGAGCACGACTTTTAGTACAAGGAACTTAAAAGGTTGATTTTTTTTTAAAAACCTCCGCTAGTGATTTTTAATAACACAGATCTCAAAATTCCTGTCAGATAGTGTAATTAACACACGAAAAAATATCTCAAAATTCTCGTCAAATAGTGTCATTAACACACGAAAACATATCTCAAAATTCTCGTCAAATAGTGTCATTAACACACGAAAACATATCTCAAAATTCTCGTCAAATAGTGTCATTAACACACGAAAAAAGATCTCAAAATTCTCGTCAAATAGTGTCATTAACACACGAAAAAAGATCTCAAAATTCTCGTCAAATAATGTCATTAACACACGAAAAAAGATCTCAAAATTCTCGTCAAATAATGTCATTAACACACGAAAAAAGATGCCTCTCAATGCCTCCTCCTCTCATTATGTACCCAATAAATGTTGACTGTCTTTTATTTATATTATCAATAATGCATCTTTTCACATCCATCCTTCTAAGACATTCTTCATTAGTAATCTTTGCTGTCCAAGTAATGCGTAACATTCTTCAAATAAACCACATTTCCGCTGCCTCCAATGATTTTTGTGCTGTTCTTTTTTCATCACATGCCCTAACCATCTTGATTTTAATTACCTGCATTTAATATTTGCTATAATTGTTCAGTTTGTTCCATCTCTAGGACTTCGTTTTCTTGGCTGCCGATGCAATTTTCACCATTCTTCTTCAAAAGATAGTGATGCCGACACACTTCACTCATTAAATTCAGACGCCAATACAGTGAAGCAGACGATAGCATAGGAAATGTGTGTAAACTTATTTCTATTGATTATATGAAGGAGTGGATACACATTACCACTGCATTACACGAAGTGCAGGATTGACTTATAAGCTAAACAAGCTATAGCTTAGTGCCCCCACTTTCTTGCCCCCCCCCAAAAAGATTTTTATTTCACTATCTATATACTTCGTAATTGTTAAAGGGTCCCATATCCCAAATAGCTTAAGGCCCCATATCCCAAATAGCTTAGGGCCCCATATCCCAAATAGCTTAGGGCCCCATATCCCAAATAGCTTAGGGCCCCATATCCCAAATAGCTTAGGGCCCTATATCCCAAATAGCTTAGGGCCCCATATCCCAAATAGCTTAGGGCCCCATATCCTAAATAGCTTAGGGCCCCATATCCCAAATAGCTTAGGGCCCCATATCCCAAATAGCTTAGGGCCCCATATCCCAAATAGCTTAGGGCCCCATATCTCAAATAGCTTAGGGCCTTATCAAGTCTAAATCCGGCGCTGATTACACGATACGATCTGTGTGTTCATCCCACTTGTCAGAAGTTCCAGAAACAAATATCTGGTGGCAGTGGATGCAGACGTCGGGGCGCTCATTGGCGACAACACTACAGAGGATTATATAATAATCTAAACTGATGTGTTGGTCATTCGTTGTCAATGATATGCTTGGGATTTTTCTGCACGTCCAGTGGGCATTAAAGAATCAAAATGCTGCCTTTACTACAGCCACGAGTAGCCGTACAATATGAAGCGAGACAACTCTGTTTCAGGAAATGTCAGTAATACCTATCCCATCATCAATCAGTGGTCTTGCTATGAGCACCAAGATGGGACCTAGCTATGCTTGTCTTTTCATAGGACATCCTGAACATCTAGTTTGGTCGATCTATGATGGCCCGTTCCCATCTTTTTTCCACAGATTCATTGACGATAGGATTGGTATCACCGACATGTCCTGAAATATAATTGCCTCCCTTCATCAATTTCATCAACTTCATCAACAATTTCAACCCTGCTATTCAATTCACATCTAACATCTCCATTACCTGTGTCCACTTCCTTGACATTGTTGTCACTATTCATCCCTCTTACCTCAGCACATCCGTCTACTACAAACCCACTGATACACGGGGCTTTCTGCTCAACACTTCATCTCATTCTCCTGCTTGTCGCAACTCTCTGCCATATTCCCAACACTTTAGCTTTCGTCGTTTATGTAGCGATAACGACGACTTTCTTGACAAATTCTCTGAGATGATTAAGCTCTTCCGTAGACTCTCCTTCCCCGACAGCACCATTTCATCGGCTTGGCTCTGTGTACGCCAGCTATCTCGTCTCGATACCTTGACTAATTCCCAGGGTTCTTCCTCCTCATGTGATAGAGTTAAACTTGTTCTTACCTTTCATCTCCATAACTCCACTATCCGACACATCCAGCTTAAACATCATTCTCTTCTCCAGTCTGATCTTAACACCCGTGCCGCTTTCCACGACTTACCTCTGGTGGCTTATAGGCGTGGCAAAAATCTTAATGACATCTTGGTCCACCGACACCTTAGGTCTTCTGTTCTCGACCATTTCAGTACTGTTTGTTGCTCACGCGGTCCTTGCTACACATGTACTTACGTGGTTCAGATGCACTCCATTTCATTTCCCAAAGCCACTTTCTCCATCGATGAGGCCTTTACATGTAAATCCCGTAATGTCATTTACGTGATCATATTTAAACGCTGCGGCAAACAGTACATCGGGGAACCCGGCTTAAGATTGAACGACCGCTTCTGTAACCATCTTCATGACATCAAGCACAGAACACCCACTCCTGTTACCACACACTTCAACGGCTTTAGCCACCGTGGTGTTCTTGATATTCAGGTCACTGCCTTAGATTTAGATACACTCTAGAAATTTTATTTTTAAAGAAATAGTCAGCTTTCCGTAAAAAGATTTATGCGTGTAGTTGTATAGTTACAAATAACGGGTCAGTCAATGTGAGCAGTGTTCCCTCATGCTCAAGTCGGATTTGTCAAGCCAAAAAGCGCAGAAATCGCAGTCAAACTGTAAACAATTATACAATGTTATTTTCCGGACAGCACCCTGCTAGCCAGCAGCGAGTTCTAGAAAGAATGGAGAAGCAGAAGCAGAAGAGAAGCAGAAGAGAAGCAGAAGAAATTCATTCGATTATGTTGAGGTTGTAATAAATATGCGTAACAAGAAATATAGGGGAGGTAATAATATCAGAATAAATAATTGGCTGCCTGCGGGACATAATCTGCAGTAATATTATCTTCACGTTTCCACACACATCTGTAGATTTATAAACTTATTCTATGTTAAATACAGTTCGAAATAATTTTTTTTTATAAAATTTATTGCAAAGTTGATATAGAATTTTGAATTTATTTTGTACTACCGCATGCACATTAGTATATAGTCTGTCATATTATAAGATTTCAAACGTCATTAGATTTATTGATGTATCACGTAAATAATTTTAGTATTACAGCAATAATTGTTTTATAGTCAAATTGTCATAATTATTCTTTCTTATTTGAAGGGGCTTGCAATTGCCAGCCTTCAATACCAAATTATATCATCATAATCATGTGATAATCCGGTGGCGTAGGAGACCATGTTTCTATATCTCCAGCAGTATCTATTTTAATCCTTGTCAAGGCTAACTGTGATTTGGAAAAGCAACATCAGTGTTGGAGTGAAACTAAACTGTATAGGTCGCTGGTGCTTTCTGTTGTGCTGTATGGTTGTGAGAGTTGGACACTCACTGCGGACATGGAGAGAAGATTACAGGCTTTCGAGTATAAATGCTACAGAAGAATTCTACGAATTTCCTATAGGGAACATAAGACCAATGTGTACGTAAGAAATAAAGTAGAGATGTGTGCAGGTGTCCAGGAGCCATTGCTTTCAAAACGACGAAAACTAGCATGGTTCGGACATGTATGCAGGCACGATTCCTTGTCAAAAACAATACTGCAGGGAACTGTCGAGGGTGGAAGAAGCAGAGGAGGACAAATAAAGACATGGACAGACAACATCAAGGAATGGACAGGGCTAGATATTTCCACACTCATCCGCATCGCTGAGGATAGAATTCGCTGGAGGAATCTGTGTGCTGAAACTTCCAATGTGGTACCCCTACGACCCTGAAGGGTTATGGGTTTATTGATTGATTGATTGATTATAATCGTTGTTGTTTCCCTGCCGTTCCAGGTTCTCAAATTAATATTATCTCATGTTGTCGTTTCTTTTGTCTTCAATCTTGCTCGTTGTTGTTGTTGGGACTCTGTCCCAGTAATATTTAATGCGTATACAGTTCAAATTACACAATGTCAGATTGCAGGAACAGGGAGAACTATGTCCTATGCTGATGACATCTTGGTATATTTGCAGGGCAGAGATAGAAAAGTGATCGCCTGGAACTTGCAGAGGGAGCTTGATCGTATAGGGGATTGGTGCAGTAATTCTGGAGCTTTTGTTGATCCATCAAAGGCATCGATAACATGGTTTTCTCTAAATAATCATATAGTAAACACGCCAGCGGTTACAGAGGTTATGCCCTCGAGAGAACCAACACAATGAAAAACTTAGGGATTATGTTGGACTGCAGTCTGAGTTTCAAAGATCATGTTGACCACATCATTGTAAAGGCTTATAAAGGTCTTGCGGCGATGACGATTATGGCTGCTGCTCAATGTGAACAAAGGCTGCTATTTCTGCTATGTTTGTTTAAGACCCATAGTCATACACTCTTTCACGGTTATTCTTACAAGAGTATCCCTTGCTCTGTTTCCTATACTATCGAGTGTGTGTCATGTGACGTATGTATGTGTCATGTGACGTATTCCTTCCAGAACGTTGTCTTCCCAATGAACTCTCTGTCTTGGGCGATGCGACTTACATTTTCTAGCGATGTATTCATGTTATTTTTAATGTCGTCAGTCCATCGTCTTCTTGGTCTGCCCTTTCTCCTCTCCCAGATACTCTTCCTTCCATTATTTGTCTTTCTAAACAGTTGTGTCTCTTTATATGACTAAACAGGCGTAGTTACTTTTTGTTATTGTGTTTAGTAACCAACACTCTGAAATCTTCACTGTGTTTATAATATCTGAGTTTCTGATCTTCTAACGTTCCATACTCGTAATTTAATGTGTTTGACCTTTCTGTTTACGTTGGTAGCCATGAAGTTGAATGAATGACTTACTGATCACCGACAATTTTCTATGAATATTACACTAATTCTACACCTCTAGATTAGTCTATTTGAAATTTCTAGGCACAATATTCCCGTAGGTTGCTATCTGGTACCCTTTTTAATGCTTGTAATGCAAAGCCCAATAATCAGTAAAAGTTTCAGGGAGATCGTGAGGTTAAGAGCCCATAACTTATGGCTCGATGAGTGGGCTTCTTCTTCTGCGTTCGTTCTCAAACTCCTGCAGATTAGCGGAATGTAGTCCGGAGAACGGAACGCGTTGTGTCATGGTTTACAGCATTGCTGCGATATCTGCGCCTTTCGGCCTGACACATCCGACTTCAGCATGGCTTTGGGTCACTAACCATATATGGGATGGGGCAGCCAACTCCATCCCATAACCTCCTTAGCCGCCTTTAACGACATGCGAGGAAGGTAAACAGTGTTGCTATTCTTTGCTCCCCTTTCGGGCCTCGGGATGACCTTTTAATTAATAAATTGTTTATCCTTCGAATTTCACAACGTCATTGAAATTAAAAACAGATCGTATACTTCAAGAGTGTTCTGAGCATGAAACGCTGAGGCAGACATATTGGCCAGAGGAAACAACACTGGAATCAAAGCTCTATGGGACACTGTATGAACTACAAAAGACAGTGAATTTTATTAAGGAGACAGAATTACAGATATAGACATGTTTCAAGTGAACGAATGAAGAAGAAGAACAAACAGATATGATCATCAAGTGCCGTCTCTTCAAAGAAGGTTGACAGTGACGGTTATCCAATATCCCCTTGAGCATGTTTTGATGGTGCACTCTGCTAGAATATTTTCTGTCCATCTCGTGATGTTTCTCTCCCACTTGTATCTCTGCCTGCCTCTTGCTCGACTTTTTTCTTCTTCTGCATTCGTTCTCAAACTCCTGCAGATCAGTAGGATGTAGTCCGAAGAATGGAATGCATTGTATGTGGTTTACCGCAATGTTGCGATATCTGCGCCTTTCAGCCTAGTGCATCCGACTTTAAAATGACTTTGGGTCACTTCGACGCTATATGGAATAGGACAGCCAACTCCACTCCATAATTCCTTATTCGCCTCTTACGACATGCATGGAATGTAAACAATATTGCTATTCTTTACCCCCCCCCTTTCGGGCACCGGCAACACACGGACGTTGCTCGACTACCTTCAAGTAAGGTCATTCAACAAGGTCATGTCGTTTAATATTTCCAAAATACTTTACTTGTTTGATTTTTATTTCCTTTAGTCGTTCTGTTTTCATACGAAATGTTTTTAGAACCTCTGTTCGTTTTCTATAATTAACGAGGAACTCTCTCTCTTCTCCTGTCAGCTCATTTTTAAATAAAACATGGCCTTCTCAGTTACCACGAACCCCATGTGATAGTATCTGGTTGCAGAACCCTTCACGGGCAGGGGGTTTTACAGTAAGAAGTGAGAACCCTTCACATATAGCAAAATATGGACGGCGTGAAATGCAACACATTGAATGTTTTGCTCTTGCGTAAATGTTGTCACTATGGATGCTAGTGGCACACCATGCAAAGGTGTGTTTATCTAAGAACGTGTCAAGCGACGATAAAACACAAACGTGTGTTTTTATAGGAACGTGTCAAGCTGTGATCAAGTGCAACGTTTGTTTACCTAAGAACATGTCAGATAATAGACAGACGGGAATCATACAAGGTAGAAGCTTCCTGGTTGGTCTGAGGCAACGTGGGTTTATTGTAACCAGAAGGATCAATTTCTGGTTGGCCAGAGCTTTTCCTCTGGGGAAATGAAAGCTTTTGATTGGTTGGAAGTTTCTGGAAGTTTGGAGAAACTTAGGAGTGGAGGAGGAAGAAGGATTGCATTATCGACTGCCGAGCAGGGCGGTCGCATTTTCACTCAAGAATCAGTCGACAGGATCACACAGAGTCCCCGGGACGTGTGTGGAGAGAGTTAGTACTTGTCTTCTAGGAGAGACAAGTCCCTTGTTGACTTCAACAACTGGAAACAAAGTTAGTTGACCAAAAAGTGAGATTAGTAGTAGATTAATGAGATGGTCTAGAATCTCATTAAGCTTATACCACGACGTGCGCCAAATTCCTGGATGTGCTAGGATAGTTGTGAAACCTTAGCATTTCGTATTGGTGAAGTATCATAGAGATAAATAGTAGAATAATGAGATTGTCTATAATCTCATTTAGCTCATGTTATAACGTGTGCCTTTAACGGAAGTGCTAGAGCAGTTTATGAATATCTCGACATTGTACATTTTATATTGATGATATATTATACGTCTCGGAGATATCAATTACTCTAGAGTTTAATATTGATTTGTGTCATTGGTTTGAAGTTATATTAAACGACATTTTGTTTCTGTAACAAGAAGTGCCTCTGTATTATTGAAGTCAAGAAGAGATTACTGCATGACCACTACATGATTACCACAGGGTTAGAATTGAGTAGCAGAGAGATAAAAGATAACAAGTTATATATTGAGCAAGACAGCCTGAAAGAATGAATAAGTCTTCACTGTGCTATAAATAGCACACTGTTTACATTATTAACTATCCGACTTCACGAATTTCCGGTATAACACCAATGAAATTAATGGCTAACATGACGTTACATCCCGACAATCGCTGAGTTCAAATCTAGACACAGACGGACTACACCCAGAGTTTCAGGAATGTTCAGTTTCTACTCAAAGTGCCTTCAGTGGAAACTAAATGGAAACCATAACAAGCCACACAACATTAACAAAAATAAGCAGGTAACGACATTTCGACTTTTTCTTCTTCTGCGTTCGTTTTCAAACTCCTGCAGATCCGCAGGATGTTGTCCGCAGAACTGAATGCGTTGTGTCATGGTTTACAGCATTACTGCGATATGTGCGCTTTTCGGGCTGACACATCAGACTTCAGCATGGGTTTGGGTCACAGACCCTATCTGGGATGAGACAGCCTACTCCATCCCATAACCTCTTTAGTCGCCTCTTACGACATGCATGGAAGCTAAACAGTGTTGATAAGGGGAACCAGCGATATCTAAAAATATACTTACTCCTAATCAATATCAACGACACTGCGACCTGCATCTGCAGAGCAACAAAGACACAAGTGCAGATATTAAATTGCTGTCTCATTGTGTTTTGAGCCTGGCATCCTGATTACTTTTGCGCATTTTGGCTGGTTGCCTCCGTCTTCAGCACCCTGCTGAGCCGCGTTAGCGCAGTGGTTAGCGCACTGGCTTCGCATATGAGTGGTCCTGTGTTCATTCCCCAGTTGAGGCGAAAATGTTTTCAGATCGCAACGGCTCCCAGGTCGACCCAGCCTTAAATGGGTACCGGATTAATCCGGGAAGTAAAGACTGCGAGGGAGAGGAGATGGCTACCGCCCTCATTTGCAGAGCCTGTGAAATGTGAGATCGCTAACATCTCACACCCCTACGGCATTAATAAATGCTATGGGTTACTTACTTGGGCAAGACTGTGCTCCTGCTCGAGCTGGACTGTCCGACCAGTCTTAGTTTCCAGCCCCTGATGGCTGAACTAAGCTCCATCACCACTTAAGGTGCTGGCCTCGATGGGGTATGCGAACAGATCACATTATGAACAGATCAGAACAAGTTGTAATTCTACACCTCACTACGGGGCACAACCGACTCTGCAGCCACAATTACACAAAGTTCAAGATTGGCAACTCATCCATGTGTACATGTCGACAGGCAGCACAGAGAACCAAACATATACTTCAAGAGTGTTCTGAGCATGAAACGCTGAGGCAGACATATTGGCCAGAGGAAACAACACTGGAATCAAAGCTCTATGGGACACTGTATGAACTACAAAAGACAGTGAGTTTTATTCAGGAGACAGAATTACAGATATAGACATGTTTCAAGTGAACGAAAGAAGAAGAAGAAGAAAAAAGGGATGTCCGAACTTTGCTGTTCACAGAACGACAATCTTGCCTCCATGAGCATCCCTGAAAAACAAAGTGTGGTGAAGCCACAAATTGAACCACACTAGTGCAGTTCTTACTCATCGTATTATGTTGTGAATGTGCTCTTGTGAATAACACAGATGTGACACATTTTAGAATCTATTGAAAGAAATAGTCCACTTTCCGTAAAAATGATGTATGCTTGTAGTTATACAGCTACAATCAAAGGTTCAGTCAATGTGAGCAGTTTTCCCTCTTGCTGAAGTCGGATTTGTCAAACGAAAAAGTGCAAAGATCGCAGACAAGCTGTACATAATTATTCAATGCCATTTCCAAACTACACCCTGCTAACCAGCAGAAGTTCGAGAAAGAATGCAGAAGCAGAAAGAGATTCGATTATGTTGAGGTTGTAATAAAAAACAAAACCAAGAAATATAAGGGAGGTAATAATATCAGAATAGAATTATTGTTAGTCTACGGGACATAATCAGGGTTAATATTATCTCCACATATCTACACATCTCTAGAATAAACAATTATTGTATACTAAATGCAGTTTAAATCATTTTTTAAATAAATTGTTTTGCTGGGATGATGATATTTTAAATATCTTTTGCGCTAATACACACACATTAATATAGTATAAATTCTGCAATATTATAAGATGTAAAACCTCATTAGATTTAGTGATATATCACATAAATAGTTTAGTATTACATTAATTAATTCTTTCATTGCGAAATTATCAAAATTTTACTTTTTTTATGGGGCTAGCGATTGCTAGCCTACACTAAAAACAAAATATTTTCAGCACAACATTTACAGAATGATCCCATTGTTACACATATCACATTTATCATCATCATTAAGTTCCGTCTGTGCAACGTATCTCTTGTCTTGGTGGTGCACTTTGCTAGACTGTAACCTGTCCATCGTGTAATGTTACTCTCCCTCTTGTATCTCTGCCTACCTCTTGCTCGCTTCCCTTTGACTTTACCCTCAAGTAAGGTCTTCAATAAGGTATCATGTCTTTTAATGTGTCCAAAGTATTTTATTTGCCTGATCTTTATTTCTCTTAGTAGTTCTTTCATCATATTAAGTGTCTTTAGCACCTCTTTATTTGTTTTCTTCTCTTTCCATGATGTTCTCCCTATTCTTCTATATACCCACATCTCAAAGGCATCAATTCTGTCTTCTAATTGTTTATTTAGTGTCCATGTTTCTGAGCCATACATTAATATGGAATAGATGCAGCATTTTATAATTCTCATTTTTAACTTGTTTGTAATTTGTTTAGATATTAATAATTTCCTCATGTCATTGAAGGTACTTTTAGCCATTCCTATTCTCCTTTTAACTTCTGTTTCACATCTGCCATCATTTGTGACTATGTGTCCAAGATATTGATACTGTTTTACTTGTTGTAGTTTCTCTCCCAGTATGTTTATGTTTACCTCCTGTTCTTCTGTGTCTTTGCTGATTATCATGTTTTTTTATTGTTGTGTGTTTTTTTTTGGATATTTATATCCAGCCCATATTCATTACTTGATTTATTGACTTGATCCATTAGTCTTTGTAGTTCATGTTCACTTTCTGCCAAAAGAACCGTGTCATCTGCATATCTCAGGTTGTTTATTATTTTCCCATTGATCTTGAGTCCTGGTATTTCTTCTATATTTTTTAAGATATTCTCATATCACATACATACTGTACAGATAACAATTTAAACCACAACAACAATTTAAGACAGAAGAAGAATAGTGAATACATACATCATCCAAAAACCGATATACGTGGCCTTAATTTTTGGATCCCCTTCCAGCAGATACTGTCACAGAACTGAACACAGATAAGAAGTTTCATTTTTGCACACACTATAAAAACCTCATACAAGATAAACATCACGGAGGCATTGCATTACAAGACATTCGTACAATAAATCAGAGCTATTACAATCAACTATCTAGGCCATGTCCTAAAACACCCACAACAACATATCTTGGCCCATTATTACATGGGAACTAGGTTGACAAAACTTACAAAATTCAACAACACAAACCCCACCACGGCGGTAAACCACCAATATTTTACAAAACATACCTAAGGCCATTCAAGGTCCAGAGCATCTCATTCATAAGAAAATAAACATCTGCAAACATTTAGTTAAGTTCCAGGCACCCCCTTTACATCTCAGAATTAAAAATAGGGTACGCCTATTTTATGACAGACTACATTCAAACATTCAACAACCTTCACATTCCAAGTGTCACCCCATAGCTAGATAAATATATTTTAGGCAATTATTCTACATGACGTCCATAATAGGAAAACAAGCACGCAGACTAGATCATCATCACGTGACATATTCTTTCCAGAACGCAGTGGATCCTATGGATCTTTTGAATTCTCCGCGGTCTTGAGAAAGTTGCCCTTCATCTTCCAGTGACATTCGCAGGCATTCTTGAATGTCTTTTGTCCAACGGCGTCCTGTAACTTTGTAAACAGGATGTAAACTTTGCAGGAGAACCATTCCGGAAACAGAAGACATCTTTTACGCAAAATAAGAGATAATAAAAACACACATACGCAACACGAACATTTACAAAGATGGCATGTTGAGCGTACTACCTCAGACAACAGTTGTAAACAACACGGACATTTACAAAGCTATCATGTTGAACTTACTACCTCAGACAGCAAATGTACACAACACGGATATTTACAAAGCTATCATATTGAACTTACTAACTCAGACAACAGATATACACAACACGGACATTTACAAAGCTATCATGTTGAACTTACTACCTCAGACAACAGATATACACAACACGGACATTTACAAAGCTATCATGTTGAACGTACTGCCTCAGACAACAGATATACACAACACGGACATTTACAAAGCTATCATGTTGAACTTACTACCTCAGACAACAGATATACACAACACGGACATTTACAAAGCTATCATGTTGAACTTACTACCTCAGACAACATATGTACACAACACGGACATTTACAAAGCTATCATGTTGAACTTACTACCTCAGACAACATATGTACACAACACGGACATTTACAAAGCTATCATGTTGAACTTACTACCTCAGACAACATATGTACACAACACGGACATTTACAAAGCTATCATGTTGAACTTACTACCTCAGACAACATATGTACACAACACGGACATTTACAAAGCTATCATGTTGAACTTACTACCTCAGACAACAGATATACACAACACGGACATTTACAAAGCTATCATGTTGAACTTACTACCTCAGACAACATATGTACACAACACGGACATTTACAAAGCTATCATGTTGAACTTACTACCTCAGACAACATATGTACACAACACGGACATTTACAAAGCTATCATGTTGAACTTACTACCTCAGACAACATATGTACACAACACGGACATTTACAAAGCTATCATGTTGAACTTACTACCTCAGACAACATATGTACACAACACGGACATTTACAAAGCTATCATGTTGAACTTACTACCTCAGACAACATATGTACACAACACGGACATTTACAAAGCTATCATGTTGAACTTACTACCTCAGACAACAGATATACACAACACGGACATTTACAAAGCTATCATGTTGAACTTACTACCTCAGACAACAGATATACACAACACGGACATTTACAAAGCTATCATGTTGAACTTACTACCTCAGACAACAGATATACACATCACGGACATTTACAAAGCTATCATGTTGAACTTACTACCTCAGACAACATATGCACACAACACGGACATTTACAAAGCTATCATGTTGAACTTACTACCTCAGACAACATATGTACACAACACGGACATTTACAAAACTATCATGTTGAACTTACTACCTCAGACAACAGATATACACATCACGGACATTTACAAAGCTATCATGTTGAACTTACTACCTCAGACAACATATGTACACAACACGGACATTTACAAAGCTATCATGTTGAACTTACTACCTCAGACAACAGATATACACATCACGGACATTTACAAAGCTATCATGTTGAACTTACTACCTCAGACAACATATGTACACAACACGGACATTTACAAAGCTATCATGTTGAACTTACTACCTCAGACAACATATGTACACAACACGGACATTTACAAAGCTATCATGTTGAACTTACTACCTCAGACAACAGATATACACATCACGGACATTTACAAAGCTATCATGTTGAACTTACTACCTCAGACAACATATGTACACAACACGGACATTTACAAAGCTATCATGTTGAACTTACTACCTCAGACAACAGATATACACATCACGGACATTTACAAAGCTATCATGTTGAACTTACTACCTCAGACAACAGATATACACAACACGGACATTTACAAAGCTATCATGTTGAACTTACTACCTCAGACAACATATGTACACAACACGGACATTTACAAAGCTATCATGTTGAACTTACTACCTCAGACAACAGATATACACAACACGGACATTTACAAAGCTATCATGTTGAACTTACTAACTCAGACAACAGATATACACAACACGGACATTTACAAAGCTATCATGTTGAACTTACTAACTCAGACAACAGATATACACAACACGGACATTTACAAAGCTATCATGTTGAACTTACTACCTCAGACAACATATGTACACAACACGGACATTTACAAAGCTATCATGTTGAACTTACTAACTCAGACAACAGATGTACACAACACGGACATTTACAAAGCTATCATGTTGAACTTACTACCTCAGACAACAGATATACACAACACGGACATTTACAAAGCTATCATGTTGAACTTACTAACTCAGACAACAGATATACACAACACGGACATTTACAAAGCTATCATGTTGAACTTACTAACTCAGACAACAGATATACACAACACGGACATTTACAAAGCTATCATGTTGAACTTACTACCTCAGACAACAGATATACACAACACGGACATTTACAAAGCTATCATGTTGAACTTACTAACTCAGACAACATATGTACACAACACGGACATTTACAAAGCTATCATGTTGAACTTACTAACTCAGACAACAGATATACACAACACGGACATTTACAAAGCTATCATGTTGAACTTACTAACTCAGACAACAGATATACACAACACGGACATTTACAAAGCTATCATGTTGAACTTACTAACTCAGACAACAGATATACACAACACGGACATTTACAAAGCTATCATGTTGAACTTACTACCTCAGACAACAGATATACACAACACGGACATTTACAAAGCTATCATGTTGAACTTACTACCTCAGACAACAGATATACACAACACGGACATTTACAAAGCTATCATGTTGAACTTACTACCTCAGACAACAGATGTACACAACAAAGTCATCATCTTGTTATCCCAGTACAGATAACCTGATCTGGTTTTGTCGGATACGGGCAGTGTTTCACAATACAATATTTCAAACCACACATAGTCTTAGGGATATACAATAGAATGAGACGACACATATTAACTTCCGTTCCCCAGACCTCATACCCTTGAGGTCCCGAGTTGGGGACAGGATTATTTCTTTCGGAGGTGCAATCAAAATCCGTCTTGAACATGTCGCGGCGTCTGTTATGGCAAAGCGACCTTTATTTCCACAGCCCATCGAAAGCCTTCCTGAACTCCTTCACATGAAAGATATCACTTGTTATCACGTTTTTCATTTATTAAATTGTTGTAATCCTTTTTATTACTCATTTCACAAAATTGTAAAGGCCTCAATGTAAATTCCACATTTCAACTCACGGGCCACATTCATCACAAAATTCCGACAGGCATTGCGGTGATAGACTGGAGATGATGTCAATGAGGCTGGGAACGTACAAATACAGAGAATATCAGAAATTGGAGTATCTAGAGGGGAGGGGGGATGAAATAATTTTTTTAGAAAGTCCCGAAGATCACACAATCAACACCTGATCGGGACTCTGATTCTACATACACTGGGATGGCTGCTGGAACGGAGGGCGGAGCACTTATGGGAATGTCCCACGTGATATGAAGCCAGTTTCTAATCAAGAAACGATCGTCTTTACAATGAACAAACAAACTATCAGAAAATATGGTACCCACTTTGTCGCGAGGGGCTGTAGCTCAAATGGTAGAGCGCTCGCTTAGCATGTGAGAGGTACGGGGATCGATACCCCGCAGCTCCATTTTTTTGCCTTTTTTTTGCTTTTTTCCTTTGCCCCAACATCTCGTTTTGCCTTGGAGGTCCATTGCTGTTAAACAATTGACCATCTTGTGATGCCTTTCTCTCACTTGAAATCTCTTCTCTGTCTATTCATTGCTCGCTTCCCAAGTAAAGTGTCACCACACAAGGTCTTTTAGTATGTCCAAAACACCTTGTGTTTGATCTTTTTTTCCCTTTAATAATTCTTTTTTTTTCATGAGAAGTGAGCACTTTGTTCGTTTTCTCTTTCCAAGAAATTCTCCCTATGCTCGTGTTCTTTGAATCTGCCTGCAATACTGACTTTGCATCAGTTAGTAAGACTACATGTCTTTTGAGTGACTCGACAAGCAATGTATGATCATTTTGGCTACCTTCTATTATGGCTTCCATTTTTGATTTGAAATGTTTACATTTCATGTTTACATTATTTACATGATTTGAAATATGCGGATCTATTGAAACGGAGGGCGGAGTATTAATGAGAATGTTCCACGTTTTTTTTTAATGTTCAAATCAAATCATTGGGTTTTTGAATTTTGTTTCTCGATTTCATTTCAATATGTTGTTACTATATATATATTTCTTCTTCTTCTGCGTTCGTTATATTAAATATATTCCCACTTCTCTATTTGATATTGCTTCTTTCGCGGATCCATAGGCCCATGTATATTATACATACATGTGACCATCAGGGCCGGATTTAGACTAGATAGGGCCCTAAGCTATTTGAGATATGGGGCTTTAAGCTATTTGAGATATGTGACCCTAAGCTATTTGAGATATGGGACCCTAAGCTATTTGAGATATGGGACACTAAGCTATTTAGATATGGGACACTAAGCTATTTGAGATATGGGACACTAAGCTATTTGAGATATGGGAACCTAAGCTATTTGAGATATGTGACCCTAAGCTATTTGAGAAATGGGAAACTAAGCTATTTGAGATATGGGGCCCTAAGCTATTTGAGATATGGGACACTAAGCTATTTAGATATGGGACACTAAGCTATTTGAGATATGGGACACTAAGCTATTTGAGATATGGGACACTAAGCTATTTGAGATATGGGACACTAAGCTATTTGAGATATGGGACACTAAGCTATTTGAGATATGGGACACTAAGCTATTTGAGATATGGGACACTAAGCTATTTGAGATATGGGGTCCTAAGCTATTTGAGATATGGGGCCCTAAGCTATTTGAGATATGGGACACTAAGCTATTTGAGATATGGGGCCCTAAGCTATTTGAGATATGGGGCCCTAAGCTATTTGAGATATGGGGCCCTAAGCTATTTGACATATGGGACCCTTTAACGATTAAGAATATATAGATAGTGAAAAATTTGGGGGCCACCAAGAAAGTGGGGGCCCTAAGCTATAGCTTATAGGTAAATCCGGTACTGGTGGCAATATATCCTTTGCCTATGCTCTCTGTGATTCTTAGTTGTCTCCTTTAGTACTTGTATCCGCCCGTGTGTTGCCGGGGCCCGAAATGGGAGCAAAGAATAGCAACACTGTTTACCTTCCATGTAGTCGTAAAAGGCGACTAAGGAGGTTGTGGGATGGAGTTGGCTGCCCCATCCCATATAGGGTCAGTGACCCAAAGCCATGCTGAAATCGGATGTGTCAGGCCGAAAGACTCAGATATCGCAGCAATACTGTAAACCATGACACAACGCATTCCGTTCTCCGGACTACATCCTGGTAATCTGCAGGAGTTTGAGAGCGAACGCAGAAGAAGAAGAAGTACTTGTACAGGAGTTTCTATTTTCAAAATAATTCTTGGTATTATGCTTGGCAAACTGGTCTATAATTTCTTGAAAGTTTTTCCTGTCCCAGGTTGGATAGGGTAGGGTCTATGTGTTAAAGGTGTGTTTTATGTTTTGTATATTTGTGATTTCTGAAGCTGTTTGAAGTGATGGAAGCTACCTCTTTTGAGTCTTTCTTTTGTGGGTCTACTTAGTCTTTGGTTCATTTGATGACTCTCCAAACATTTGAACATGGCATACTGTGTGAGGATTATTTTTCATTTCGTATTTCTTCCACTGATAGCAAACATGTGCATGTATTGTTTCCATTTCTTTGAGAGACGTAGTAATCTGAGCAATCATATATTAATTCATTCATTTTCCTTTATCGCTGAAGTTAGCGCATGGCAGTAGTCAGATCTCTCCAATTATGTCTGTTCAAAACTTTTACTTTCAGTATTTGAACGCCGGCCTCAGGTTCCTGAGGTCCCGGGTTCAATCAGCGGTAGGGACAAGGATTTTTGTCTTTCGGAATTGCAACAAAAAATTCTTCCTGTACACGTCGTGGCGACAGCTTTGGCAAAGCGGCCTTTATTTCAACAGCTTTAAAAAAAAGGCCCCCCTGCACTCCTTAACAGGAAAACATACAGTAACGAACGTTTTTTACTTTCTCTAAGTATTGTTCTTCTTTGTGTTTACTTTGGTCAAATCCTGGCTCTTCTGCCTGTTGGTATCCATGTAAGAGATTGGTAGTGTATTCTGTTATTGTCTGAGCGTAGGACATGCACGATGTAGGACCAACGGCGTTTTCTAATAACATCTGTGATGTAGTTTTCTAATAACATCTGTGATGTAGTTTTCTAATAACATCTGTGATGTAGTTTTGATGTCTATCTGATTTTTTCCCGTTTGATTTGAATTCACTCCGCCCATGTGTTGCCGGGGCCTGAAAGGGGCGCAAAGAATAGCAACACTGTTTACCTTCCACGCATGTCGTAATAGGCGACTAAGGAGGTTATGGGATGAGTTGGCTGTCCCATCCCATATAGTGTCAGTGACACAAAGCTATGCGGAAGTCGGATGTGTCAGGCCGAAAGGCGCAGATATCGCAACAGTGCTGTAAACCATGACAAGACGCATTCCGCTCTCCGGACTACATCCTGCTAATCTGCAGGAGTTTGAGAACAAACGCAGAAGAAGAAGAAGAAGAAGAAGAATTCGCTCCAGTGGACACTGTTAGTACTGTTAGTTATCCAGGCATTTTCATTTAGTTAGTAGGCTTATATAACTATATAGTATATACTGATACGATAATGCCAGACATGGTCAAATATCTGCGTATAGTCGATAAAATTAATGTAAAGATTATTACGCTAATGCAGAACAAAATTTTTCAGTCTGATATTGAATGTGTTTATGTCAGTTTATAACATTTTCAAATCTGGAGATGATATTTGCTTTAATTATTTACCAAAAATCCTGTGAGGGGCTGTAGCTCAAATGGTAGAGCGCTCGCTTAGCATGTGAGAGGTACGGGGATCGATACCCCGCCGCTCCACAAATTTTTATATTGTTTTTACAATAATTATATTGTGTCATGTGACAATTTTTTCTATTGTTTTTACAATAATTATATTGTGTCATGTGACAATTTTTTCCATTGTTTTTACAATAATTATATTGTGTCATGTGACAATTTTTTCCATTTTTATTACAATAATTATATTGTGTCATGTGACAATTTTTTCCATTGTTTTTACAATAATTATATTGTGTCATGTGACTATTTTTTCCATTGTTTTTACAATAATTATATTGTGTCATGTGACAATTTTTTCCATTGTTTTTACAATAATTATATTGTGTCATGTGACGTATACTTTCCAGAACGTTGTCTTCCCAATGAACTCTCTGAACCTCTCTCTGTCTTGGGCGATGTGGCTTGCATTTTCTAGCGATGTATTCATGTTATCTTTAATGTCGTCAGTCCATCGTCTTCTTGGTCTGCCCCTTCTCCTCTACCAGGTACTCTTCCCTCCATTATTTGTCTTTCTAAACAGTTATATCTCTTTATATGACCAAACAGGTGTAGTTTTCTTTTTGTTATTGTGTTTTGTGTTATTTTGTTATTGTAACCAACACTCTGGAATATTCAGTGTGTTTATAATATCTGAGTTTCTGATTTTATCCTTCCATAATATTCTAAGTATCTTCCTGTAGCATTTCAGCTCGAAGGCGTTTATCCTCTTTGCCGCTGTTTTACTTAGAGTCCATGTTTCACAGCCGTATGTTGCAACCGGAAAAATAAAAGTTCGTAACATTAGCACTTTCGTTTCTATTTTGTTGTTTTTCCATATGTTTTTCAGCCGTGTTATTTTGCAATATGCCATTGCCAATCTCTTCCTTATTTCTGCCATGCAGTCTCCTGCACCGTTGATGTTTGATCCTAATTATTCAAATTTATCCACACATTCTATCTCTGTATTGTCTATTCTGATTTTTGGTTGTTGTGTTGTTATATCTGTTGACATGATTTTTGTTTTCTGCGTGTTTAAATACAAATTTTGTGCTTCGCTATATTTCTTTGTGTTCTTGATTAGTTGTTCCAATCCCTTTATATCGTTTGAAAGAAGTACTGTGTCGTCTGCGTAGCGTAGTTCCGGGATTAGGAATCCACCTATGTTAAAAATAATTATATTACGTATACCATATATACATTGAAGTTATTTATGCGTTACGTGAAACACAGGTTAAAAGGAGAATAGGATGAATTTTAAATGGAAAATACAATTACATATTCTCCACATACAATTCTCATATTCTCCACATGAGGAAAATATTAAGATCGAAACAAATTACAAACGAGTTAAAAATGAGAATTATAAAAAGAATTATAAAAATAAACAATTAGAAGACAGAATTCATGCTTTTGAGATGTGGGTATGAAGGAGAATAGGAAGAACATCATGGAAAGAGAAGAAAACAAATAAAGAGGTGCTAAAGACACTTAATATGAAGAAAGAACTACTAAGAGAAATAAAGATCAAGCAAATAAAATACTTTCTACGCATTAAAAGACATGACACTATTGAAGATCTTACTTGAAAAGTCAAAGGGAAGCCAGCAAGAGGTAGGCAGAGATACAAGTGGGAGAGTAGCATCACACGATGGACAGGCTACAGTCTAGCAGAGTGTACCACTAAGACAAGAGACATGGGATGTTGGAGATCTATTGCATCCAACTTTCGTTGCGGAGACGACAGTTGATGATGATGATGTGTAGACATGTTATCTAGTCGTGTTGCATTATAATATGGTTGTTAGTGCACCTCGCAACCTAGTATCTCTGACTAAGCACCAGAGATTGCTTGGGTAGGAATGTGCTCCTGCGCGACTTCAGAGATGGACCAACCAAATTTAGTTTTCTGTCACTTCTGGCTGGACTAAGCCTCATCTCCACTTCAATAATTTGGCCTCTATCTCCCTATCTATTCGCTAAACCCTTTGCTGCCTTTCAGCGTCAGTGGTAGGCGAGATTTTTGGAGATGACCCTTTTGTGTGCTGAATATATTGCGGAATTTGTCGCATTTTTTTTATTTCGGTGGTCCATCGTTTTCGTGGTCGGCCTCTAGGTCTGCCTTCACTGTATCTGTGTAGCATAGCTTGCTGTGGTATGCTGTCTGATGGTAGTCTGTTGATGTGTGCATATGATATGTTGTCTCTTAATATATTCCAAGATTGGGGTAGTGCCGGTTTTTTTTTTGTCTAATGTCTTCACTATGTCTCTTAGCGATATTCCTATGATTCTTCGTAATCATGCCATTTCAGCTGTCACAAGTTTATAATTGACATCGATGAGGAATAATCCATGTCTTCAGGGTCGTAGGAGTGCCACAATGGAGACATAAGTAAGAATGCCCACCACACACCTCTGTCCTTCGGAAGACCATTTTTTGATGAAAAATTATACCCAGACCATTTTTTGATGAAAAATCACACTCAGGCCATTTTTTGATGAAAAAGCATACCCAGACCATTTATTGATGAAAAATCATAGCAAGACCATTTCTTGATAAAAAATCATACCCAGACCATTTCTTGATGTTATCAAGAACATACAATATTGAAGAATGTTATGTTATGTTCCTCCATGACCATATGCGGCGCATAGGACAGAAGCCATAACTTTCCATTTCTGTCTTTGTGTTGCCAGGTCTTTCAGTTCATTGATGTTGTTTAGGTTCACTGACGTGCCTTCTCTATTAATGGTTCTTCGTAGAGTTTCTCTAGGTCTCCCTCTTCTTCTTACTCCAGGTGGCACCCACTTTAGTGACTGAATGGGAATTCTTAGGCTGTTCATTCTGAGAGCATGACCGATAAAGTCCATCGCCTTATTGAAAAATATAGAGCCAATATTGATGTAGGACGTGAATCATGGACAATCAGTAGTATAGTGGACAATTATATAGATGCAGCAGAGATGTAGTTTTATAATCTTACCACCGAAGACGGATGTGTCAAGCCATTGGATCAATACGGGGTGTCGGGCCATACGGCGATCTAATGCATTTTAATTCTCTAGACTACATCCTGGAAATCTAGTAGAATCATTGTCCTGCTACAAGAGACATCCAGTGGGAGACAGAATGAACGCTGAAGAATAAGAATATTAAGAACATCATTCTTCTGATGTCTTCCTATTCTTCATATTGCACGCTTCCTTTAACGTTTCATTCCAGTGTGCATCAACAAGTGGCATGCCTGTTATTGTAGGTGATCATGGGTCTCCACAGATCGCGCTCGATAGTGTTTTATATCAGTGTTCGCTGCTGAACATATTTCGTTTCATCGTACAGAACTGTCTAGAACAGCGGTCGGCAACCTTTTGCTAACTGTGTGCTAACTTAAGGTTTCAAATTATTCTGAGTGCCAACATCACATATCAATAAGAATGTGAAGAGTCCAGATTCATCACATGTGAAGAGTCTGTGTGCCATTTGAAATTGCTTGGCGTGCCAAGTGTAACACGCGTGCCATAGGTTGCCGACACCTGGTCTAGAATATGTTCTCCTTGCATTCTCGGTGTCTCTTTTACCCGGAGATTTTTCATGCTGTCATGATGTTATTTATACGAGTGCTTTTAAACAGACGCATATCTTCCCAATGGTAAATATCGCGTTTTTCTGAGTGGAGGGTTACGAAGAGAAAACAAAGATAAATAGGTGCAGTAAGAACACAGACTCATCTGACAGAGGCCAGATAAAGATAACTATTTGAACCTAATTCAACAATACATAAGAAAATAAATAATAAACTATGACCGACTATAGTTATGCTGATAGCGACATAGAAAGCTGCAACTCATTCGGATATGTGACAAAGGTGACCAGCGTGCTGTGTGAGCGAACTGATCAAAAAGGTGCGACGCAGAGGCTGACCTATTGGTGTAATGGCTATGGGCGATCACGGTTCAGTGAAATAGGCAAACATTAAACAAATACATATCACTTTCTAAGTGAGGGGTTGAGACAAACAGCGTCCTAAGTAGGAGGCTGAGACTGTTTGTGAAGAACGACAGACTCTTAAGTGTGCCCAGATTCAAAGACTGATAGGGGACATTCAATGTAATGAGACCTGCGTGCAATATGGAAGCGTCGGTACTATGACGCTCTGTGTATGTTCTAGCTACAGAGCATATATATACACTAAATTAATTTCCGTTGTGACGCCCCTGTGATTGCTTTCAGTATCCTTAGCCAAGGATGCCGTTTCAGTACCACTGAATATTTTTGACGCGGACTACGGGTACGTAGAACTATGTTATAAGTACCCTATTATTGTTAGTTCATACAGTAGGCCTACTATATTTTTGGTGTTAATTTTGTATTTCCGTTCAGCTTATGCTAGCCTAACGGGATCGACCTTTAACAAGATCGTGAGTTAACAACGGCAAGCTTTATAAGTAAAATAGCTACGAAGAGAATGCGTGAGAGATATATAGATAGAGAGGAGAGAGAGAGAGTGAATGTTCCACTAGATTGGTCAATTTAGAAAGTGCGTAGAACTATTATGGCGTTCCTGACCTTTCATTTATTTTCAAAGTGGTAAAAATGCCTACGAAAGCAAAGGAAACAGTCCCAAAATGGCAACACTAAATTTGAAAATGAAGAGGGTGAGCAAACAAAGTGTACCATTATATTTAAGTGCATCGGATGTGTGAATACAAAAGTATCAGAGGCATTTGTCACAGAACAGACTGACATAAATAAATATAGATGACGAAATGTAGGAACGAATAAAAAACGAATACGATAAAGAACGGGAAGAGCTCTTCCGTTTAAAAACTTCGTAGAAATGGATGAGAACTTGTCACGTGACACCATAAGATGGCTTCATGTTATGAACTTTTTTGAAACTCGAACATTTATTTCCGCTTTTAGCAGCAGCTGTTTAAGAGGTTTCGGAAACCAGTCAAGTCTGACCCAGATATCAGCCTTCAATCGTACGCACGTCGATGAAAATTCGGTGTCTGCGTGGTCAAGTAGAAGTTGATGCAAAACGAGGCTGGGCTGGTTGAAAACGTCGAATCTCAACTTCAAGAAGTTGACGACGCAAGTCCAACAAGTGCATTAGCAGACTCAGCGGATAACTCCGACACAGCATACAAGAAACGAGTAATGGAGGATTTAGGTGAGGCTGTAGTAACTGTATTGTAACGTATTACTTGATCTTTCTTTGTTTTTCTTTATGGGTTCTATAACAATGATCATAGTTACGAATGCCTAGCATGCATCAATGATCATAGATTCACAATCGGCGTTATATTATATTAATTATAATTAAATATTATTGAGTAAAAGTTAGTAACGAACTATTACTTTACTATTATCTATAGCTATGATATATCAGTAGTAATAGCAAGTAGCTAGTTAGTACTGTAGTACTGTAAACTCAAACCATGAAGTAACGAACTGGTCTTGTTGTATCATGTATACAATGTGACATTGTATCATGTGTAAATGTCCATTTACGCCTTTATGTTGTTATCTTCAGCTCTGTTTAATATTTGCAGGAATTGACATATTAATTCCTTGTTGATAAAAAACCTTGTTGGTTGTGTTATTATTTATATTATAAGTATGACCGATAATGACCAGTATCATATTGTTATAAACATTCCAATTTATTAGGTATTCATTTATGAAAGCTATCTTCAGCGTTCATTCTGAAACTCCTACTAGATCTCTTGTAGCCGGGCAATGATCTTTCCACCAGGATGTACTCCAGAAAATGAAAATCCAAATCATCAAAATGCATTGTCGCCATTTTTATTTGAATCAATGACCCGGCACATTCGTCTTCGGCGGATGGAAGTAATTATTCTAGTAAGCATGTACTATAGGTCTAAATATGTGTTACAAATAAATACCTAGACTAGGTAGCACCATTACTAATTAAAACCACGATGGAAACAACTATAATAAAACGATTATGGATGGAAATAGTTGATGTTTCAATCAAAGATCTTTGCCTCAATAAATGTATAGCAACAGCAAATAATTCCGACAAAAATATGGTTCATTACGGGAATCAGTGGCCACATTTTAACGTAATAAATTATATATTATTTAACGAAATGAACTTTTTTTAGATGCGCATAAACTGCCACATCCATCGTTTTGCGTAAAAAGCACGGAGATCTCTCCTCCTCCTAGATGACCTTGGGGGGTGGGGGAAGCTCTCAGTGTGTTGCGAGCAGATTGATTCATTAGCAGCAGAGGTTGCGTCTTTTTAATCTCAGAGTCACAGAAGCTGTATGAAATTATGCACAATATTAAAAAGTTGGAATGTGGACATTTGTGACCACTGATTCCTGTAATGAGTCAAAAATATTAATTTCAAAACATATGAAATAATTTATAAGAAAATAATTAAAAAACAACTGTCCCTGTAAACATCTGTCAAAGGAAGGAGGTGAATTTATCCAATTGAAAAACACTGACTATTTACAGGGATTTTTAAAAAAATGATTTCCATGGACAGGCCTGTATTTTTTGTTCCTATATTATTTGCTGTTATTATATGTCTGTTCACACGAAGATCTTATGACTGAAATGTCAACTGTTTTTGTCATTTTTCATTTTGTTATTGATATTTTCATCATCGTTTTATTATCAGTGACAGGTATTTGTAACATATTTACTCATTTAATTTACTTCGTTACTGCGACCTATACCTGACTGTTGAATCTGTTCTGACCTTTTTTGTAATTATATATTCATTTATGGCAGTTTGATGCCCATATGGTAATAGGGCCTGAACCTCTAGTTCAGGGTGCAAAGAATGGGGCCACTGTCTTCTTCAGGCATGTCGTAGAAGGCTGCCAAGGAAAGTTGGGGGATATGCTGACAACCTATCACCTTTGAAAAAAAATCAGCACTGTCACCTTGTCTCAATTACAAAATGAAAAGATTATGACCAGCAAAAATTACATGTTTACGGTAGAATCCTAGGTGTTGGAGAATGCTATATGTTCCATCACTACGAATGGGTTAACAAATTTGACAGAAAAATGATTAGATAGTTGACCCCGATGTATGTGCTGTGCCTCATGCAGGACGTGGTAATCCTGGGTTTCTGTACACTGGAATGCCTGCCATTGGGGACTAAATGTGCATTTATAAATCCCACAACCATCCCTTTCAGGGAGCCATATCAGAGCTCTATTCACAGCTACAGTGCTTACAGCTCAAGAGATTATTTAAACATCTAGATGAAAATTTGTAGTTCTCTTGTCGTCGTTTTATTTGTCCTCGATGTTGGTGAGCCATATGTCTTCTTCATTGTTCATTCTCAAACTCCCGCTGGATCTCCCATGTAGCAGGACAATGGTCCCACTAAATTTCCAGCAGTTTGTAGTCCAGAGAATGGAAATGCGCTGTGTCACCATTTTATTTGCACTAATAGCCAACACATCCTTCTTTGGAGGGAGGGGGGGGGGGCTATGAAAGCACAGATTTGAGTTAAATATTCATAGTTTTGTATGTCTCCCAGGTAATCTCTGCTGATTTTCATATATTTTCTAATACAAGGTTTTTTTTTCTCTTGCTTTTACACACATTCCCACTTGTCATAAAATCTGGCCAGTGCACTGTGACTGGTCTGTGCAATGAAACAGTTGTGTGTTGTGTGAGTATCAGTGCCATAATCTCAGCACTTGACCTCATGTGATGTAAGTTCATAAACATTGCAATGTGAGCAAGCACAGTGGTTCTCAAACTTTAGATGACTGCCTTTTAATTTGTTAGCCAGTTATTTCTTTTAATCATCTGGTTGAAATATGCCCATTTTTATTTATTATTGATTCCTCCGAAGACAGATATATCAGACCATTAGTGCAAAAATAGTGACATGATGCATTTATATTATCTGGATTACGTCCTGCTAGAAATCTAGTAGGATCATGGTCTTGCTACAAGAGAGATCCAGTTGGAGTTTGAGAATGAACGCTGAAGAAGAATTTGGTGTAACTGTTACCAGTGACTTAGGTAAAGGTAGGTCCCTCGGCAGCAACCGTGCTGTTGATGGTGAAGATGACTCTCTGTACTAAGCCACAGCAACTAGTGTGTTGTCGGGGTACACAAGGGAGTAAAGAATAGTAAAATTGCTATGATCACTGAAACTAGGCCGGGGCTACTGTGGTAGCAGCCCAGGACAGAAGTACCTGACCAATACTCAGACGCTGCAAATGAAATGAACTTAGTTTACGGAAAGGGAAGTTTGCACAGGGTGCCAAAATTTCTATTGTTACAGATTTACTTCATACAGGTAGTTAATGGGAGCTGGAGGCAGAGTTTGTGGGACAAAAATGTGAGGTGGAAAGATTATT
The DNA here is from genome assembly GCA_034231615.1 of Meghimatium bilineatum. Taxonomy (NCBI): domain Eukaryota; kingdom Metazoa; phylum Mollusca; class Gastropoda; order Stylommatophora; family Philomycidae; genus Meghimatium; species Meghimatium bilineatum. Next base: position 10,774,220 of record CM067304.1, on the reverse strand, counting down.
TCCGGTAAGTCTATGACATACATAGACTGTGTACATCGTCTATAAAGGGAAGTTATGTCATGTCAGAATGTCTTCATCTTTGTATAAATGAACAACGAGGCTCTAACAACACGTCGCATGGAAAAAAACTCTTAAAGGAAATAAAGATAAAACAAAGTATTTTGGACATATTAAAAAACATGACACTTTGTTGAAGATCTTACTTAAGAGTAGAGTTGAGGGGAGGGCCAGCAAGAGGTACAGATAGGCAGAGATACACGTTGGAAACATTATGAGATGGACTGGTTACAGTTTAGCAGAGTACACCACCAGAAAGCAATAGACGGGTGTTGGATGTCGATTGTAGTCAACCAAAGTGCGGAGATGGCACTTGATAATGAAGAAATCTTCATGCTGGTACATAAGCCAGATCATGAGTTATCGTTATATAACGATATCATTATTATTACATTTATACGTTACCGTTATATATCATAATTTTTGATATCTATTTTAACAATCCAAGATCAACAAAGTTGTATGTGTCAGACAATGTGCACAAATATAAAGGTGAAACATCACATCTCCATTTTCTGGACAACATTCTGTAGACGGATCATTGTCCTGCTACAAGAGATCCAGCTTGAGTTTTAGAACGATTTCTAGCGAACAACAAATGCGTATAGATGCTCATAGTTTCAGTTGGGTATTGATTTATTTGTATATCTGTTACCGGTATGTTCCTATTTCTGGGCTGTTTCAATCTTTACATCAATCTCTTGTAGCCATTAGTGTGAGCATGGCTTACAATTATGAAAATTCTTTGAACAAGCAATCTCCCAGTAGATTGACCATGTCTCCCAGCAGATTGACCATGTCTCCCAGTAGATTGACCATGTCTCCCAGTAGATTGACCATGTCTCCCAGCAGATTGACCATGTCTCCCAGCAGATTGACCATGTCTCCCAGCAGATTGACCATGTCTCCCAGCAGATTGACCATGTCTCCCAGCAGATTGACCATGTCTCCCAGCAGATTGACCATGTCTCCCAGCAGATTGACCATGTCAGCACCGTGTATTGATGTAATAGGTCTTTTCAATCATTTCCTGGATTGATTTTTATTGTAAATGGAAAACCATTACACTTACTGGCTTGGTTCTATCTTTCAAATTAATCTCCTGTGATTGTATATTTTATTTATTTCTTCTTCTTTCGTTCAATTGAAACATGTCTATATCTGTAATTCTGTCTCCTTAATAAAACTCTCTGTCTTTTGTAGTTCATACATTGTCCCATAGAGTTTTGATTCCAGTGTTGTTTCCTCTGGCCAATATGTCTGCCTCAGCGTTTCATGCTCAGAACACTCTTGAAGTATATGTTTGGCACTCTGTGCTGCCTGTCCACATGTACACATGGCCGTGTTGCCAATCTTGAACTTTGTATACATGTGGCTGCGGAGTCGGTCGTGTCCTGTTCTGAGGCGTAGAATTATAACTTGTTCTGGTCTGTTCATAATATGATAGTCATCTTGGGTTGGTGTTTGTTGCTTTCTTATTGACTTGATCATCTGTTTTTTCTGATGGTAGGTGATTGGTATATCTGGTATATCTATTATTTATTTCAGTGCTCCTGACATTGAAGGTAGCACCCGTGGTAGATTTTTTTTGGGATTAACCCTAATTTTTCTCGATGCAATGTCTTTATCTCCTCGAAGGCATCAAACTGGTAACCTACCATTCTCTTAAATTGGGAAAACAGGAAAAAAAAATTTGCATGAGCAAAATCATGGTCATCTTCAAATGGTCTGCACCCTCTTTTGAAACGGGAATGTTCTAGATCTACTTAGACAGGATTCTTTTGAAACGGGAATGTTCTAGATCTACTTAGACAGGATTCTTTTGAAATGGGAATGTTCTAGATCTACTTAGACAGGATTCTTTTGAAATGGGAATGTTCTAGATCTACTTAGACAGGATTCTTTTGAAACGGGAATGTTCTAGATTACTTAGACAGGACTCTTTTGAAATGGGAATTTTCTAGATCTACTTAGACAGGATTCTTTTGAAACGGGAATGTTCTAGATCTACTTAGACAGGATTCTTTTGAAATGGGAATGTTCTAGATCTACTTAGACAGGATTCTTTTGAAACAGGAATTTTCTAGATCTACTTAGACAGGATTCTTTTGAAAGCTCAATGAAGCATTTAGAAAGTTTTGGAACTAGTATTTCTAAACCACAAGAAGAAATCAATGCACACACTTAGTTGAAGATTAACTTCCATGTTTGAAATGCGCCGAGACAAAACTAGATCAATGTCACTTATAGGATTCCAAACAGCGTATGTGCAAAGTTACATACTTCCTGTTGTAAATGGCACATGATAATCACATGCACTTGGTAAATAGCGCTTTACGCGTTACGTTTTTCCAGATAAAGAATCAGTTTTGGACTTATCGAACAGCCCTCATGCCTTCCGATACTGTATTCACTATTGATTTATTGCTGTAATAATAATGCCATCCAATTCTGACAGATAAATCCTCTACTTTCGGCATCTGTGGTAGTTTTATATTGACAGTCCTGTCGTCAGGGCGAAGTCTCCTGTCCTCTCAAGGTCAGAGCATCTGCTCCTTAGTTTTTGCCTCATCTGTATCCTCTGGTCAGGTCTGCTGTCTCTGTTCTTTTTATGTTGGGCAGTCCTCAAGTGTGTTGTCTGGGTTCCGGATCCACGTGGACATTCATCTGTGTATGAGATCCTCAATCAGGAAAGATGACCCAACAGTCTGCAGTAGCCTGTTCTAATGCGAAATATTGTGGTCTGTTGATAAATTTGGAGATGTATTACATCATGTTTGTCTTCCATTTCTATTTGTTTCTTCCACTTTAAGATACCTCCTACTTCATCCATGACTAGCATGCTTCATGGAGTAACTAACCCTCTGTTACACAATTTAAGGTTTTCCATTATAAAATGATGTTTGCTGGATATGTAAAGTAAAGTAACCCATAGCATTTATTAATGCCGTAGGGGTGTGAGATGTTAGTGCTCTCACATTTCACAGGCTCTGCAAATGAGGGCGGTAGCCATCTCCTCTCCCTCGCAGTCTTTACTTCCCGGATTAATCCGGTACCCATTTAAGGCTGGGTCGACCTGGGAGCCGTTGCGATCTGAAAAAATTTCCGCCTCAACTGGGGAATGAACCCAGGACCACTCATATGCGAAGCCAGTGCGCTAACCACTGCACTAACGCGGCTCCCTGTCAAGTGTATTAGGTTCCGGTGATCTCCAATTCCCTGGCGTAGGGTTAAGCCGGTTGCTTTGTGCACTAAAGGTCTCTGGTGAAAATCCGACTTGTGCATCTTGTTTGGTGGACTTTTTTTGGTAATCCCCGTGGATTACCGCTTGAAGCTATGAAGTACATGCTATGAGTTGTACTCTGTGCAAGTGGTGTGTCCCTTTGTTGAGTTGGACGGAGTACACATGGGGTAACCTAAGTACAATGAAATTACATTTTTTAAATTTCTTTTTATTTTTATCCTTTTGGGGTTCTAGTATGCATAATATTTAAAAAAGTTTTAGAAAAAGTTCTAATTGATGTATCTATGTGTATGGTGCCCTTTTCTCCAAAATGTTATTTTTAGAAGAAAAGGTGTTTATTTGTAGAAAAACTCAATACATAAATAAAATAAAGTGGTATCAATGCTGAATGTTTCACTTTAAAAAAACTAACTAATGTGAAACTAAATTAGAACTATCTATTTATCTATCTATACGATGTGTCCCTTGTTTGCCTTGTGGTGTCAGGGGCAACTTTGTATATATACCTTGTAAATGCACAAACATTTTTGTATTTACACAATCATTTGGCAAAAATTGTTTCTACATACAAATTATGCGTCTCTTGAAAGTTTCAAGGATTCATTAAAAATCTGGCTGTAAAGGGAAACAACCGTTAAATTGTGAACGCAAAAATGACCAAGCTGTATGAGTCGAATTGGCTAGTTGCAAAAAAAAATTATACTCTGTAATATACCAGTAGTTTAAATAAAAGGTTTAATGGTTTAAAAGTCGTAGAAGATTGACTTCACTGTACTCGGTTTCCCATATGTACTCCGTCCCTCTCAACGAAGCGGCACGCCGCCTGCTGAGAGTACCACTCATAGCACGTAACTCCGTAGCTTCAAGTGATAATCCCAATATACATGTGAATGTAGCTCTGTATATACAATGTGATAACACTTCGGATAATGTCGGATATTCTTGGATACTCCAATTATATTATTTATATTAGTATATTCATACGCTGTTGTGCAGCGTTTTCTTCTGCGTCTGTTCTAAATTCCTGCAGATTGTCAGGATGTAGTCTTGAGAATGGTATGCGCAGTATCATTGTTTACTGCTTTGCTGAAATATCTGTGCCGTTTGGCTGGACACATCCAACTTCAGCACGGTTTTTGGGTCACTTTGACCCTAAGTCTGATGGGACTTCCAACTCCGCTCCAAACTTCCTTAGTTGCCTCATATGACATGCATGGAAGAAAGTAAAAATTGTTTCCATTCTTTGCTTCTCTCTCAGGACCTACAAACACACAAGCGAGCTAAACGGAATATTTCATCCGTATTCTCATCACAATAAATGCAGAAAACAACATGCTTCACATTTCCTGGTGGAAATCACACAAACTCTCAAACAAACACAGAATAGACAAGAGAGATAGGGGAAGACCAAGAGAGAAAATGCTTGATAACCTAGCGTTATGGCATGGGAGAACATCGGTATCGGAAATGATTGACAGAACATGAAATAGAAGGCTGTGGAAAGACATGATAACCAACGCCACATGTAATGAACCCTAAGGAGTTGTTGTTCTGTCTAGTCTGTGCGGGGATGACTGAGAAGTCAAATTCTAGAATAAAATTCCCTGCCAAATGTGAGACACGTATGGCCAAGACCGGACATATGTGTTTGTTGTTCAGTCTATTCGGACAGCGCATATTCTCTGATATTGATGCTTCTCAGCGATGCCAACACCATCGCAAAGTATATGCTGGGTCACATTGTCGATTCTTAGCTACAGATGTACAGAATCTGGATGCTTCACATGTATGTTGAAACTATTCCTAGAGAGTTATTGAATATTTTTCTTCTGTCCACCTTCTAACCACTTTCCTTTAAGGAACTCACCATACACCGGTTGTTGTGGGATACCAAATACATGTAGATAGGCAATTGTAGATAAGGAAAGCACAAAGGGACGAGTGTCCTTGTATGTATTCAACTGGCTTACTTAAGACCTGGATGGAAAATGTTTATGGACGCTTTGTGCTTCAACATGAAATTTCTGCTTTCGTTCTCAGACTCCTGAAGAATGTAGTCTGGAGAACGAAATGCATTTGCGTCTTGGTTTATAGCATTGCTGTGATGTCTGCGCCTTTCGACCAGACACATCCGACTTCATTGCTGTGGGTCACTTTAACCCTGTATGTGTGGGGAACAGTCAACGTCGTCACCCAGAACCTCCTTAGTCTCCTCTTACGACACTCATGGAAGGTAAACAGTGTTGCTATTCTTTGCTCCCCTCCCGGGCCCAGACAATATACGGGCGACAATAAAAACTAACAAATCTCGCGACCACAACAGCAAACTAAAAAAAATATCTCGCGATCACAATAGCAAGCTAAAATATTTCGCGACCACAACAGAAAATTAAAAAAAACATAAATTCCTGTAGCAAGAGGAACAACCCAGTAATTGTTTATGATTGAATACAACCCGTGTTGAAATATGGTGAGCTATCGTTCCTGTGAAACATGACAAATGTAACCACTATCAATTGTATAATTTTTTAGTTGTGCTACCGGCGTTGATCTTGAACCCCAGACAATAATGGATTATAATTCAAAACTAATTACTTTCATCTTAGCAGTAACGTCTAAGTGAGAGTCATTGCTTGATATCTAGTTTATTTGTATCATTGCCCAACAATTGCTCCCGGTAACGTTCCTATTTCCTATATGCATGGACATTCCCCCAGAGCTTCATTTGGTTATTGTTTGAAACACTTACCCCCGATGTGATTCTTAATTTGATTATTTCCCTTGAAAATGTCCAATTGATATTTATCAAATTTGATTATTTCCCTTGAAAATGTTTTCCAATTGATATTTATCAAATATTAATGTAACATTGTTTGGTTTTAGGGTTTGGGTTAGGAGAGGTTTCGTTTTACATGACTAACCCTAAATAAATTTATATGAAAATTAATAAAAGATAAACATCAACTGACAAACATTACCATGAATATTCACATGGGGAAGGGGGGGGGGGGCTGTTCGAGTTCCAAACAAGAACCCTTTCTTTCATACCCATTTTACTCCAGCCCGTGACCTGCATTAAACTGACAAGAATGCTACCAAATTTTATGTCACTGCTAAGGCCAATACTACATTACCATGATTTTAATTAGTTGGTAACATAAAATATAATTAAATCACACAGTCGTATTTTTAATCTGCTTGCCGGAAAACCAAGTTTTGGAGAGGAGTTGGGCGCCACCAAGTAAAGTTTTAGCTATTGAAATGCTACATTGGAGTATCAGCACAAATGAATACTATTCTAAATTGTTCTGAATATATTCCTTTCACACCAAATAAACAAAATTGAAGATTATGAAGAACCTTTTTGGCAGTTGTGAAACAGCATAAACGTATTTGGTTTCGACATGTAACGAGACATGATTCACTTTCAAATCTATTTTTCGAGGGTCGAAGAGGAAGAGGCGGACACACACAATCCTGCATTGACAGCAGCAAGGAATGGTCTGAACATTTTTTTTTTTTTTTGCACTCGTCCGAATGGTTGAGGAAAGAGATGTTTGGATGACATTTTGTGCTGTCTCCAGTGTGGCCTTCCTACACCCTGACGGATTATGGGTATTATTATTATTGTTTAATACGTCATCTTTTCACGACATTGTCACGTGATGCGGATCTATTTATGTAAAACACTTGGGAACTCCACAAACACGCGTCATATGTGGGCGTTTCCCAACAATTAGATGTACTGATGTCTCAAATAGAATTTGGTTGAAAGTCAGAAATCCTATAGTTAATATGGTTTTTGTAAGTCCGGTTTAGGTCTTTACAAAATAAATACGTGAGAGTTAGGGTTGTCCAAATAGTCTCATTTTGAGAAAGACAAAATTGTAATTCTGCCTTATTATTGTAGAGGACAGAAAACTCAGCCAAGTTGACATACCACATCAGCATAAGTTGCAGCCTAGTGGGTGGAACACATCATCATCATAAGTGGGTGAGCACATCTTCAGATCATGTGTTGGAGTAGAACACCCACAAAGACAATATGAAATCTCTGACGTGAATATCAGAGAGAGAAAATCAAACATCATATATAAACTGTCTGTGTCAATAATCTTGGGGGGGGGGGGGGGGCAAACTAGGTTTGATGGGGTTTGGTTACCTCCAAAGGTAATCCATCTAGAATAGGTTCCCAACATTTTCTTTAATTGCAACCCCATTTATGGAAGCAGTCAGAAAAAATAGATGATCAAGTCAATAAGAAAGCCACAAACACCAACACAAGATGACTATCACATTATGAACAGATCAGAACAAGTTATAATTCTACGTCTCAGAACAGGACACAACCGACTCCGCAGTCACATGTATACAAAGTTCAAGATTGGCAACACGGCCATGTGTACATGTGGACAGGCAGCACTAAGTGCCAAACATATACTTCAAGAGTGTTCTGAGCATGAAAGCTGAGGCAGACATATTGGCCAGAGGAAACAACACTGGAATCAAAGCTCTATGGGACACTGTATGAACTACAGAGGACAGTGAGTTTTATTAAGGAGACAGAATTACAGATATAGACATGTTTCAAGTGAACGAAAGAAGAAGAAAAAAATGGAAGCAGTGACACAATACGTTTACAAGTTTTTGATAGGGTAAAATAAAACACACACATAACGGATTTTTCATTATAATATAATTATAACTACGTTTAACTTATGACAAATTTAAGTTTAATCTGAAATTGTACCTCCTTAAAAATACTAGTAACTTCAAAATTTGCAGTTGAGTTTTCGTTAATGCCAACCTCATGTCAACGTTCATTCAGTTTTGGTTTTAAAATGAAGAAGCGTTGCAAATCCACTCTCATAAAGAAGACATGAGAGTAAAAATTGAATGTCATTTGTTTTAAAACAGTGATGGCAACCTTTTTTGTTCTGCGACCCAGATCGGGTCTCTTTCACGAAGGTGCCATCCAATGACCTTTTTATAAAATGTTTCTTGACATTTTTGCTAATTGCCTTGGAATTTTCAAAGTAGTTGTCACCAAGCGACTTTCTCTTTACTGTTGTATAAGGTCTGCGCATTTGAAGTCTTCGAAGTTCACTTCTATAGGGCTTAGTCCAATCAATGGAGGCTGGAAACTAAGATTGGTCGGACCATCTCCTATGTCGAGTAGGTCCACAGTCCTGCCCAATCATGCACAATGGCTGAATTCGGCGAGACTGGACCAATAAGAGCACCCCCAACCATAGTATCACGCGAAATGCAATATGCAGGCACCGCGCGAACAAAAGAAAGACATAAAACGAAAGATAGTAACGTGATAGTGGTTTGACTTTATAGATACCTTTCTTATCTCTATTACACATACGGTTGCTTCTGTGGGTCTTACCATGGCCCACTAGAAAAACCACCCATCATAACAAAAAAAAAACTTAAAATGAGGCTTTCTTATGAAAGCTTTGTAGCATGTTATCTTTACAATTATAGACCCCCTCTGAGTAGAAAGCTCCTCCAATAGACATTGCACTAAGTCGAAAGTTGAAGTTTCCTGAGTATGAAAGAAAGCTCAGAAAAACCACAACACTGCACATAGGAAGTAATAACTAATCGCTCGCAATTCCTCGGGTTCTCAATCAATCACATCAATTACTATTTAACATAGCGATTAACAGTTTCGCTCAGATAGTTTGTATTCTGATATTTGTATTTAGGGTCCATCATCATCATTAAGTGCCGTCTCCGCAACGAAGGTTGGCTGCAACGTATCTCCAACATCTCTTGTCTTGGTGGTGCACTCTGCTAGACTGTAACCTGTCCATCATGTGAGGTTACTCTCCCACTTGTATCTCTGCCTACCTCTTGCTCGCTTCCCTTTGACTTCTTCTTCAGCGTTCGCTCTCAAATAACCACAGCGAATATTTCGTGTGATTTCCGACAGGGAGCGTGAAGTACGTTGTGCTGCAAGTTCCACAGTAAAACTGTGATTATTTGCACCCCGGTTAGCCACTTGTGGTCAGGACGTCCGAGGTCCAGCACATCCGTTTTCGTCATTCCTTTATTTCGGGTTTGGTCCCTAGTCGGTGACAGCCTGTCTATCTGTCGCCAGGCACGCTGATGTGTGGTGCCTCTTCGCCAAGACGCTTGTCGAGCGCGTCTATCTGGTAAGATGTGTTCCACAATCTATGAACTCATCTCATGCATTTGGACAAGCTGTGCCTGTGCCCATCGGGTACTGAATCGTTTCTCATCCGCTAGCCTGTTTCCATATGAGGAAGAACTCACCAGAAGAGTTGGACCCTGGCTCGTTTGCCCTCCTACCCGAGGCGTCGTTCACGGACATCGTGGTTCCCTCGTCCAAGTTCGAGTCTCACACCACGCGTTTGAGAGCAAGGCGTTCTCGAGCTGAACAACTTTGTCCCAATAGCGACTGAGCCCATCAGGTACTCAACCCTTTCTCTCTGCAAGTGTGTTTCCGGTATAGGAAGCTTGACAGTAGAGTTGGGCCAGGGCTAAAATCGTTGTCCTTTTTTTTTTTTGCCTAAGCCCATCGGGTACAATACCCTTTCTCTTCGCCAGCATATTTCCGGTTTAGGAAGACTCGCATTAGAGTTGGGTTAGGTCTTCTTGCTTTTCTGAACGCGCGTGATTGGGTCTGGGTCTCTGCCTATAAGGAGCACAGGTAACTAGAAGCTCGTCTCGAGCTAACAGAGCTTGTAGTTTCCCTTTCCTATGAACCTTTCACTTTCTATTTGCAGTTCGCGCTGCCCTCTGGCGCTGTTCTGCCCGTTCATTGTGTCATTGTACTCATTATGACATTATTTATTTCTCGCCATGCATCTACCTTTACGTGCATTTTACATTGGCCGCCCCTCCAATGTTCGGACTGGACTGACTAGCTTCACTGTATGTCGACAGTTTCGCTATATGTGGTGATGCTGGTGGTGTCGGAGATATTGTCTGTCTCTTATGCAGTCAAATCTCTTTCCATCTGCTTCCTCCACATTCTCGGACACGATCCCAAAATGATTTGGCCAGAATCAGCTCGATCTGCTGTATTTCTGTTACCAGGGTGCACCGCGAGGAGGTACATTTGGGATCTTGGTTATCTGCTAACCCTGGGTCCGCCTAGAGCAATGCGTTCCCTTTGCACCCCACCCTTTGACTTTACCCTCAAGTAAGGTTTCATAAGATGTCATAAGTCTTTTAATGTGTTCAAAATATTTTATTTACCTGATCTTTATTTCTCTTAGTAGTTCTTTCTTCATATTAAGTGTCTTTAGCACCTCTTTATTTGTTTTCTTCTCTTTCCATGATGTTCTCCCTATTCTTCTATATACCCACATCTCAAAGGCATCAATTTTGTCTTCTAATTGTTTATTTAGTGTCCATGTTTCTAAGCCATACATTAATATGGAATAGATGTAGCATTTTATAATTCTTATTTTTAACTTGTTTGTAATTTGTTTAGATATTAATAATTTCCTCATGTCATTGAAGGTACTTTTAGCCATTCCTATTCTCCTTTTAACTTGGTTCACATCTGCCATAATTTGTAACTATGTGTCCAATATATTGATAATGTTTTACTTGTTGTAGTTTCTCTCCCTGTATGCCTATGTTTACCTCTTGTTCTTCTGTGTCCTTGCTGATTATCATGGTTTTTGTTTTTTTTGGATATTTATATCCAGTCCATATTCATTACTTGATTTATTGACTTGATCTATTAGTCTTTGTAGTTCATGTTCACTTTCTGCTAAAAGAACAGTGCCATCTGCATATCTAATGTTGTTTATTATTTTCCCATTGATCTTGAGTCCTGGTATTTCTTCTATATTTTTAAAGATATTCTCTGTGTAGATATTAAATAGGCTTGGTGATAAAATGCATCCTTGTCTTACCCCTCTTCTTATTTCTATGTATGGAGAGTAGCTGTTTTCACACCTTATTGATGCGATTTGTTCCCAATATATATTTCTAATCAGTCTGATATCTTTTCCATCTATGCCTATTTCTTGAAGACATTTGATTAATTTTTCATGTTGAACTCCGTCAAAGGCCTTGCTGTAGTCTATGAAGCAAATATAGATACTTTTTTGGACTTCTATATATTTATTTATCACTAGTCGGATATTCAGTATAGCTTCTCTCGTTCCTTTGTTTTTCCTAAAACCGAATTGTTCTTCATCGACCTCCATGTCTATCTTGTTCTTAATTCTTGCATGTATTATCTTGAGAAGTATTTTAGTTAGATGGCTCATTAGACTTATTGTTCTATATTCTGTACAGTCCACAGCCCTGGGCTTCTTATATGCGAAATGGGGCGGTGGCATAAAATCTATGCGGAAAGGGTCGCGGTGGCATGATTTCTATACGGAAAAGGCGGCTGTGGTAGGATATCTATACGAAAAAGGAGCGGTGGTAAGAAATCTATACGAAAAGGGGGGCGGTGACAGAAAACGTTTGAGAAAACATTGCATGTAAGAAAGTTATGTTTTACATGTATTTATGTTGCCATTGAGACCAGGTGTGCCGCGCCTACACGATTTACCTAGTACAGTCGACACCGTCTACGACATAGAAGACCTTCCAACGGAATTAATTAGGACCCCATTCGTTCATCATCATCATCATGTAATATATTCTTTCAAGAACGTGCTCACCCTTATGGATTCACTGAACACTCCGCGATGACCTGCCGCAGCTAGAGACATGTTTAAACAATCTGAAATATCACTGCACAGTCGTCGTATTGAGCGCCCTCTTCTCCTGTTGCCGATAACTCTAACTTGAGCTATTAATTTTTCCATGTCGATATGTCTCTTTATATGACAAAAAAATAATAAAAAAAATTAACAGCTTTCTTGTTAAGATGTTGCCCTCTTCGACACTTATTGAGCATAGCAATTTATTGATTTGTCCTATTAGCTGTCCATGGTAAACCTAAAATCTTCTGTAGCATCTTTTTTACTCCATCAGTTACTTTTTTTCCATTATTGTTAGGAAAATACCAGTTGGTCACTTTTTATATACTTGGAGTCATTTTTATTTTTGGCGATTTCAATTATATAAATAGTGACCAACCGAAACTCAACAACAATAAAAAATCGAGTTCTAGAGGCCCTAGTTAATTCTGTTTGAATGTCTTTATTAGAGACATCTGTACAGTAGACTAGTGCATTGGACCGTAACGAATACACCAGGGTGGTAGAATAACATGCCATTAAAGAAAAACATTCCGAACGAGTGTTGAACCATGACCATCTGGTAAACGACATTGACTATTTAAAGTCTCCTAAAATTATCCATTAGACTATTCTCTCAATTTTCATTGGCTGCCACACACAGTATATTAATAGTGAACCAATGAAAGTTACGGGAAAAGTTAAACTAGTCATTTTAGAAAGTAAATTCAAGTAGGTAGTATGAGGATAAATGAATGGAGGGGATGTGGTAGGTCAAGTACGGAAAACCGTTTACTTGTGTTGCGAAGCGATTCAGTGCTTCTAGAACGGACTTGGTTCAATTCCCGTCAGCTGTAAGAATTATTTTCATTTTATAAAGTAAATTCAAGTAGGAAGCATGAGGGTAAATGAAAATAATTCTTACAGCTGACTGGAATGGAGGGGATGTGGTTGGTCAAGTACGAAAAACCTCGTTTACTATTGTTGCTGGGTGCTTCTAGAACGGACTGGTTCAATTCCCGTCCGCTGTAAGAATTATTTTCATTTTAGAAAGCCGCTTTTCCAAATCGCCAATAGGTCTTATATGTCAACGGTTTCTATTGAACACATTATTTGCTGCATGTATCGATACACACATATAGGCACATTCCAGAATGTAACACACACCTTCCAATCAGTGTTTGCGTGGCTTACTCACTACCAGTTAATTGGGATCGCAGCGGTCTGCGGTGGCTTAATTGCCGGCACTGTGTTGACAGAATCGACGACACAGCTACAGTGTAAGATAAAAGCGAGTCCATCGTCAACTGTACAATCAAGATAATAACCCGGAGGTCGTGGTGACTGAATTACGAGAATCGTGAATTCTACAATTTTTGTTGGTTGGTGGTTGTAAAGCTATGATATAACCAAATTGGAGTAACAACGTGGTTGAAAGAAGAGTACGTCAACATGGGGCCGCGTATCGTAGTGGTTAGCGTTTCAGTTTCGCATGAGTGATCCTGAGTTAATTCGCCAGTTGGGGCGGAAATATTTTTCAGACCGTTACGGCTCCTGGCTCGACCCAACCTTAATTTTGGATACCGGATTAATCCGGGAAGTAAAGACTTCGAGGGAGAGGAGATGGCTACCGCCCTCATATAGCAGAGCTCACTGAAATATGAGATTGCTAAATGCTATGAGATGATTACTAGATTTCCAGCAGGATGGCGTCCATAGAATAGTAATGCGTTGTGTCGCCGTTTTATTTGCGACAATGGCACGACACATCCGTCTTCAGCTGAACCGACAGACATAATACCTAAACCTCCTTATGATCACAGTTTACATGGATATTCGGCAGGCGTCATTACATCGGCAATTATGTTCATTGATCAGGGCCTCTCCTGTGGATTTGAGAATCCCTGTTGTGGAAGTATTTATAGGTCTAGCCTGGTTGCATTTAATCTGTATATGGGAAAACAAGATGCCAGGATCAGATTAAACAGTCCACGTTTGAACAAGCCCAAGTTTGTGATAGGTCGTAATCTGTAGTCATTGTCCCCGTCTTGTTGGAATGTGTCATTGATCAGACTTGTAGGCATGTTGTGTCTTTGTGCGCATGTTAACTCCTTGTGCTTTTTATCTGTATCGGTGGAAACTGACTTCTTATCTCTCACTATTCGTTCCTGCCTACCACTATTCTTCCATTTCTCTCTTTATTCCTACCTCTTTCTTACTACCCATATTTCATCCTACCTCTCTGTCCTTTCATCATCACGTGCCATGCCGGCTGGCGTAGGCGGTCATGGTTCTCCACAGCGCTCTGTCCACAGTATTATGTATCAAGGTCGTTGTTGTTTCCTTGCCATGCCAGGTTGTCAAACGGTCTAATATTTTCTCACATTGTCGCCCTCTGTCTCTGTTGCCTTCAATTTTGCCTGTTGTGACTATGTTCTCTAAACCTGCCTGTCTCATGAAGTGGCCAAAAAAGATCACCTTTTTCTTATATTGTTGATTAAGATCCGTTTCGCATTTGACTCTTTCAACACCTCTACATTAGTTTTCTGGCAGTCCATGGTATTCTCAGCATTCTTCTGTAGAACGACATCTCTGTTGCCTCCAATCTCCTACTTTCCAGTTTGTTTATTGTCCAAGACTGGCACCCATATGTTAGTATAGGGGTTATATAGCACTGCAGAACTCTCTTTCTCACCTCTAATGACAAGGTCATATTACACAGTATATTTGTCATTTTTCTGAATGTTGTCCTCTTACCTCTGTTTATTTCTACCTCTATTTCTTCCTATCTATGACTCTATCTCTCACTCTTCTTCCCGTCTCTCTCTCTCTCTCTCTTTATTCCTACCTCTTTCTTACTACCCCCAAATTCTTCCTACCTCACTGTCCATTCCTACCTCTATTTCTTCCTACATTTGACTCTTCCCTTATCTCTCACTATTCGTTCCTACCTCTCTCTTCCTTATTACCTCTCACTCGTCCTTCCTACCTGCCACCCTTTCTACCTCACACTTTTTCTTTCTATTTTTTTCACTATTCCTTCATACTTCTCAGTTTGTTTTTTCCCCTTACTGTCACTCGCCTTTCCTCCTACACCTCAATTTTACTCTTACCTCTTATTATATTTCTCATTCCTCTTCCTCTTCCTGCCTTCACTCGTCCACCTCCTAAAACTTCTACCGAAGGCTTGGGGTGGAGTTGGTTGTCACATAGAGGATCAATTGACCCAAAAATCATACCGGAGTCATGCCCAAAGGCGCAGATATCGCAGCCATGCTGTAAATTATGATAGCGTATTTCTTTCTCCGGATTACATCCTGCCGATATGCAAGAGTTTCAGAAAGAACACAGAAGACAAAATGATTTAATTTCTTCTCCAGTGCTCCTGTTACCCTCCATCTTTAGCAACCATATGTAATATGACCCTGTCATTAGAGGTGAGAAAGAGAGTTCTGCAGTGCTATATAACCCCTATACTAACATATGGGTGCGAGTCTTGGACAATAAACAAACTGGAAAGTGGGAAATTAGAGGCAATAGAGATGTTGTTCTACAGAAGAATGCTGAGAATACATATCATGGACTGCCAGAAAAACTAATGTAGAGGTGTCGAATGAGTCAAATGCGAAACGGACCTTAATCAATAATATAAGAAAAAGTTGATCTCCTTTTTAATTGGCCACTTCATGAGACAGGCAGGTTTAGGGAACATAGTCACAACAGGCAAAATTGAAGTCAACAGAGACAGAGGGCGACAACGTGAGAAAATATTAGACAGTTTCACAGCCTGGCATGGCAAGGAAACAACAACGACCTTGATACATAATACTGTGGACAGAGAGCTGTGGAGAGCCATGACCGCCTACGCCAGCCTGCGTGGCACCTGATGATGATGTTAATACAGAGTTGAACTGTAGTAGGTCACAATAATTTCTAGTAAATTTTACACCAGGCGTTACCAAACGAACACAGGAGGGCACAGTGTCCCGCTGAGTAACACTGATCAATATTTATAGGGTTGCGCACATAACAAGGTACTGACACTTTCAGGTAAGCTGAAACGGACCACGCACCGGGGGGAAGGCGCCGTGATTTATTTATCTTTTTTGTTCTCTTTCAGTTTATGTTTTAACATTAAAAAAGAAATAATGAAAATGAATCAGGGGTGCCAGATAGTTGTATCTGTTTGTGACCAAATTGTTAGAAGAAGAAAAAAAAAAAGACAAAATTTCAAACATATTCTTTCAAGAACTTAATTGTTCTCATGGCTTTACTGAACCCCCCGCCCCCCAAGAGCCCGAGCCAGCTAGTGTTAGTGTCATCTGCAAACACTCCGATATGTCTGTTGTCCATCTTCGTGGTCGACCTCAGCCTCTGTTATCGTCAACTGAGATAACTATGAGCAAATATTTGTTAGAAATATGTTATCTTCATTTTAGTTTTCTATGAGTAGAACATAATTGTTTTTAAATAAGATAATATTCACAAAAGATCACTCATTTCTAGACAAAATTTAAACCCGGAAAATTTGTGAAAGTATTTTTTTTTACATCATCATCATGTGGCGTTCTTTCCAGAACTTAGTCTTCTTTAAGGTTTTTCTAAACAACTCGCGATCTTGGGCGACCTCAAAGGACACATTTATCCATCGTCGTCTTGGGCGGCCTCTTCCCCTGCTGCCGTTTTACTCTGCCTTCTACTATTAGTCTTTCCGTTCTGTTATGTCTCTTTAGATGGTCCAAATGAGTTCAGCTTTCTTGTTTTGATGTTATTTAGTAGCCAGACCTCTTCGATGTTTAATGATTGTAATATTTCTGTTTGTCTTTTTTTTTTGTTGCTGTCCATGTATACGCAAACTTTTCTGGAGTATCTCAATTAGAAGGCTGCACTTTTCTGTGCCACTGTTTAGAGTCCACGCCTCACAGGGAATACGTCCAAGCCTCACAGCCGTATATTGTCACATGGAATACGTCCAAGCCTCAAAGCCGTATATTGTCACATGGAATACGTCCAAGCCTCAAAGCCGTATATTGTCACATGGAATACGTCCACGCCTCAAAGCCGTATATTGCCACATGGAATACGTCCAAGCCTCAAAGCCGTATATTGCCACATGGAATACGTCCAAGCCTCAAAGCCGTATATTGTCACATGGAATACGTCCAAGCCTCAAAGCCGTATATTGTCACATGGAATACGTCCAAGCCTCAAAGCCGTATATTGTCACATGGAATACGCATGTTCTTATCATACACGGTTTTACTTTGCCACCGATAGCTTGCTAGAGTTTCTTCATTTGAACAAATGTAGACAACGCCATTTCCATCTTTCTCAATTTTTGACTGCGTATTTTTTTTGAACTGTATTTTTTCATACTTACGAAAAAGCGCGCTCCCCAATAAATAAATAAATAAATAAAATGGAGAAATCATAAAAAGTTACTAAATAAATTTCATTGCCAATATGTAGTAACAATGACCAAATTTGAGAAATGTTCTAATTAAATTGGATAATATGGCAACCCTAGCGCGCGTATCTTACAAAAAAAAATCTAACTAGCTCGAGATCAGGTTCCCCACTTCTCATCAAAGAATTAGGCCACGCCTCCTCGTCATGTACTTAATGCAGCCGCAGAAATGAATGACAAGCAAGACAATTTAAAAAAAAAATCTTTCTAAAATTAGACCGACCTCCCCCTTTCGCCTAAATAAATATGCTTTTCATATGAGTTTTGTATATTAATCACTAACCTATTTTTGTTCATGTTTTCTTTCAAGAGTTGTAGGCGGCTAAATATTTGCAGCAGTTTATTTACAAACGATATATTTCAGTGTTCCACGAGCAAGCAGTCTGGTAGCTTGTCTCTCTTGACTTGTGTGTTATGTTCTAGAAATGTGCACGGGAGCAAATCTGCATGTTTGTTTTTAAGTATATATTCAGTTGAAGTGTTCTTGAAGGATTTTTACACAGTGTTCGCTAAGAGTGTCATTAATATTTGTTACTGTGAATTAATATTTGTTACATTGTATTAATATTTGTTACTGTGAATTAATATTGGTTACTGTGAATTAATATTTGTTACATTGTATTAATATTTGTTACTGTGAATTAATATTTGTTACATTGGATAAATATTTGTTACTGTGAATTAATATTGGTTACTGTGAATTAAAATTTGTTACATTGTATTAATATTTGTTACTGTGAATTAATATTTGTTACATTGGATTAATATTTGTTACTGTGAATTAATATTGGTTACTGTGAATTAAAATTTGTTACATTGTATTAATATTTGTTACTGTGAATTAATATTTGTTACATTGTATTAATATTTGTTACTGTGAATTAATATATGTTACTGTGAATTAATATTTGTTACATTGGATTAATATTTGTTACTGTGAATTAATATTTGTTACATTGTATTAATATTTGTTACTGTGAATTAATATTGGTTACTGTGAATTAATATTTGTTACATTGGATTAATATTTGTTACAGTGGATTAATATTTGTTACATTGAATTAATATTTGTTACAGTGGATTAATATTTGTTACAGTGGATTAATACAATATGGTAAGATTAATAATGCACAACAATGATTATTTTTATAAGATATGATTGGGATGTATACTGCTTTGAAGATTTTGCTATAGTGGATTTGGGTCCTGTATTAGTTTGTGGGCTGTAGCTCTGTAGAGGAATTCGCTGTTGGTGGATCTAGGGTCCTGTATTAGTTTGTGGGGTGTAGCTCTGTAGAGGAATTTGCTGTTGGTGGATCTAGGGTCCTGTATTAGTTTGTGGGGTGTAGCTCTGTAGAGGACTTCGCTTAAGGTGGATCTAGGGTCCTGCCTTAGTTTGTGGGGTGTTACCGTGTAGAAGACTTTGGTGCAGTGGATCTACGGTCTCTGTTCGTGGGGTGTTGCTATGTAGAAAATTGTGTTATAACCAGTGATTTAAGGAATCTAGAGATAAGGTTTCTATTGTGTGGGAGTTCAATATAACAACAGTAAAACCCATATAAACCTGTCATGGTCGTAGGATGCATGTACCACACTGGAGTACATCAGTACAAACAAGCCATATAAACAACTGTAACATCAGCCATTCGGAGAAGTGTAGAAAAATCACGCCCAGAACATTCTCTGATGTTCTCAATTCAGCATTTTCTCGTTTCCCCCTCATTTCCGACTGTTCATTGCAAAATAATTTTAGAAAGCGAGTGTTGCCTCTTTACATGTCGAAACTAAATAATGTTTCAATACTTCCTGTTATATGGTTCGTGTAGTGCGATGATGTAAGTGTGCTGTGACGTATGTGTGTTGTGGCAGTCAGTACGGTAACTGGGTTGGTTGGTATGCGTACGTAGGATGTGTGCTTTGATAGTTACATAGACACGAGATGTGTGCTGACGATTTAGTTACACATAGACACGAGATGTGTGCTGACGATTTAGTTACACATAGACACGGGATGTGTGCTGACGACTTAGTTACACATAGACACGAGATGTGTGCTGACGATTTAGTTACACATAGACACGAGATGTGTGCTGACGATTTAGTTACACATAGACACGAGATGTGTGCTGACGATTTAGTTACACATAGACACGAGATGTGTGCTGACGACTTAGTTACACATAGACACGAGATGTGTGCTGACGACTTAGTTACACATAGACACGAGATGTGTGCTGACGACGTAGTTACACATAGACACGAGATGTAAGAGACCGTATATCGTACGAGATGTGTGCTGTAGTGTACAGGAGCACTATATTTGTTGTTGTTGTTGTGAAGACGTTATCTAGTGTTGCGTGATACCATGGTTACTGTGCGCTTGGCCTGGTATCTCCAACTTCAGCACCAGTGCTTGTTTGGGCAGGACTGTGGTCCAGCTCGATGTCAAGGGTGGTCCGGCCAATCTTAGTTTTCAGCCTTTGTAGGCTGGACTAAGCCCCAACTCCATACACAAACGCAGTTTTTTACGTTGCGATCAATATGCATTTGTCAAGAAACATTCAAACACAGTATAATAATAAATCTAACCATGCCAAAGTGGTCCTCAGATTCTAGAACATATATTAGAGGTACATCTACTCTTTGGCTATCTGAGGAATAAAATCTGGTCACATGAGACAACTGGATGCAAAGCTGTGGACATATGAAACCTATTATTGACATAATTCACGGAGGCAACCAAGTGATCCCTATAGGATGTTGAACATAGGATCGTAGAAGAAATAATGTTCATATAATCTTCCCATGTTAGGAGTAAAAATTGTCACAACATTGGTTCATGTAGAAGAAAACAATGTTCATATAATCTTCCCATGTTAGGAGTAAAAATTGTCACAACATTGGTTCATGTAGAAGAAAACAATGTTCATATAATCTTCCCATGTTAGGAGTAACAATTGTCACAACATTGGTTCATGTAGAAGAAAACAATGTTCATATAATCTTCCCATGTTAGGAGTAACAATTGTCACAACATTGGTCCATATAACTTCCAGACGTCACTTTTAATAGCAAGACTTCCCATGTAAAAATAATGCACTCCCTGTAACATAAAAAATTGGACACGGTGTAACATCAAAAATAAGACTCCGTAACATCAAAAATAAGACTCCATGTAACATCAAAATTAAGGCACCCAGTATAACATCAAAAATAATACTCCATGTAACATCAAAATTAAGGCACTCAGTATAACATAAAAAATAAGACTCCATGTAACATCAAAAATAAGACACTCCATGTAACATCAAAAATAAGACACTCCATCAAACATCAAAAATAAGACACTCCATGTAACATCAAAAATAAGACACTCCATCAAACATCAAAAATAAGACTCCATGTAACATCAAAAATAAGACACTCCATGTAACATCAAAAATAAGACACTCCATCAAACATCAAAAATAAGACACTCCATGTAACATCAAAAATAAGACACTCCATCAAACATCAAAAATAAGACACTCCATGTAACATCAAAAATAAGACACTCCATGTAACATCAAAAATAAGACACTCCATGTAACATCAAAAATAAGACACTCCATGTAACATCATAAATAAGACACTCCATGTCCCATGTAACGGTAATTGATTGGTTCCATATGACATCAGTATGTCCCATGTAACATTAAGACATCTCAAATAACGTCACTGTAACAGTTACAAGTCGCATGTAACATCTAGACGTCAATGTAACAGTAACAAATCACACATTGCAAAACTGGTAGTTTGGTGCGAGGAAGGGGGATGGACCAAGACAGTACATAAGACCTCTGCACAGAATTAATTCGGACTTCATTCGTTAAGTTTTTGATTATTGTCATGGTTTGTATTGATCACTATTTATATACTCGGAATCGTTTTGACTATTTTGACATGTGATGCCAAGTATATAAATGATGACCAACGAAAATCATGTCAATAATTAAAAAACGTAACGAATTAAGTCCTAATTAATTCTGTGCAGAGGTCTCCTATAAACTACACGGTCGTCTTGGATGGGCAGGTGGTGTTTCCAGCCAACAACTTATGCGCAACACGTATCAGTGTGAATCGGTATGTTGACAGGTTGCAAACTTGTGCGCACCACTTGTCTATAACCGCTTCCTCCTCAAGTGATTAGCGCGCACATGCGAAAATCCATTAAGTTGACGCGTACGTGTCGGCGCGATGAGTGATTTCCTGCTAAAATATCAAGTTAAAAAAAACATAATCTTCAAATTATCCCGCCATATTGCATGCCCCCAGTACACGCCATCCATCTTGTACCTTTTTCTCTCTATCAATCCAAATGTGTTGGCGTGTCCTTTCATCCATGTTCTTCCATGTACATGAGGTCGCTGAAAGAACGAGTGCGCAACGGGAAAACCAAAATGTTTATTAATAGAAACAAACATTAATTCATATTATGGTACGTTTTCAATGTCTTCCCTAATATATTGGTGACCACCGATAATTAAAATCCCATGGTAACTAAATTGGTAATCATCCTTCAAAAGTGACGTATTTCACGTTTCCGTGATTTCCATTGGTTGTTGAAACAAATTATGCACACAGTGACAAATGAAAATCACTGGAAAAGTCACATGTCACTTTAGAAGGATGATAAGCCAACAAGTCTGTATAATTGTCCTAAAGACACGCTGTAGCCGAAGCCAAGTGTCAATATAAGAGTTGTGGGCTCATTGGAAAACAGCCATCTGAAGTGACACATTTAACTTTTCCCGTGATTTTCATTCTCGGTGGATGCAACGTATACACAGTGAGTAATAGAAGTAGTGGGAAAAGTTGAATGTGTCATTTTAGAAGGCTGTTTTCCAATGAGGCCACAAGTCTTATATATTCACTTGGCTTCAGATACAGCGTGTCTTTAGGACAACTATACATTTACTGCTCTTTTTTGTGTGGATGGTCTCGGTCTGACCCACATCAAATCAAGCAAGACAATTGTCTACATATTGATGTCTATCCCAACTAGGGAAGGCATATGCCACTAATCTGGCACTAGGGGGCAGAGAGTGAAAAGCTTTGTATTTAGGAAAAAGTAGACCACACAATCTTCTCTCATACCTACTGAATAAAGTGCAGTGTTACCAATGCTTATTTGTTGCCTTGTTGTTCCAGACATTTTTTTTTTCAAAATACAGTCTTTAAAAATAAAAATACAAGTACATGCTGCTGTTCCTTAAAATATTATCAGAGTTGTATCAAAATGTGAGATATTGAGGTACCAAAATATCAAGTTTGACAGTGATTCTTCAACTGTACTTTGCCATTATCAAGGTATTGGATTTATCTATTCAGTTGGGTCATAATTTTCCCTCTTCATTTTTATTCATAACTTTGTCCCTCAATTAAAGCATAATTTTGTCCCACCAGTTGATTCATAACTTTGTCCCTCAATTAAAGCATAATTTTGTCCCACCAGTTGATTCATAACTTTGTCCCTCAATTAAAGCATGATTTTGTCCCACCAGTTGATTCATAACTTTGTCCCTCAATTAAAGCATAATTTTGTCCCACCAGTTGATTCATAACTTTGTCCCTCAATTAAAGCATAATTTTGTCCCACCAGTTGATTCATAACTTTGTCCCTCAATTAAAGCATAATTTTGTCCCACCAGTTGATTCATAACTTTGTCCCTCAATTAAAGCATAATTTTGTCCCACCAGTTGATTCATAACTTTGTCCCTCAATTAAAGCATAATTTTGTCCCACCAGTTGATTCATAACTTTGTCCCTCAATTAAAGCATAATTTTGTCCCACCAGTTGATTCATAACTTTGTCCCTCAATTAAAGCAAAATTTTGTCCCACCAGTTGATTCATAAATTTGTCCCTCAATTAAAGCATAATTTTGTCCCACCAGTTGATTCATAACTTTGTCCCTCAATTAAAGCATAATTTTGTCCCACCAGTTGATTCATAACTTTGTCCCTCAATTAAAGCATAATTTTGTCCCACCAGTTGATTCATAACTTTGTCCCTCAATTAAAGCATAATTTTGTCCCACCAGTTGATTCATAACTTTGTCCCTCAATTAAAGCATAATTTTGTCCCACCAGTTGATTCATAACTTTGTCCCTCAATTAAAGCATAATTTTGTCCCACCAGTTGATTCATAACTTTGTCCTTCAATTAAAGCATAATTTTGTCCCACCAGTTGATTCATAACTTTGTCCCTCAATTAAAGCATAATTTTGTCCCACCAGTTGATTCATAACTTTGTCCCTTAATTTCTTCTTCTTCAGTGTTTATTCTCAAACTCCTGCTGGATCTCTCTCGTAGCAGGACCATGGTCCTACTAGATATCCAGCAGGATGTAGTTCAGAGAATGGCAATGTGTTGTGTTGCTGTATTATTTGCACCATTGGCCCGGCATAGGTCTATGGTGGTGTCCTTTAATTTTATTCATAATTTTATCCCTTCATTTGTCTTCATAATTTTATCCCTTCATTTGTCTTCATAATTTTATCCCTTCACTTGTCTTCATAACTTTATCCCTTCATTTGTCTTCATAATTTTATCCCTTCATTTGTCTTCATAATTTTATCCCTTCATTTGTCTTCATAATTTTATCCCTTCACTTGTCTTCATAACTTTATCCCTTCATTTGTCTTCATAATTTTATCCCTTCATTTGATTCATAACTTTGTCCCTTAATGTGATTTATAACTTTGTCCCTTCGATTCATAATTTTGTCCCTTCATTTGATTCATAACTTTGTCCCTTAATGTGATTTATAACTTTGTCCCTTCGATTCATAATTTTGTCCCTTCATTTGATTCATAACTTTATCCCTTCATTTGTCTTCATAATTTTATCCTTTCACTTGATTCATAACTTTGTCCCTTAATGTGATTTATAATTTTGTCCCTTCGATTCATAATTTTGTCCCTTCATTTGATTCATAACTTTGTCCCTTAATGTGATTTATAATTTTGTCCCTTCGATTCATAATTTTGTCCCTTCATTTGATTCATAACTTTGTCCCTTAATGTGATTTATAACTTTGTCCCTTCGATTCATAATTTTGTCCCTTCATTTGATTCATAACTTTGTCCCTTCATTTGATTCATAACTTTGTCCCTTCATTTGATTCATAACTTTGTCCCTTCATTTGATTCATAACTTTGTCCCTTCATTTGATTCATAACTTTGTCCTTTCATTTGATTTATAACTTTGTCCCTTCATTTGATTCATAATTTTGTCCCTTCATGTGATTCATAACTTTGTCCCTTCATTTGATTCATAACTTTGTCCCTTCATTTGATTCATAACTTTGTCCCTTCATTTGATTCATAACTGTCCTTTAACATATTCATACTTGTATCTCTTCAGATGCTCTTCTAGCTAGTCTGCAAAGCACTACAGCCAACATCTCCTTTTACCAGAGAAGCCAGAAGCTGCCGGACACAGCACAGTCACATCAGCAGCAACACTACCAGGGACAGGAACATAATTTTAATTGTGAAACAAGCTCCCCTGAACAGGAAGTTGAACAGTTTGCTCAAAGTGCTCCCTTTTCCAATCAGAATAAACAGTACATTGGCCAAAGCTCTTCCAATGCGGACCAAGATCATGCCAATCATAGAGAACAAATCCATTCCAATTTGAACTACCCAGGTATTAGCAGGGACCAGGTAAACATAAACACACAATATCAAGCTTACACACCTCAAACATACATTCAGTCTGAGGTCACAGCAAGCAGAGAAGGTTACCAATCTAGTGGTGGCAACTCTGGGAGTTCCACTCCACCCCCACTGCCTCCACCACCATTAGACATACTAGATTACGACAAAGACTTTGAGGTAAATCCCAAATTTGCATTTCTATACATTTTCATTTTCATTTTCTTGTTCACAGTTTGACAAGTCTACACAGCAAGTCCAGTTTTCTTAATAAATACATTTTAATTATATTTGATATATTGAGTCTAAAGTTTTGAATCCACAGGACTCTGGAATAGCACAAGAATCTAGATTAGCCCAATATTTTGGATTAGCCCAAGATTCTGGATTTGGACAAGACTCTGGATTAGCACAAGAGTCTGGATTAGGACAAGACTGAATTAGCCCAATATTCTGGATTAGCCAAGATTCTGGATTAGAACAAGACTCTGAATTAGCCCAAGATTCTGGATTAGGTCAAGATTCTGGATTAGCCCAATATTCTGGATTAGCCCAAGATTCTGGATTATGACAAGATTCTGGATTATGACAAGATTCTGGATTATGACAAGATTCTGGATTAGGACAAGATTCTGGATTAGAACAATATTCTGGATTAGCCCAAGATTCTGGATCCCAAGATTCTGGATTAGGACAAGATTCTGGATTAGCACAAGATTCTGGATTAGCCCAAGATTCTGGATTAGAACAAGACTCTGGATTAGCACAAGAATCTGAATTAGCACAAGCCTCTGGATTATGACACAACTCTGGATTAACACACGACTGGATTATGACACAACTCTGGATTAACACAAGACTGGATTATGACACAACTCTGGATTAGCACAAGATTTTGGATTAGCACAAGACTCTGGATTAGCACAAAGCACAAGACTTGATTAGGACAAAACTCTGGATTGGCACAAAGCACAAGACTTTGGAATAGGACAAGATTATGGATTAGCACAGGACTAGATCAGAAATCAACCAATTAGTTAACATGTGTAGGTTGGTTCCTAATTTTTTAAAAATTGTTTGCTGGTCTTGCTCTTTTTATCCAGTAAAGGGGGTGTCTGCAAACTAAATTTAATGGTAAGGATTAATGATTTTCTGAATCTACTAGTACACTCCAACACTCATAGGAACTACGAGTGCACTCCAACACTCATAGGAACTACTAGTACACTCTAACGCTCATGGGAACTACTAGTACACTCCAACACTCATAGGAACTACTAGTACACTCCAACACTCATAGGAACTACTAGTACACTCCAACACTCATAGGAACTACGAGTGCACTCCAACACTCATAGGAACTACCAGTGCACTCCAACGCTCATGTGAACTACTAGTGCACTCCAACGCTCATAGGAACTACTAGTGCACTCCAACACTCATAGGAACTACCAGTGCACTCCAACACTCATAGGCACTATATAGCAGTTCCTTTCTTTCAATACATAACAAGATACTCACCTCTTAAGATATCGTCATCATGGGATATATTATTTCCATACCGAATCTTCTGTATGGATTTTCTGAGCACTCTGTGATTCTGGTTAAGTTGGACTGCCGCAGCTATAGATATGTTTAAACAATCTGATATTTCTTCTTCTTCAGCGTTCATTCTCAAACTTCAGCTAGATCTCTCTTTTAGCAGCATTTTTTTTCTTACTAAATTTACAGAGAATGGAAATGCGTTGTGTTGCCGTTTTATTTGAGCCAATGATCTGACACATCTGTCTTTGGTGGAAAACAATCTGATTTATCACTGCATCATTGTCCTTTTTGGGCACTCTGTTGGCATTAACTCTGCCTTCAGCAATTCATCTTTTCATGCTGTTATGTGTCTTTATATGACCAAAACCGCAGAAGACGGATGTGCAAATTAAACGGCGACACATAAAACGCATTTCCATTCTCTGGACTACATCCTGCTGGAGATCTAGTAGTACTGCTACAGGAGAGATCCAGCAGGAGTTTGAGAATGAATGCTGAAGAAGAATATGACAAAAAAAAACCCCAGCTTTCTTATGTTGTTATGGAGCCAGCCCTCTTCGACATTTCTTGATTTGTCTTTTTAGCTGTCCATAGTGTACGTAAAATTGTTCTGTAGCATCTCATTTCATAAGCAGCGATTTTCTTTACTACTGTTTTATTTAATGTCCATGCCTCACAACCGTATGTTGCCACTTGGAATACACATGTTCTGATCATACATAGTTTGGGAATGCTGCTAGTATTAACAGGGACCAGGTAAACATAAACACACAGTATCAAACTTGCACACCTCAAACCAGACGTGCCAAAGATTTTTCATTTGGGCAAGATTTGGAGTCGCTATTGCAATTCTTTTCTTGATTTCTACAGCGCAGTCTAAAGAGTATTTATGTTTGTGTCCAAATACTGGAAATATGTTAACACACTCTTATGATATGCATGACATATATAACAATATAACTATTTTTTGCTATCTCTTATTGCTGGTCCTGGTAGTATACAGCAATGCCTCCTCAAGAATGTCTGGGCAAGTCCACTCTAGAGTAGAAGACTCTTTAGCTCTAGATGCGCTTCACCCCACAGCATCAATGAGGCAGTTATCTGTGGATACTTTGCAGAAAGCAGCATAATGAAGAAATTAACACACTGGCTTCACATAAGAGTGTCCTGGGTTCATTCCCCTGTTGAGGCTGAAAAGTTTTTTAGACTGCACCAGCTTCCGGGTTGACCCAACCGTAATTGGGTACTGGATCAGTCCGGGAAGTAACACGTGTGAGGGAGAGAAGATGGTTGCTGTCCTCATATAGCAGAGCCACTGAAATGTGAGCTCGCTAACATCTCACACCCTATGGTTGTTATATGCTATGTGTTAACTATTTTTCTTTCTTTTTTTGTGTGCAGGAATTCGTATTTGTGTTAAAAATAAATATATTTCTATAGATGATATGGGGATTTCCTTTCATAATGGAAGGACAGGGTGTGAAGTTTCAAACTCCTCAGGATGGTAGAAGATAGAGATGCATGAAGGTCTTTCTTCATCAAATGTCTCAATGTGACACCCCTACAAAATGTCTCAATGTGACACCCCTACAAAATGTCTCAATGTGACACCCCTACAAAATTGGCGGTTTATGATTTTTATTATTATTATTATTATAGTGATAATTTCCATTATCAATGACAACAAAAAGTATAATTTTCATTAATATGTAAATTATTAAAGGAATCCCATGGACTCTGAACAGGAGCACATGCAGGAATGACGGGTTATGGTTAGCGTTAGTATTATAATTTTGTAAGAAAACTAGACGTGCATTATCCACAGCCTCTTGTCATTGATAAATATTTATTAGGATTCATTGCCAAGCAAAAAAAAAAGAAAGATATTCAACAAAATATTCAAAAGCCACTCACATTTCATCTTTTATCAAAGTGACCTACATTTTCAATGAAAAAACCTGGTTGGAACACTTTTTGAGTATTGATTCCTGCAAAGCACCCATCAGGTATTTGTACAAGTCATGGAACATCTCTAGTTTGGGACTTGATTTTTCTTTCTCAGATAAACTTAAAATTGCAACCTGTACGTGTCGTGACGACTGCTATTTGTATGATGATGAAGATAATTAAATAATCCCTTTAGCTGTGAACAGATATTTCTTCTTGATTAGAAGCAAGCGTCACATCACTGGGGGGGTATTCCCATATATGCTCTGCTTGCCGTTCCATCAGCCATCTAAAAGTGTATACACTCAGTCTCCCAGTCAGCTGCTGATTATACATTCTTCTGATCTTTCCAGAAAGGGAGCACTTTCTCCCATCACCTCTAGTCCCTCCTATTTCTACTATTCTCTGAATATGCACATTGTCTCGTTCGACTTAACTTAAGGTATCTCTTAACAGCCCCATAGCCTTTCTGACAGAAGTATACATCCGCATCAGTTGAGTATCTGAGGTGACACTTAAATGCAAAAAGTTTTCTGCCTTAAAGGAATGGATAAAGGGGTTGGATGTTTATTGGGTGCAAGTTTAGACCCAGAAGGGAGATATTCCAGTGCGGCAGTATCCCACGTTCATCATGTCTTGCCAGGAGCATAATATATACGTCTAGGCCAACCAGTTCATTCTGTCAGATCTGTTGGCCCATCTGCAGTAATGGTAGACTTAGTATTCCATGTCACCTAGAAGTCTTCCACAAACAGACATAGGTGCAATGTTTGCTAGCTTGTATCTCTCTGTCATCCACAAGGACCATTTGATAGAAGACACAAGTAAGAAATCGAGTCACGGCATGCAGTGAGGATTTTATTCACAGGTGAGACCAGTTGTCAGCCTATCCCCCAACTGTCCTTAGTCGCCCCCTGCAACATGCCTGGAAAGACGATAGTGGCCATATTCTGTGCACCCTGAACTCCAGTTAACGTGGTTCTGTATTTTATGGTTAGTTTTTTTACTTTTGTTAGTTAGATATTTTATAGTAACCTTTCTACCGTATTCAGTATTTCCTACTATGAGTCCAGTTGCCACACGGGCAACTCCTATTTATAATGAGGCCTGCGTTCCCACAGTGTATGCAGTCTGTGATAAGCAATGTACTAGTTTTGAATCCCGCCGCAGGAAATTGTGCACCCGAACCATTCAGAAAACATTGGCAAACTGAAAGTGCTTATTGCCTAGACAATCACTACAGTCATAAAATGCTGGGTTGATGTCTACATCCTGAACTGTGCTACCAATATTGTTAAATTATACAAGCATCCTTAAATTCCTGGACTTTCTGCTGAAGACGGATGTGTCGAGCCAGTGGCGGAGATAAAACGGGGGAAATAAAAATATAGAAAAAATATATAGGGGAAAGAAAAATATTCATTTCTCTGGACTACATCCTGCTGGAAATCTAGTAGGGCCATTGTCCTTCTACAAGAGAGATCCAGCGGGAGTTTGAGACTTAATGCTGAAGAAGAAGAAATTCTTTGACAGGAAAACATAAAGTAAATTTGTTATTTTATCTCATTTGTCTTCCGTTGTCGTTGCAGCCTGTGTATGAACAACAAACATTCCACATAAGGGAGACGATCCCATCTTCAACACCCGTCCGAAACGATACGGTTGTTCAACCAAGTGCACAGATTAGAGACAGGGGACAAAGGATGTCTGCTCTCAGCAACAATCTGTCAGAACTTGACCAACTTCTTCAAGACCTGAACTCTTCTCAGTTCATGGCTGAAGTTGACCGCAAGAGCAGTAATGGTAAGTCTCTCTGGCCAGTTTTTCACTTATGTCCTCTTCTATGGTAGTGATGATAGAAACCCCAGGGAGTACAAGTATATCATTTTCCCTATGCCAGGTAAGGAAGTACACGTATATCATTCTCCCTATGCCAGGTAAGGGAGTACAAGTATATCATTCTCCCTATACCAGGTAAGGGAGTACAAGTATATCATTCTCCCTATGCCAGGTAAGGGAGTACAAGTATATCATTCTCCCTGTGCCAGGTAAGGGAGTACAAGTATATCATTCTCCCTATGCCAGGTAGGGGAGTATTTTTACTTTCATCTCTAGATTAGTTTCTCTGGTATTCTTTTTTGTGGGCAAGTTTTCCAGAGCTTATTTAAGTCCCTTCTGACTGTTGGTTGCAATGTGGTTGTTGTTTGCAATATGGCTGTTGGTAGCAATGTGGTTGTTGGTCGCAAGGTGGCTGTTGGTGGCAAGGTGACTGTTGGTCAAAATGTGGTTGTTGGTCGCAAGGTTGCTGTTGATAGCAAGGTGGCTGTTGATAGAAAGGTGGGTGTTTGATGCAATGATGCTATATGGGCCATAATCTACCCCAGAGAGGATTTTTGCTGTGACTCACTTGCAACATTGAGACATGTTGCAGGTGATAGGGTTCATTCCGTCCGAGCAGTCCAGACATAGTCTTCAGCAGACTTCACTTCACATGGTCTTCAGCAGACTTCACATCATAGGTCATGTGATGGGTAGTGAACTCCACACTCAATAGAAAGATCATCTTCGTGATGTTCAGGTGATATGGAAAGAACATCTTTTGTGATGTGAAAAGGTCACAGAAATAACATCTTTGTGATGTGAAGAGGGCACAGAAAGAACATCTTTGATGCTCAGATGATACAGAAAGAACATTTTTGTGATGTTCAGATGCCACAGAAAGAACATCTTTGTGATGTACGGATGCCACAGAAAGAACACCTTTGTGATGTTCAGATGTCAATGAACAACAAACATCTTTATAATATACCAGTACATTTTTCTACTAGGCTATGTTGCTATATTTGACATATCATTAATTATGTTGATGGCACCCTGTGTCAAATGTAAACAAATGGGTAGGATTACATAGGTAAACAGGAGCGAGTGTGTTGTTTATAGTACTGCCAGCAGGTAATTTTGTTCTAACCTGTCAGCAGTTATTGTTTACCTTTCAATAAATGAGGATTTGACTTGGGAGCATCCCAATCTGTTCCCTGATGATACAGAAAGAAATGGGATAAAAAAAAAAAGGCAGAAAGGTTTGATATGAAATCAAGTATATGAAAAAATGCTCTTTTAAGATCATGTGTTTTCCCAGTGGCAAAATATGGATGCAAGACTTGGACATTAAACAAGACAATATCCAGAAGAATTAATTCATTTGAAATAATGTTCTGCAGAAGATTGATGTGTCCTGCCATTGGTGAAAATAAAATGGCGACACAACACATTTCCATTCCCTGGACTACATCCTGCTGGAAATCGAGTAGGACCATTGTACTGCTGCAAGAGAGATCCAGCGGGAGTTTGAGAATAAACACAGAAGAAGAAGAAATAAAGTGCTACAGAAGGATCCTACGAATATCATGGACAGAGAAAAAGAAGAACATATAAATGTTGAAATTACTGAAACTTTATGAAGAGTGGATTCTAAATACCATAATCCGCCGAAGACGGATGTGTCGGGCCCTTGTCGTAAATAAAACGGTGACACAAAGCATTTCCATTCACTGGACTACATCCTGCTGGAAATCTAGTAGGACCACGGTCCTGCTATAAGGGAGATCCAGCGGGAGTTTGAGAATTAATGCTGAAGAAAACTAAGAAATATCATCATAAGAAGAAAGCTACAGTATTCTGGACACATAAAAAGACATGATGGGATCAATAGGCTGATTCTGAAGTGCGGAGTGCGAGGGAAAGAAGAAGAGGAAGACAAAGAAGATAATTGACCAGCGACATAAAAAAATGCATGAACATGTCTCCCCAATGCAGGCCTAGAGAAGTGTTCAGAATATTCACAGCAAAGACAACCCCAATGCAGGCCTAGAGAAGTGTTCAGAATATTCACAGCAAAGACAACCTCGGAAAGAATGTCACTTGATATATAAATAACAACAATGAGAAAATCATGTATGTCATCAAATGTCATCCATATGGTAGTCTGATGAGTCATTTTCTGTCTGTGAAGTCTGTCTTATGTCTGAGTCTGTCACGCTATTATGTCGTTTACATCTGTCTTATGTCTGTGTCACGCTATTATGTCGTTTACATCTGTCTTATGTCTGAGTCTGTCAGGCTATTATGTCGTTTACATCTGTCTTATGTCTGTGTCACGCTATTATGTCGTATACATCTGTCTTATGTCTGAGTCTGTCAGGCTATTATGTCGTTTACATCTGTCTTATGTCTGAGTCTGTCAGGCTATTATGTCGTTTACATCTGTCTTATGTCTGTGTCACGCTATTATGTCGTTTATGTCTGTCTTATGTCTGTGTCACGCTATTATGTCATTTACATCTGTCTTATGTCTGTGTCACGCTATTATGTCGTTTACATCTGTCTTATGTCTGAGTCTGTCAGGCTATTATGTCGTTTACATCTGTCTTATGTCTGAGTCTGTCACACTATTATGTCGTTTACATCTGTCTTATGTCTGAGTCTGTCAGGCTATTATGTCGTTTACATCTGTCTTATGTCTGTGTCACACTATTATGTCGTTTACATCTGTCTTATGTCTGTGTCACACTATTATGTCGTTTACATCTGTCTTATGTCTGTGTCACACTATTATGTCGTTTATGTCAACTATATGAGTCTGATGAATCATTTTCTGTCTGTCTCATGTCTGCATCTCTCACATTGTTGAACTGTTGTACCAGTATGTATGTTTTCATATGGCAAACTGTGATGTCTGTCTGTTATGCATTTCTGTGTATCAGTAATATACTTGTTTATTTGTTTAAGTCTGTCTGTTAGTTATGTGTCTATCAAGCATGTATCTGCTTGCCAATTATACCTGTTTATAAGGCATACCTCTGGTTAATTTGTGCAGGTCTGTCAGTTATGTCTTTCAGCAAAAATGGCAATTGTGTCTGTCATATAGTCCCATCATATGTCTTTCAGTCAAATATCTATCTGTCATGTCTGTCAGTGAAATATCTGTTTGTCATGTCTGTCAGTGAAATATCTGTTTGTCATGTCTGTCATATAGTCCCATCATATGTCTTTCAGTCAAATATCTGTCTGTCATGTCTGTCTGTGAAATATCTGTCTGTCATGTCTGTCAGTGAAATATCTGTCTGTCATAGTGAAATATCTGTCTGTCAGTGAAATATCTGTCTGTCATGTCTGTCAGTGAAATATCTGTTTGTCATATAGTCCCATCATATATTTCTCCTGTCTTTCAGTCAAATGACTGCCATGGTCATATCTTTCAGTCAAGTGACTGTCATTTCTATCATATAGTTCCATCATACTTGTCAGTCATTCCTTTTATTATATTTAAAATTTTGATTGCTTTAATTTGTGTAGAGTCAGTAGAGCCAAAAGTATCTTCATTCCAACCCTGTGCTACCAATGTCAAACATGGTCCTTAACAACAAAACATAAGAGACAACTGGTTACAACAGAGATGAGATGTCTGAGAAAAGCCACAGGAGTGACCAGAAGACACAGAATTAGAAACAATGTCATAAGAGAAAGAGTGGGTGTCATATCAATTCTACAATACATACAAAACCAACAGATGCAATGGTTCGGTCATCTGGAAAGAATGCCTTGTGATTCATTAGTTTATAAAGCATATACGAAGAGAGGAGAAGCAGAAAGAAGAGCCGAGGGTAGACCTAGAGTACACTGGATCAGCAACATCAAAGAGACATTACATGAACACCAAATAACATCTGAAACTGCCAGAAAAGCGAGAACAAGAACATTGTATCTCCCTCGACACCCGTAAAGGGTAAAAGAGGAAGGAAAGAAGAAGAAGAGTCAGTTATTCCTTTTATTATATTTCAAGTTGTGATGGTAGCAATTTGTGTAGTCATGCATTCTGTTCATTCTTCTTTGCAGCCAGTGATGTGACATTGCTGAATGGTACAGCAGCTGGCAAGCAGCCCCCACCTGTAGCACCCAAGCCTTCCAGTAAACCTGCTCAGAGAACTTCTGTTGACAATCTTTTAGACCAATTAGAAGGGGCAGGATCACAGGTAGGAAGGTGAGTATTCTGTTGAGTTAGTTCATATGTCTGGCATCACTGCACTCTGATCTTCTTCTTCTGCGTTCGTTCTCAAACTCTTGCAGATTAGCAGGATGTAGTCCGGAGAACGGTATGCGTTGTGTCATGGTTTACAGCATTGCTGCGATATCTGCGCCTTTCGGCCTGACACATCCGACTTCAGCATAGCTTTTGGGTCGCAGACCCTATATGGGATGGGACAGCCAACTCCATCCCATAACCTGCTCAGTCGCCTTTTACGACATGCGTGGAAGGTAAACAGTGTTGCTATTCTTTGCTCCCCTTTCGGGCCCCGGCAACACACTTCACTCTGATGAAAATGCTTTTGTTTAGCTCTTGACAAGTAGTCCATGCAGTCTGCTTGATTTTCTTGACATCATGCAGTTGTTCATCTTGGACAACTGTTCAATGTCTACCATTTAGTGCTTCTGTGATACTGCTATTGTTTTTACTGTTTTTATTGTTTGTTCACTGTTTGTTTTGTATTTTCTTGAAAAAGACCTTAAGGTTGAAATGTTGAAAATGTCTTGTATACTGTTATTGGTATGTTTTCGTACTAATACCCCATAGTCTGTGACTTATCGTAAAACTCAGATCAACATTGTGTTTCTATAAAAGTTTCTATTTTAATGTGTTCCCAACTATCTCTTGATTTTCAGGTTTCCCGTTGATCCAACGTATCAGGAGATTAACTCTGTAACAACTGCACAGTCTCAGCATCAAAATGGCACGACAGGCGCAGTCTACAGGGCTGCTTCCACCTCATCTGCCTCATCCACATCGTCGTACAACCATCCTCAAACAGCGTCAACAGCAACTAAAGAATTGGATGAGCTTATGATGTCTCTGTCAGAGTTTAGGGTATGTTGTTGTTTGTTCGTCCATCACATGATGATGATGTTCATTTATTACACCCACTTATGACATTCAGATTGAATTATGTCATTGTTTTTGAGTTTGTAGATGGCTAATAAGTCCAATTTCAATTATATAGGCCAACTCTAGATATATATATATATAGGCTGAATCCCATTTTGTCTGGATTATTTATATAGGTCAACGTCTCCTATAATCTATGCATATATATACAGAAACTATGAAAATATGCAGAACACTGGAGTCCACTAAACATACTGATAGACAATATAGGAGTAAAACAAGTAACAGAGTTCAAATATCTCGGTAGTATTTTTTACAGAAAATGGAAGCTTCGATAAAGAAATAGAGATTAGATGTCAAAAGGCAAATACAGTAACATACCAACTGTTACCACTACCCAAAGATCGAAATGGAAGTTAAGAGACAAATGATCTACAGTATATTCCTACCAACACTGTGTTACCGGTGCCAAACCTGGGGTCTCTCATCTTAACATTACAGAAAGATAGTGACATGTGAGATGAAATGCTTGAGGAAAGCCGCCGGAGTTACCAGGCTTGATAGATTGCGAAATGAATATATCAGGGAAAGAATAGGTATAATATCTTGTACAGATTACATAGAGAGAGAACAGATCAAGTGGTTTGGCCACATTATGAGAATGCATCACGAAAAGTTGCCCGTAAAAGCATATAACCAAATGAGATCAGGGTACAAAACCAGAGGAAGACCACGGAAAAGATGGATAGAAAACATCAGGGACATCCTGTATAGACACAGTCATAGCACAGCCGAGGCCACACATCTGGCTTTAGAACGCAAGCTCGAGCTCCAATCACCCCTACCCTTAACGGCAAGAGTGGATCACAAACCATCTGGGGATAGACTATATATATATATATATATATATATATATATATATATATATATATATATATATATATATATATATATATATATATATATATATATATATATATATATATATATATATATATATATATAAAAAACGGAGTGACAGTGGGGATAATGTTCTGTAAAGGACGACATATAGATAGGTATCTGGCATGTAAACAAGTGACAAACTCACACACCCTAACAGTTTGTATGCAATACAAGAAGCAGAATTATCATGGAAGGTGACAGTCCTGGAGGAACAACAGAAAATTTAAACAAAAGTTTTTTAATATATATATATATATATACAGTAGAAATCTGATTAACTGAATCCCCAATTAACGGAATCAAATTTGGATGAAATAGCTGTATTACTGTACTATGTGCCACTTTGGTAATTTTGCATATTTTTACAGTACTGTAGTGAATGTAATTAGACATAACGGTTATAAAGCCAGAGGCAGACCATGTCAATGATGGATCACAGAAATCAAAGAAGCCACCCCTGACGCTGCAAGGCAAACAAGGGACACAGCGTATAGAGATAGATAGTAGTGAATGTAGTCTATTTTCAATACATAGTTGCTTACTTATTGCAATTACTGTACTTTTATCAATAAAATTCCGTTCATTTCAATGTAGGATTGTATATATATGCACACTATTTTGCTTCATTCCTGAGCTATATCCAATTATCAGAATTTTTGATTATCCAAATCGGCCTGATCCCCAATTGATTCGGATAATCGGATTTCTACTGTGTGTGTATATATATATATATATATATATATATATAAAATCACACAAGATTTCGTGTTGGTTTGTCAGAGCAAATGCAGAAGAAGAAAAAAGCTACGGAGTTACATGCTTTGAGTGGTACTCCTGGCTGGTGTTGCTACTTTATTAATTGGTACTCCTGACTGGCGTCTTTGAGAGGAACGGACGGAATATATATGGAGAGATAAAAGTGTAATTAAATTAATCCTCTTTCCCTTTCGGCGCCTTTAATGCAGCCACTGAAGTATCTTATTACTTTGTTTGAGAAAAACCTGATCTATGATGTAACGAGATGACATGACGGAGGAAGAATAAATATGTTGAAGAAGGATTTGTAAATTTTATTGTACTTGTTTTATAGTGATATTGTTTTATGGTGACATTGTTTCTGGTGATATCTAGTTACAGAACAAAGGGGATAATGCTACCAGTTCTAATGAACCGGCATATGCTAAACCAGTCAAGAGTCGATCTGTATCCAGTTCCAGCCCTAGCAGCCCACAGGAACCAGACCCCGCTTACAACCAGGTTCCAGAACAGCGTCAGATGCAACACCAGCATGAGGTATGGTTTCTTTTTTTCTTGTACCTTTTTTGTGATATTTTTTTCAGTGTTTCCAATGTCTTTTTAGAAGAGAGTTGGAGACTCAGTGCAGACACAGAAAAAATTCATGCTTTTGAATACAAGTGTTGCAGATGTTTGTTAATAATTAATTATATAGAACACAAGACATATATTTGTCCGGCATCAAATAAAAAAACGTACAGGTTATCCTGAACCACTTTTGGCAGTGGTAACATGGCATAAACTTGTTTGACTTTGACATCTTGATTAGAAACTGGCCTCACAGCACATGGGGCATTCCCATAAGTGCTCCGCCCTCTGTTCCAGCAGCCATTCGACTTGATGGTGTTTCGAGTCTAATGCTGCCAAAACAGATGTCGACATCAGGGCACAACTCTGGCCCCTGCGACAGGTTTCTTTGTTGTTCCGCTCACCCACACCGTGCCCATAACTAGTTCAAGCACAAAGTCGGCCTGTCAGAACATGGTAACTGTTATCGAAGGTTACAACTACAAGGTATGACTTTGATATCTATGGAGACACAACTCATTTTCTTAAATTATTTTGCTAGGAACAGTTGTGGGTGGTGAAAAAATAGGCAGACAAAGAAAATCCTGGATTGATAGCATACATCATGCAACATAAAACTTCTAGTAGATGACATGCATATGTAGTGAGACTTTCTTCTTATGGGAGCTCCACATCACTTCATCTGTACAATTATATTTTAACCCTCTCTGAGCAGGAGACTTCTAAAAACATTGCAAACCATTGAGAGTTGAAGTCTTCTAGTGTGCAACATTTAAAGTTGAAGTCTATTGGCGTGCAACATTGAGAGTTGAAGTCTTCTGTTGTACAACATTGAGAGTTGAATTCTTCTGTTGTACAACATTGAGAGTTGAAGTCTTCTGTTGTACAACATTGAGAGTTGAAGTCTTCTAGTGCGCAAAATGTGATTTTTAAGTCATTTCGCGCATATCAAACAGATGCAGCATCACTAGTCTGAGACTGTTATCATCAACCATGTTATCATCAACCATGTTATCATCAACCATGATAGATGACTATTTTTAGGAAATAAGGCCCCTGGGAAGCACTGGGCTTCTTTTGTTTTTTCTTTTCATTTTATACCCCTTTATGTCTTGCAGCATCAGGGGTAGAGAGTTCTCTGGAGCTTCAGGGGAGCTCTCTGGACCTGCTCTTTATGCCTTCAGAGGAGTTCTCTTGGTCTTCTCTTTATGCCTTCAGAGGAGTTCTCGTGGTCTTCTCTTTATGCCTTCAGAGGAGTTCTCTGGATCTTCTCTTTATGCCTTCAGGGGATTTGTCTGGAGCTTCTCTTTTTGCTCTGCAGCTTCAGGGACAGAAGAGTTCTCTGGAGATGTCTTTTTTGTGTGCTTTATTTATGTTTGTTTTCGTTGACTCTTTTATTTCTGTAATCCATCGTTTGCAAGGTCTGTCCCTGGCTTTGCATCCATTGTGTCTGTATAGTAATGCTTTTTTGAGGGACACTGTCTGATGGTAGTCTGAAAGCGTGCGAAAACCACATAATCTGTTGTCTTCTGATGTAATCCAGGATTGGCTTCTGATGTAATCCAGGATTGACATTGTGTTTGTTAGTTCTCTGATGTTTCGTTCCTGATTCTGTCTCTTATTGTTACTCCAAATATTCTACGTAGACAAGTAATTTTGGTTGTAATAAGTTTTCTTTTGGATTCTGTTGTTAGTGTCCACATTTGACATTGGTAGCATAGTGATGGTATGATGATTGTTTTATATAGTGCAGTTTTGGTGTTCATGCTCACATGTTTCTGAGCAGCCATCCCAAATTGTACAAAGAATACAAGAGGTCTATTGTACATAATTTCTGGAGATCCTATCAAGAAACAAAAATTTGTATCTGTATTTAGTTAGTTAGTTATTCCTCTAGGGCCAAAGACGGCACATGGGGTGGATGTCATAGATTTCCATGTCTCTCGTTTCATTGCAATTTGCTTTAGATCTTCACTGTTTCTAATACCGATGGTGAAACGATTGCTTGTAATAGTTCTACGTAAAGTTTCTTTTGGTCTTCCTCATTTTCTCTTGCCTTTTGGTGACCACATCAAAGCCTGACAGGGAAGTCTTTCAGTATCCATTCGTAGTGCGTGTCCGATGTAATTCCAGCGACGCTTTCTAATATAGGTGGATACATATTCTTGTTTTGATTCTTGTCTGACAACTGTGTTTGATTTGAAGTCTGACCAATGTATGTTCAGTAGCCTTCTAAGACATTTATTTTCAAAGGTGTTTAGTCTTTGCTCTAATTTTGATGTTGCTTTCCAACTTTCGCATCCATATGTATCAGTATATACCTATTAAATCTCTTATATTTGTTTTATTTATAGGTTCACAAAGAGAATGGACTGGATATCATGCTTGGAGACCTCCAATCGGATTTGAACCGTCAAGGCGTCAGCACCAAACAGAAAGGAGTTTGTGCTGCATGTCAGAAGCCTATCATTGGGCAGGTAGGATATGTCTCTGATATGACAGACTAATTATCACAAGTGACGTTACATGTTTTTATGATTTGCCATGTGACTAATTACCTGCTACAAGCCATGTATAAGTCACTTCTCTTCTTACAAGCCTCATGACAAATACCCTATAAGTCACATGACACTTCTTACAAGCCTCATGACAAATGCCCTATAAGTCACATGACACTTTATCAAGCCCCATGACAAATATCCTATGTCACATGACACTTCTTACAAGCCTCATGACAAATATCCTATACGTCACATGACACTTCTTACAAGCCTCATGACAAATACCCTGTAAATGGTAATGCAAAATAAGTTAAATAAGTTACTAGAAGAATCTAACTTAAAGGTAAAAATAGATACAAAAGTATATAAAAAAAATCAATAAAACAAAACAGGACAATATTCCACGTATCAGTCCAAAGAGGACTTTTTTCAAGAAACTAATAAAGTTAAAAATAAACAAAACCACACAAATATAAATAACTGAATCTACTAGGGAATGTTTCCCGTATGAAGAAACATTACCCAGTTTCCCTTATGAAGAAACATTACCCAGTTTCCCTTATGAAGAAACATTACCCAGTTTCCCTTATGAAGAAACATTACCCAGTTTCCCTTATGAAGAAACATTACCCAGTTTCCCTTTCTTATTTTCTTATTAAACTATTTATTTAATATGATTTGAAGATAATGTTTCCTTTTTTTCTAATCTCTGTAGGTCATAGCTGCCCTTGGACGGACTTGGCATGTAGAACATTTTGTTTGTGCCCATTGTGATGAACCATTAGGAACACGGAACTTTTATGAACGAGACTCCTTGGCATACTGTGAGACTGACTATCATCAGTTGTTTGCTCCGAGATGTGCATACTGCAATGGAGCGATTGTTGATGTAAGTTGTTAGTTTTTAAACAGAGCCCACAAGCACCTAGAGGGTTGACCTAGACCTAGAGGGTAGACCTAGACCTAGAGGGTATACCTAGACCTAGAGGGTATACCTAGACCTAGAGGGTATACCTAGATCTAGAGGGTATACCTAGACCTAGAGGGTATATCTAGACGGTAAACCTAGACCTAGGCCTAGATGGCTGACCTAGACCTAGAGGGTTGACCTAGACCTAGAGGGTAGACCTAGACATAGAGGGCAGACCTAGACCTAGAGGGTAGACCTAGAGGTAGACCTAGAAGGTAAACCTAGACTAGAGAGTAGACTAGACCTAGAAGGT
The DNA here is from genome assembly GCA_034231615.1 of Meghimatium bilineatum. Taxonomy (NCBI): domain Eukaryota; kingdom Metazoa; phylum Mollusca; class Gastropoda; order Stylommatophora; family Philomycidae; genus Meghimatium; species Meghimatium bilineatum. The sequence goes on along the minus strand of CM067304.1, from coordinate 10,732,640 downwards.
AGACCTAGAGGGTAGACCTAGACCTAGAGGGTGGACCTAGACCTAGAGGGTGGACCTAGACCTAGATGATACACCTAGACCTAGAGAGTAGACTAGACCTAGATGATACACCTAGACCTAGAGAGTAGACTAGACCTAGATGATACACCTAGACCTAGAGAGTAGACTAGTCCTAGATGATACACCTAGACCTAGAGAGTAGACTAGACCTAGATGATACACCTAGACCTAGAGAGTAGACTAGACCTAGATGATACACCTAGACCTAGAGAGTAGACTAGTCCTAGATGATACACCTAGACCTAGAGAGTAGACTAGACCTAGATGATACACCTAGACCTAGAGAGTAGACTAGTCCTAGATGATACACCTAGACCTAGAGAGTAGACTAGACCTAGATGATACACCTAGACCTAGAGAGTAGACTAGACCTAGATGATACACCTAGACCTAGAGAGTAGACTAGTCCTAGATGATACACCTAGACCTAGAGAGTAGACTAGTCCTAGATGATACACCTAGACCTAGAGAGTAGACTAGACCTAGATGATACACCTAGACCTAGAGAGTAGACTAGACCTAGATGATACACCTAGACCTAGAGAGTAGACTAGTCCTAGATGATACACCTAGACCTAGAGAGTAGACTAGACCTAGATGATACACCTAGACCTAGAGAGTAGACTAGACCTAGATGATACACCTAGACCTAGAGAGTAGACTAGTCCTAGATGATACACCTAGACCTAGAGAGTAGACTAGACCTAGATGATACACCTAGACCTAGAGAGTAGACTAGACCTAGATGATACACCTAGACCTAGAGAGTAGACTAGTCCTAGAGTTTAGCTGTTTCCAGCAGATGTCTTAGAGTATCATGATGTTGTAAGTTGATACTTGTTAACCAGTTTGTTCATGTAATTTGTTCATGGAGAAACACACTTGGTGACTTCAAAGTGTAGCAACCAGTAGAGCTGAAGATTTGGATAAGTGGGGAAAGTGAATGTGGGTCTTTGTGACAAACAGTAGGGTTGGTTATGGAGTTGGTTCAGTGCAGAGCACCTGTGGGTGAGGCTTCAAGTGTGACAATAATTAGGCTTGAAGAATTGGATCTGGGGGCAGAGTAAATATATTGGGCTTCAAGTGTGGCAACCAAGAGGATGGGCTTCAGAGTTGGTTCAGGGGCAGAGTAAATGTGGAGCCTCAAATGTGGCAACCATTAGGATTCAAGAGTTGAATTTTAGGGCACAGTAAATGTGGAGCAAAAAGTAGCATCACTGTAATTTGCCATGCATGTTGTAAGAGATGACTAAGGAGGTTTAGGGATGGAGGTGGCTGTTCCATCTCATTGGCCATTGTGACCCAACCTTGCCTATGTCGGACATGTCAGGCAGAATGGTGTAGATATCACAACTGAGCTGTAAACCATTAGGCAACACAAGCTGTTCTATGGACTACATCTTTCCAACCAGTGGGAGTTTGTGAGAATGAATGCAGAAGAAGAAGGATCAGGATTGTCTATTGTCTTTCCTCAGGTCAGTGATGATCGGTCGTATCCACAGTTACCAGGTCTTTTTCCTGGTCAATGATGATTGGTTGTATCCACAATTATCGTTTGGCATAGGGGTGGGAGTCTCAGTTATCGTTGCAAGGTCAGCTACCCCCAATTTTAATCATTTTTTTCTGTCGAAAATAGCTGTTCTCCGTTAACTGCAAAAACTTTATGACTTGAGACATGTTCCTGCTGTCATCCTTTATATCTGTTGCATATTTTATACATCTGTTGCATATTTTATACGGCAGAAATGTATCACAGCCTTGGAGAAAATGTGGCACCCTGAGCATTTCTTCTGTGCTCACTGTGGCCGTCCATTTGGAGCGGAAGACTTCCACGAGAAGAATGGGAAGGCATATTGTAGGTGAGTTGATAATGTGTGTCTGTGCGTGATTTTGTGTGGTAGGTGAGTTGATAATGTGTGTCTGTGCATGATTTTGTGTGGTAGGTGAGTTGATGTGTGTCTGTGCGTGATTTTGTGTGGTAGGTGAGTTGATAATGTGTGTCTGTGCATGATTTTGTGTAGTAGGTGAGTTTATAATGTGTGTCTGTATGTGATTTTGTGTGGGCATTCTTTCTCAAACTCCCACTGGATCTCACGTACAGCAGAATAATAGTCCTACTAGATGTCCAGCAGGATGTAGTCTCGAGATCGAAGATGCGTTGTGTTGCAGTTTTATTGGCACCAGTAACCTGACACGTCCGACTTCAGTTATGTGCGTGTAGTCCAGTGTATAGTCGTTTTCTTCATCTGCATTTGTTTTTAGATCCCTGTAGATTAGCAGGTTGTAGCCCAGAATGGGACAAGTTTTGTCAATGCAGATTAACAGAATGTAGCCCAGAATGGGACAAGTTTTGTCAATGCAGATTAACAGAATGTAGCCCAGAATGGGACAAGTTTTGTCAATGCAGATTAACAGAATGTAGCCCAGAATGGAATACGTTGTGTCATGGATTATTTGTTGGCTGTGATATTTGTGTCTTTCAACCTGACACATCTGTCTTCAGCATGGTTTCTAGGTCACCTTGAATCTATATGGGACAGGACAGCTAAAACCGCCCCAAACCTCCTTAGTAACCTCTTACGACATACCTTGCAGGCAAGTGTTGCTATTCTTTTCTCCTCTTTTGGACCCAAGCAATATATGCACATGTTTTACGTATTTTGGTAATAGTGTATGTGCGGTCATGTCTGTAGGTGATCTTGTATGCGTGTTTACCGTCATGTTTGTTTGCAAGTGTGTATGTACTAAGGTTTAACATGGAAAAGTAAGATTAGAATTTATTAGAAAATATAGAATTAGATTTCTCAGCCATTTGGTTTATATTCATTATGGTTTTGTGTTCTTAACTGTTTTTGTTGTCTTGATAAAGGTCCCAATTGGACCGACACGTTGACAATTGTATTTGTTCTTTGTTTTATTGTTATTTTATTATTTTATATTGACAGTTTTCTACAGTAACCTTCCTACCTTATTTGTATTTACCTCTAAGATTAGAATAATAGTAAAGATCAATCTATTCAGATCGCTAGTGCTAAGTGTACTTGTATACGGAAGGAAGATAGGAGGGCTGAGAAAATCCTGGATTGATAACATCAAGGAAATATCTGGTTGTGACTTTTCTACACGCCTCCTAATGGCTGAGAACATTTTATGCTGATGTATACAGTGTGGCACCCCTGATATCTCCAGTGTAGCACCCTACGTATTCATTGTAGCACTCCTATGTATCAAGTGTAGCACCCCTGATATCTCCAGTGTAGCACCCCTTATGTCTCCAATGTAGCACCCCTTATGTCTCCAGTGTAGCACCCCTTATGTCTCCAGTGTAGCACCCCTTATGTCTCCAGTGTAGCACCCCTTATGTCTTCAGTGTAGCACCCCTTATGTCTCCAGTGTAGCACCGCTTATGTCTCCAGTGTAATACCCCTATATATCCAGTGTGACACCCCTATATATTCTGTGTGGCACCCCTATGATCCTAACAGATGTGGGTCTTCTTCTTATGATTATGTACAAAATCTTGACTGCACTGTTTCAGGGAAGACTATTTCCAGATGTTTGCTCCAAAGTGCGGAGGCTGTGCCCAACCGATCGTGGAGAATTATATCTCTGCTCTAAACAGACAGTGGCACACTGAGTGTTTTGTTTGCTGGGTAAGTACTACAATGGAATCCCTGTATAGCGCATCCTGTTATAACAAATATCCCTATATAACAACACTTTTCAAAAACTGCAATTATATTTATTCTTTGTTGTTTGTACTCAATATAGCAAATTTCTGTTGTTACATACACATTTCGTTGGTCCAGACCAAGTTGTTATAATGGGATTTGACTGTGTATATCAAATATGTTATTGCATACACATTTCGTTGGTCCAGACCAAGTTGTTATAATGGGATTTGACTGTATATCAAATATGTTATTGCATACACATTTCGTTGGTCCAGACCAAGTTGTTATAATGGGATTTGACTGTGTATATCAAATATGTTATTGCATACACATTTCGTTGGTCCAGACCAAGTTGTTATAATGGGATTTGACTGTATATCAAATATGTTATTACATACACATTTCGTTGGTCCAGACCAAGTTGTTATAATGGGATTTGACTGTGTATATCAAATATGTTATTGCATACACATTTCGTTGGTCCAGACCAAGTTGTTATAATGGGATTTTACTGTGTATATCAAATATGTTATTGCATACACATTTCGTTGGTCCAGACCAAGTTGTTATAATGGGATTTGACTGTGTATATCAAATATGTTATTACATACATATTTCGTTGGTCCAGACCAAGTTGTTATAATGGGATTTGACTGTGTATATCAAATATGTTATTGCATACACATTTCGTTGGTCCAGACCAAGTTGTTATAATGGGATTTGACTGTGTATATCAAATATGTTATTACATACACATTTCGTTGGTCCAGACCAAGTTGTTATAATGGGATTTGACTGTGTATATCAAATATGTTATTACATACACATTTCGTTGGTCCAGACCAAGTTGTTATAATGGGATTTGACTGTGTATATCAAATATGTTATTACATACACATTTCGTTGGTCCAGACCAAGTTGTTATAATGGGATTTGACTGTGTATATCAAATATGTTATTGCATACATATTTCGTTGGTCCAGACCAAGTTGTTATAATGGGATCTGACTGTGTATATCAAATATGTTATTACATACACATTTCGTTGGTCCAGACCAAGTTGTTATAATGGGATTTGACTGTATATCAAATATGTTATTACATACACATTTCGTTGGTCCAGACCAAGTTGTTATAATGGGATTTGACTGTGTATATCAAATATGTTATTACATACACATTTCGTTGGTCCAGACCAAGTTGTTATAATGGGATCTACTGTATATAACTTTACATTATATGATTATATACTCAAGAATATATAACAGTCTGTTTGAGTTCTACATGTGAATCCAAGAAAACTCTGGATATAGAGCAGGAATAGAGATCATGGATGGATAACATGGATAGAGTATGTGGGTGTAGAACATGCATAGAGAAACATGAATGGTGAAATATGGATAGAGAAACACGAATGGAGAAACATGAATGGTGAAATATGGATAGAGAAACATGGATAGAGAACATCAAAAATACCTTGAACAGATACAGATCTGTTGCAACCAGTGGGACCCATCTCTCAATGGAACACAAACTAAAGCGTTCTATCCCTACGCTCATTGACAAGTATGGATAACACCTATACCGTCCACTTGAGTAGATAATGGATATCCAGGTTGAGGGAAATTTAGCACTGGCTTCTTGAGATGGGTTGGATATGAAAAACACCTTTAAATTGATGGATTGGATGGGAAAAACACCTTTAATGTGATGGGTTGGATATAAAAAAGACCATTAATGAGATCGGTTGGATATGAAAAACACCGTTAGTGTGATGGGTCGGATATGAAAAACGCCTTTATATGATGGATTGGATATGAAAAACACCTTTTTTATGATGGGTTGGATATGAAAAACACCTTTAGTGAGTTGGGTTGGATATGAAAAAACACCTTTATATGATGGATTGGATATGAAAAATACCTTTTTTATGATGGGTTGGATATGAAAAACACCTTTAGTGAAATGGGTTAAATATGAAAAACACCATTAGTGAGATGGGTGTGGTATGAAAAACACCTTTAGTGTAATGGATTTGATGTGAAATACACCTTTTTAAACACTTTACTGACCATTTTCGACAATTGTCGTGAAACCACTATGATACATCAGAAAAACAGCAATACCCGTGGCGATGCAGTTACTAAAATTAACTTGTCCTGGAAAGTACGTTATGACCACAGAAATCAAAGAACCCACAGGAACAAGCTTACATACAGCACGCAAGAAGGCCATCTCCAGAGAATTCTTCTACCTCTGACTCGTCATGGCAAACAAGGGCCACAGCGTATAGAAGATCGATTTTACATTTTTATTACAAATTTTACATTGTCATTACACATTTTCATTTTTACATTGTCATTATATATCACCGCAGAAGATGGATGTGTCGGGTCATTGCTGCAAATAAAATGGTGACACATTGTCATTATATATCACTGCATTTCCATTCTCTGGACTACATCCTGCTGGAAATATAGTATGCCCATGGTACTGCTGCAAAGGACCAAACTCCAGCAGGAGTTTGAGAATGAACCCTGAAGAAAAAGATACATTTTTCCTTTTTAATATTTAAATTTTCATTTTCTATTTTCATTATATATCTTCACTATTCATTTTACATTTTCATTTTACATTTTCATTTTACATTTTCATTTTCTTTAAAACTATCAAAGCAGCCAAGTATTTTTTTAATACATTTCTGTACCTTCTTGCAGGACTGCCGTGCCCCTTTTGGAGCTGGCAGCTTCTTTGACTATGATGGTCTTCCATACTGTGAGACACATTACCATGCTAAGAAAGGATCGCTGTGTGCCAGCTGCGAAAGACCTATCACTGGACGCTGCATCACTGCTATGTTTCGCAAGTTTCATCCGGAACACTTTGTCTGTGCTTTCTGCTTGAAGCAGCTCAACAAGGGAACATTTAAAGAACAGAATGATAAGCCTTACTGTCATCCATGTTTTGTCAAGCTTTTTGGCTGAACAGCTCCTGCGATGTATCTATTTACTTAAACAGCTTCTGCGATGTATGTGTGGCTGGCTGTTTGGCTAAACAGCTTCTGCGATGTATGTGTGGCTGGCTGTTTGGCTAAACAGCTTCTGCGATGTATGTGTGGCTGGCTGTTTGGCTAAACAGCTTCTGCGATGTATGTGTGGCTGGCTGTTTGGCTAAACAGCTTCTCCGATGTATGTGTATATGTTTGATTAATAATAACAGCCAAAGTATCCGAGGATATCTGACAGTGGTAAGGGCTTCGGTAACACAAATAAGAAGTAATAACACTAAGGATAATGTAATGTTGTTACTACAGTGGAATCCCTCTATAAGGCATTCTTTTATAACAAATTTCCCTATATAACAACATTTTTCAAAATCTCCAATTATATTCTATATTGTTTGTACTGTGTATATAGTACTTCTGTTATTACATACATATTTTGTTGGTCCGAATCAAGTTGTTATAAAGGAATTCCACTATATTACTATCAAACATTAGTAACTATGTTACCATTAAATTAAGTAAAAATACTCAATGTACAATATACTGAATATGAAAAAAAACAACGAAGAAATGAGGATTCTTTTCTTTTTTGTGGTCCCATACGGATCTTTATCAAGGTACGAATAAGCAAACATATTGAATTAAACACAGCAGAAATGTTAGATCTCTCTCCACAACAGCATATTTGGCAACAAAAAATACAAGCAAAAATAATAAATAGTTTATTATTTATAGTTAAGTATACTGGACGTTTGATAAGAAAGATCCAAGTCGATTTATCTTGTTTAACCGTATCCCCCTTACAGTCGCAGCTCGTCGCATCTACTGGTAGACTACAGCGGCTGCTAGGCACTTTAAAAAAAAACTTCTTTCTTTGCGGCCGATAGTACATTTTTAGTTTGCGATAGGTTAATACCTGGCTGTGACCTTTGCGTAGGTCACAGTTCGCGCTTTCTCTGCGTATTTACATCGTGGAAATATTATGTCAGACTGATTTTTGACAAAGTTTTAAAAATTTGCGGAGTTTTGACAAAAAAATTTTGCATTGGAGGATATTGTTCATATGTACATTGATGATGACAGCCATAGTTACGATGAAAATATGTACTATTTGGGTAATTTGCGTGCCAAATATAACGTGGAAAGTGACAGTGACATTCCTAGTTAGATAAATCTAATGTTTTTGACAATGAGAAGGAAATTAGTGGTACTAATTGTGACATTCGTAGTAAATTTATCATAGAATTTCGTCGGAGTGATGTAGTTTTTCAAATAGAAGTTGATAATTTTGTAGAAAACATTGGGTTTGTACATAATCTTGATGAGATTGCCACAAATTATGAATAAATTAGCATCATTAGCATCAACTAGGAGTTTTATCAATTTGCTGCCAATCTGACAAATTTGTATGTAACAAAACAAACAGAACAAACACGGAAAGAAGATGGATGCTGGATATCTGTAACTGCCATTCAAATAAAACATCTTTTTTATATTTATATTGTGATGGGCCTGTGTATTCTGCTTGAGTATGGCATGTATTGAAGTGCAGATGACGGGTTCAACATTTTGGGCATATCAACCTGCTTGGGGAAAAAAGGAGATTACAGAATATATCTCAATATTTTTGTCTCAATATGACTTCACTACTCAATTACCCCCCCCCCCCACCCTAAAAAAAAAGGCAAAACAATTCCCCCTCCCCCGGATTATGTTGAGTTTGATGTTTATTTTAAAAAATATATATGTATTAAATTATCTTTATAATAGATTCATGCAAGACTATTCATTTTTCTGTTGATCTGCCAAGTCTGAGTGTGATATGATGAATAGTTTGAAAGAAAATACATTTTTAACATCATCATATCGATAATTTGGAGGAGCTGTGCCCCTTGTCTTAGTGATGGGGAATTGACAATAGGGAAATCTCATAGTAGTGAAAGGGTTAATTTGTATATATTCGTTACTTTTATTCTTGATAAAGATTCCTATTGGACAGAGATAAAGAAAAATGTCCGTGTCCCATTAAAAAAAAATGTGTAATATTTTATTTTGAGTATTTTTACGTATTTATTATTATGTTGATTAGTAACACAACGAAGACGGATGTGTCGGGCCATTGGCGCAAATAAAATGGCGTCACAATGCATATCCATTCTCTAGATTACAACCTGCTGAAAACCTAGTAGGACCATTGTCCTGTTACAAGGGCGATCCAGTGGGAGTTTCAGAATGAACGCTGAAGAAAATTAGTAAAAATATTACCTTAATCTTAGTGTTATCACTTCACTTGTACGTTTGTTTAAACATCCTCTGGGATGTATGGCTGGCAGGTTACTTGGTTAAACAGCTTCTGTGATGTATGTCTGACAGGTTTCCTGGTTAAACAGCTGTGATGTATGGCTGGCAGGTTGCCTGGTTAAACAGCTTCCGTGATGTATGGCTGGCAGGTTGCCTGGTTAAACAGTTTCTGTGATGTATGGCTGGCAGGTTGCCTGGTTAAACAGCTTCTGTGATGTATGGCTGGCAGGTTGCCTGGTTAAACAGCTTCTGTGATGTATGGCTGGCAGGTTGCCTGGTTAAACAGCTTTTGTGATATATGTCCAAATTATCCTTGCATGTATAAATAAAATAAACTTTCTGTACGGTATGTTTTTTTGTGTTAAGGAGTAAGGTAAAAGGTAGGTCCCATGGCAGCAACCTGCCATCGGGATGAAGATAACTTTTCATGTACTAAGCCATAGCACATATTAGTTGGGGTGACTAGTCTCCTTCATTGCTGTCTTTACCTTATCTTACTCGTGTGTCAGGCACTCATTTACAGTTAGGGTTCAGGCGAGAAATCACAACCCGGATATGTATTTTTTTAAGGAGTACAGGGAGGCTTTCTCTATTGGTAGTGGGAAAAAAAAGCCGATTTACTATAGCAGACACTATGATGATGTACAGGGTTGATTTGTAAAATATCCCCAGAGATAACAATCCTGTCTCACTTGTGGTTTTAAGCAGAGAATTCATGGCCACGAGGCTGACATTCTGCCACACAATACACTTCATGTATAAAAATCATAATTCTGTGATTAAACCCAAATTCTTCATTTATGATAATAATCTATGATTTTTGACACTTTGCTGACCAAATTCTTCATTTATGTTAGTAGTAACCTATGTTTTTGACACTTTGCTGACCAAATTCTTCATTTATGTTAGTAGTAACCTATGTTTTTGACACTTTGCTGACCAAATTCTTCATTTATGTTAGTAGTAACCTATGTTTTTGACACTTTGCTGACCAAATTCTTCATTTATGTTAGTAGTAACCTATGTTTTTGACACTTTGCTGACAAAATTCTTCATTTGTGTTAGTAGTAACCTATGTTTTTGACACTTTGCTGACCAAATTCTTCATTTATGTTAGTAGTAACCTATGTTTTTGACACTTTGCTGACCAAATTCTTCATTTATGTTAGTAGTAACCTATGTTTTTGACACTTTGCTGACCAAATTCTTCATTTATGTTAGTAGTAACCTATGTTTTTGACACTTTGCTGACCAAATTCTTCATTTATGTTAGTAATCTATGTTTTTGACACTTTGCTGACCAAATTCTTCATTTATGTTAGTAATCTATGTTTTTGACACTTTGCTGACCAAATTCTTCATTTATGTTAGTAATCTATGTTTTTGACACTTTGCTGACCAAATTCTTCATTTATGTTGGTAATCTATGTTTTTGACACTTTGCAGAACAAATTCGGCAATTGTTGAATTACCGGTATATGCCCTTGGTAACCAATTTCGACAATTTTCAATTTCGCTATTATATTTCAGTAATATAACAACCATAACAATAATATTACTAAAAATAATTCATTCGAAATATATGTCATTCCAATATGGCTTCTCACATGGATTATAGTGTTCTACTGTTGTGTGTTGGTAAATCCTTTAATAATGTGGAATTCGTTTGAAGGTGGGCTTCCGCAATAAGATGAAAATAATGTGTAATGATGATCAGTATTATAAGAAATACTATGTTGAAAACGCACGTGCTGGGCCAGAATCTGCAAAATAACAGATCTGTGCTGTGAAACCAGCATCACGACGTAGTTCAAGCTCCTAGCAAAATCACGCAAACTCTTGTGTTAGTCATCACAGAGTGAACACAGAAGAAGAATAACAAATACCATTCAGACTCCGAGTAATTTTGGGGCTTAAAATTCATTCAGATAGTGCAAACATTCATTATGAGACATAAAAAATGTCAAAGTATCTGTAGAGATTTCATTTTTAAAATATATTTTTCAAGAAGACCGCAGTCATTTTTCACAAATGGGTAAATAAGCTTGGTAATGCGAAATCTGTTCAGTATTGCTGGTCAGAAATCAATGGCAAACTACTGAACGTATTTATATTGCCTACGGCCCAAAAAATACTTGGTTATTGGCTGTGTCCTGAATAGGATACACTACCAAATTTTTTTATATTTTTTTTTTAAATTTCTGGTCAGAAAAGTGTTAGTCTGTTATGAGTTGACCACTTGTCAAAGTATGAAAACCTTCTCATAGAGGTCTTTCTCAGTGCGAAAGTTTACAAAAATGACCTCAGAACAGTAAGAAAGAACAAACAAAAAGATTTTATGGTGGAATTCCATTATAACAACTTGGTCTGGACTAACAAATATGTATGCAATAACAGAAACTCGCTATATACAGTACAAACAATATCGAATAAATATAATTGGAGATTTTGAAAATTGTTGTTATATAGGGAAATTGGTTATAACAGAATGTGCTATAAAGGGATTCCACTGTATGTTCTTGAGAATCTGAACAGTGATTCTGTTTTCATTTATAGTCTGTCTTTTTATGTTATCTTTGTTCTTGATTTGAAAGAGTTTATAGATATATACCATAAGAAAAAGTCAAAAGTTCAGCGGCAGAGAAGCCATGATGTCCATATTGTACGGGAAATTCAAGATTGGTTAGACGTATGATTGGTGTCTGCTTAAAATGTCAAAAGTAATTGAAAAACTATGTCTCGTTCAAGATATGTTTTAATTTAATCTATTATACAGTAATATATCTGCCATGATATTTGTTTGTTCATCTGAGCTCAACAGTGTACAATTACAATGTTGTTCTTTGTGGACTCTTGAATCAAGAGTATGTGTTTTATTGTTATTTTCACTTGACATCTGTGCTCATTTCATTTGTTTGGTATATGCATATATCTGCAGTTTTATCTCTTCTATAAACTTGCCTGTTTTGTAACTTGTTCAGAGTGTGTAGAGCTTTTTTGTGTAACTTGTTCAGAGTGTGTAGAGTTTTTTTGTGTAACTTGTTCAGAGTGTGTAGAGTTTTTTTGTGTAACTTGTTCAGAGTGTGTAGAGTTTTTCTTCCAGTGTTATGTCTCTTGGCCAGTGTGTTTCAGCGTTTCATATTCATAACATTCTTGAAGTTTTGTTCATCAAAGTATTCATTTTCAAAGTGTTTATTCCCAAAGTGTCGTTTCTCAAAGTATTTATTCCAAACAGTTTTTTCTCAATGTTTATTCCCAAAGTGTTTATTCCCAAAGTGTTTTTTCCCAAAGTGTTTTTTCTCAAAGTGTTTTTTCTCAAAGTGTTTATTCTCAAAGTCCTGCAAATTAGCAGGATGTAGTCTGGAGAACGGATTGTGTTGTGTTATTGTTTTCAGATTGACTGAGATATCGGTGCCTTTCATATGAAGATATCTGACTTCAGCACGGCTTCAGTGCAGTGAACGAGTTAAGGGAGGAACACTGGCTCACAGAGATGGATATCCACAGAAAGATGTATGGTAGCACTGAGGAGCTTTCAAATACAGCAGTAATGATCAAGAAAACTGGACTTGCTGTGCAGACATGTTAAACCGGACTTGCTGCGCAAAGATGTTAAACTGTGTAGACATGTTAAACTGGATGGGAGACTTGCTGTGTAGAAATGTTAAACTGGGAGATTTGCTGTGTAGACATGTTAAACTATGGGAGATTTGCTGTGTAGAAATGTTAAACTGGGAGATTTGCTGTGTAGACATGTTAAACCAGACTTACTGTGTAGACATGTTAAACCAGACTTACTGTGTAGACATGTTAAACCAGACTTACTGTGTAGACATGTTAAACTATGGGAGATTTACTGTGTAGACATGTTAAACCAGACTTACTGTGTAGACATGTTAAACTATGGGAGATTTACTGTGTAGACATGTTAAACTATGGGAGATTTACTGTGTAGACATGTTAAACTATGGGAGATTTACTGTGTAGACATGTTAAACTATGGGAGATTTACTGTGTAGACATGTTAAACTATGGGAGATTTACTGTGTAGACATGTTAAACTATGGGAGATTTACTGTGTAGACATGTTAAACCAGACTTACTGTGTAGACATGTTAAACTATGGGAGATTTACTGTGTAGACATGTTAAACCAGACTTACTGTGTAGACATGTTAAACTATGGGAGATTTACTGTGTAGACATGTTAAACCAGACTTACTGTGTAGACATGTTAAACCAGACTTACTGTGTAGACATGTTAAACTATGGGAGATTTACTGTGTAGACATGTTAAACTATGGGAGATTTACTGTGTAGACATGTTAAACCAGACTTACTGTGTAGACATGTTAAACCAGACTTACTGTGTAGACATGTTAAACTATGGGAGATTTACTGTGTAGACATGTTAAACTATGGGAGATTTACTGTGTAGACATGTTAAACTATGGGAGATTTACTGTGTAGACATGTTAAACCAGACTTACTGTGTAGACATGTTAAACCAGACTTACGGTGTAGACATGTTAAACTATGGGAGATTTACTGTGTAGACATGTTAAACTATGGGAGATTTACTGTGTAGACATGTTAAACCAGACTTACTGTGTAGACATGTTAAACCAGACTTACTGTGTAGACATGTTAAACTGGGAGATTTACTGTGTAGACATGTTAAACCAGACTTACTGTGTAGACATGTTAAACCAGACTTACTGTGTAGACATGTTAAACTATGGGAGATTTACTGTGTAGACATGTTAAACTATGGGAGATTTACTGTGTAGACATGTTAAACCAGACTTACTGTGTAGACATGTTAAACTGGATATTTACTGTGTAGACATGTTAAACTGGATATTTACTGTGTAGACATGTTAAACTGGATATTTACTGTGTAGACATGTTAAACTGGATATTTACTGTGTAGACATGTTAAACTGGATATTTACTGTGTAGACATGTTAAACTGGATATTTACTGTGTAGACATGTTAAACTGGATATTTACTGTGTAGACATGTTAAACTGGATATTTACTGTGTAGACATGTTAAACTGGATATTTACTGTGTAGACATGTTAAACTGGATATTTACTGTGTAGACATGTTAAACTGGATATTTACTGTGTAGACATGTTAAACTGGATATTTACTGTGTAGACATGTTAAACTGGATATTTACTGTGTAGACATGTTAAACCAGACTTACTGTGTAGACATGTTAAACTGGATATTTACTGTGTAGACATGTTAAACCAGACTTACTGTGTAGACATGTTAAACTGGATATTTACTGTGTAGACATGTTAAACCAGACTTACTGTGTAGACATGTTAAACTGGATATTTACTGTGTAGACATGTTAAACTATGGGAGATTTTCTGTGTAGACATGTTAAACTGCAAAACGAGAAGAAGCATGGCTTCTAGGTCACTTTAACCTTCTATGGGCAGCCAACTCTATACTCAAACCTCCTAAGTGGCCTTGTGCAACATGTATAGCTAGTAACCTATTGCTGTTCTTTGTTTCCTTTGTGTCCCTTGCAATGTACAGGCAATTCTGGAAGTAACCATCTTCAGTATAAATGTTTGTTATTTTAACTCTTAAAATACAAGATACCACTTGAATTGGCTCTTCGTTCTCCCCATTTTTACTAGAAGCAACTTGAAATGGCTTTAAATATTTCTCTCTCATAAAGCAGCTCATTAAAACATGTTTTTTTTGTATACAAATATATTTGTTGTAGTTTTGCAAACAACATTCATGTTAAATCTATGCATTATTAACTATGTATATTGTTTGATTTTGTTGTTTGTTGATTGAACAATCACTTGAGATTGTATAAATATTAATGGTTTGAATTTTGATGTTTTTATTTAATCAAAAATGTAGACTGTAATAAGAATTTTGAGCTCCTGGGTATTTTTTAAAGTGTTTGTTCTCATGCTCCAACTGGATCTCTCTTGTAGCAGGAAAATTGTTTTCTAGATTTTCAAAAATGTAGCCTAAAAAACAGAGATGTATTTGTCAATGTTTTATTTGTGCCAATGACCCTACACCTACAGATGTCTGTTCTCATGCTCCAACTGGATCTCTCTTGTAGCAGGACAATGGCCTTTCTAGATTTCCACCAAGATGTAGTCGAAACAACGGAGATGCGTTTGTCAGTGTTTTGTATAGTGGAATCTCATTATAACAACTTGGTCTGCATCGCTAAAATATTATGTAGTAACAGGAAAAATAGCTATATACAGTACAAACTAAAGGATAACATCATTTGAATAGTTTAAAAACTTGTTATATAAGGAAATTTGTTATTTAAGGCGCCCGTGTGTTGCCAGGGCCAGAAAAGGGAGCAAAGAATAGCAACACTGTTTACCTTCCACGCATGTCGTAAATGCGACTAAGGAGGTTATCGGATGGAGTTGGCTGTCACATCCCATATAGGGTCAGTGACCCAAAGCCATGCTGAAGTTGGATGTGTCAGGCCGAAAGGCGCAGGTATCACAGCAATTCTGTAAACCATTAACACAGCGCATTCTGTTCTCCGGACTACATCCTGCTAATCTGCGGGAGTTTGAGAACGAAAGCAGAAGAAGTTATAAAAGGAAATTTGTTATATAAGGAAATTTATTATAAAGGATGCGCTTTATTCTAGTGAACCAATGGCTTTATGCTCCCAACTTCAATGGAAGCACCTCGGTATCATGTACTTCTACTACTCAGGATATGCTGGCAATTGTGGTAAAGGGAAAGCTGATAAACTTTCATCCAATGCATTTATAGTCTGTGAGTTGTAGATGGGTAAAGGAGGTCTGATGAAGTTGTAGATGTGTAAGGAAGGAGTGATGAAGTTGTAGATCAGGCTTGCAGGGGCAACTTACATAATTTTTATTGAGCATAGTAAAGGTTAAACGATTTTAGAACTATTATACCATTTTTGAACTGTCGAACCATAATCTCTAAACTGTTATACCATTTCCGAGTTCTTTGAACCAACTCTAAGCAGTTATACCATTTCTAAGTTTTTGAACCTGTTCTGTTATACCATATGTGAACTTTTGTACCATCTCTAATAGCTATTGTATTATTTATGAGATTTTGAACAATTTCTAAGCTGTTATACCATTTTGAACCATCTCCAAACTGTTATACCATTTATGAACCCTTTGAACCATCTCTAAGCTGTTATACCATTTCACAGTTGTATTTCACTTGTTGGCTATTATACCAATTGTTATACTGCACATTTATCAACTGTTACATCATCTTTGAGATGTTAATACCATTTCACTAATCAGCTTACCTTACACTTCTTAGCTGTTATACCAGATCTGAGCTGTTGCGCTGTCTCCAAGATGGTACAGTGGAATCCCGTTATAACAACTTGATAGGACCGACAAAATATGTATGTTATAACAGAAATTGTGTACTTTACGGGCAACTGTGCCACTTCATAATGAAACATACACAAGTTATTTAATGAAATGAAATATCCATAAAGGCACATAACACGGTACATAAGACTACTGACGGACCCAGCAAGCCGCCCACTACACACTGAGAGCCCCGCCCCAATTGGGTGACCCTATGGGGGCTCCTCAGTTTGTAGATGGACGCAGACCTATTTACTTTTTAATCTAAATTCAGCGAGTTCACGAAACTTGAATGAAACTACGCATAATATTAACAAGTTGACATCCGGCCACATCTCCCCGTAATGAACCGGAATTCTTTATATTCAGTACAAACAATATAGAATAAATATAATTGGAGATTTTGAAAAGTGTTGTTATATGGGGAAATGTGTTATAGCAGTGAAGTTTAAGTTTTTTCAATAGATGGATTCCACTGTATAGCTTGTGATTATTTTGCTGACTGAAGGGGTGTGTGGTCAAAATATATACCTCCAAAAGGTTGCAAACTGTTATGTAATTGGATGTCTACTTACATAATGGTAGAAAGAGGTCTTTTTACATACTCAAATAGACCCCCCTCTGAGCAGGATTGCATACTGCTGAGAGTTGAGAGTCTTCTGCTGGGCATGAAGTAAAGTTTTGGAGAAACAAGAGCTTCATTGCCCATAATTTCTGGGGATGGGGGGACTAAAACAAATATCTTTCACTTCTCAGCTATTGTGCCATCATTAAATGATGTTCCCTCCTATTTTTCTTCTCATGTGAGCAAATTTAAAGATGTCTGAGCAGTGAATATTTCAGTGTCAAGGTTTTTACTACCTTAAAAAGGGCAATTTGTTCGATATTTATATGTGCGGATGGTGCCTTCTATAAACTGTACCTTCTAGTTACATTCGTTACAACTCGATTGCGCACCTAAGAAGGATGAATATTGTCTCAAAATTGTTATACCATTTATTAATAAGATGTTGCACTTTATGGAGAACACCTAATATTGGCAGCATTTTAATGACAGCTTCTTGAGATGTAAGAATTGTAGAAATGTCAAGTTTCAATTTTGAATATTGCATAAATAATTTTCATGGCAGATGTAACTTATTGAAAATGCTCCAGTGGCATATTGGGTTTAAGGGGCTAAGAGAAAGATGATCATTATTAGTGGGAAGGTACCACCAAGAGGTGAAGAAACAGCTGATTGACAGATTGTCACATGAGAGAAAAGGATTTACACAGAGACAGTGTTGGTGTTTTTTTAAGCATTTATTATCAAACAACTACCGCCAGATTTCTCTTGTAGCAGGACAATGGATCTCTCTTGTAGCAGGACAATGGATCTCTCTTGTAGAAGGACAATGGATCTCTCTTGTAGCAGGACAATGGATCTCTCTTGTAGCAGGACAATGGATCTCTCTCTTGTAGCAGGACAATGATGCACTCTTGTAGCAGGACAATGATGCACTCTTGTAGCAGGACAATGATGCACTCTTGTAGCAGGACAATGGATCTTTCTTGTAGCAGGACAATGGATCTCTCTTGTAGAAGGACAATGGATCTCTCTTGTAGCAGGACAATGGATCTCTCTTGTAGCAGGACAATGGATCTCTCTTGTAGCAGGACAATGATGCTCTCTTGTAGCAGGACAATGGATCTCTCTTGTAGCAGGACAATGGATCTCTCTTGTAGAAGGACAATGGATCTCTCTTGTAGCAGGACAATGGATCTCTCTTGTAGAAGGACAATGGATCTCTCTTGTAGCAGGACAATGGATCTCTCTTGTAGCAGGACAATGGATCTCTCTTGTAGCAGGACAATGGATCTCTCTTGTAGCAGGACAATGATGCTCTCTTGTAGCAGGACAATGGATCTCTCTTGTAGCAGGACAATGGATCTCTCTTGTAGAAGGACAATGGATCTCTCTTGTAGCAGGACAATGGATCTCTCTTGTAGCAGGACAATGGATCTCTCTTGTAGCAGGACAATGGATCTCTCTTGTAGCAGGACAATGGATCTCTCTTGTAGCAGGACAATGATGCTCTCTTGTAGCAGGACAATGGATCTCTCTTGTAGCAGGACAATGGATCTCTCTTGTAGCAGGACAATGGATCTCTCTTGTAGAAGGACAATGGATCTCTCTTGTAGCAGGACAATGGATCTCTCTTGTAGCAGGACAATGGATCTCTCTTGTAGCAGGACAATGGATCTCTCTTGTAGCAGGACAATGATGCTCTCTTGTAGCAGGACAATGGATCTCTCTTGTAGCAGGACAATGGATCTCTCTTGTAGCAGGACAATGGTGCTACTGGATGTTGTCCAGAGTAGAGATGAGTAGTAATGGTTGTATTTGTGCCAATGGTCAACTGTAATAGAAGATCTATTTTGGTGTGGCACATGGCCAAGAGGTTAGAGCGTTGGTCTCACATCCATGAGGTCCAATGTTCAACTCCCGGTTTTTGTTTCAGAGGATTAATTTTAAAAAACTCACCCTGTACATGGCGTTGTGACGGCAAGAGCTTGCAACCCTTTTTTAACACAGCTACAAATACCAACTATCTAACAGGAAATGTCCAGTATTTGATCGTTTTTTTTGTGGTTGTTGTTGACAATTTGACAGTTCTTTTATAGAAAGTCTTAACCCTCTGACCGCATATTTATTTCCGGAAGTTCTGTTAAAAAAATGTATTGGCAGAAACGTAAAGCATTGACATGCACGTAATGTCAGGCACGTAATCGCTATTATCAACAGATTCCCCTTCAGTTTCATTAGTCCTTCAAATACATATATAGCAACTGTGTTCTTACCTCAAAGCAAAATTCTGAATATTATCAGTATTTTAAATCATGGTATAGCAATGCAAAGAAACATAAATAATTGTGAGCACACGGAAATCGCGGGATGCGTAAAATTAAGTCAGTAGGTGCTGAACGGGGAAATCGCGGTATACCCAGCCGGAGGGTTAAATGCGAAGATGGCACTTAATGTGATTTAGACAAGAAACGAAATAAAAACCTTTAAATATTTTTGATGTAGACATATTGTATGATCTGTACAAGAGATAGAAAATGTTGTATATTTGTTATTGGATTTCTAGTTCATTCTCAGACTCCTACTGGTCAGCAGGAGTGCAGCCTGCGGAGCGGAATGTGTTGTTATGTTTTCCAATTTTGCTGCAATATCTGCACCTTCTGGTCTGACATTTTTCAGTAGTAAGAGGTAGCTATTGAAACGATATAAGTTATATATGAATAAGCCTCGGAGAAAGTTAACAGACAATTTGTTTAGGTTACAGAAAGTGGGGTGGCAAAAATATTTGTCATAAAAGAGGGATATGGGTGAAAAATGATAGATGGTTGCTGATCCAGCGGTCCATGGGCTCATGCCCTTTGACCTAATGCCATTAGATGGCATTATATTGCTGGGAAGTAAAAAAAAAATTATAGATAAACCATTGATATAGAAAAGAGAGAAAAACATGAATCTGATCTAGACAAGAGAGTAAAAACCTTGGATCTAGACAAGAGAGTAAAAACATGAATCTGATCTAGACAAGAGAGTAAAAACCTTGGATCTAGACAAGAGAGTAAAAACCTTGGATCTAGACAAGAGAGTAAAAACCATGAATCTAGACAAGAGAGTAAAAACCATTAATATAAACAAAGAGAAAAACATAGATCTAGAAAAGATAGAGGAATCATTGATCTAGACAAGAGATAAAAAGATGAATCTAGACAAGGATAGAACCATTGATCGAGGCAAGCGAAAAAATGTTGATATATTATAGCATACGTTTATATGTGAAGTGGATACTTGACCTGATTTATATGTGAAGTGGATACTTGACCTGATTTACACGAGAAAATGCTGGTTTATTTTGTTAAAAATCTTCAAATATTGAAATTGATGTGATAATTTGTAGCCTTTTCCCCCCGGAGAATAATTTATATTTGGTGTCATTATGTAAATGGTTATATTAACTCTGTATCTCCGTAGGCCAATTAGACCCAACTGTCATGCAGATAAATCCTCTATTTGTATAGTGACTTGTAAAAGTATTATGACAGAAGTGGCAAACCCTTACGGAGGTAACAGTTTACTGTTACGACTCTGACATGTTTTGTTGAATACATTTATATCTAATGCTATTTATCCTATTGTCCTATCCTACTTGTGATAGATTCATTCTGCAGCAGTTTCTACCAGTGCCAGACATATCCTGCAGCAATATCTAGCTGTGTTAGGTGCCTCCTGCAGCAATATCTAGCAGTGCTAGGTGCCTCCTGCAGCAATATCTAGCAGTGCTAGGTGCCTCCTGCAGCAATATCTAGCAGTGCTAGGTGCCTCCTGCAACAATATCTAGCAGTGCTAAGTGCCTCCTGCAACAATATCTAGCAGTGTTAGGTGCCTCATGTAGCAATATCTAGCAGTGCTAGGTGCCTCCTGCAGCATAACTAGCAGTGCTAGGTGCCTCCTGCAGCAATATCTAGCAGTGTTAGGTGCCTCCTGCAGCATAACTAGCAGTGCTAGGTGCCTCCTGCAGCAATATCTAGCAGTGCTAGGTGCCTCCTGTAGCAATATCTAGCAGTGTTAGGTGCCTCCTGCAGCAATATCTAGCAGTGCTAGGTGCCTCCTGTAGCAATATCTAGCAGTGTTAGGTGCCTCCTGCAGCAATATCTAGCAGTGCTAGGTGCCTCCTGCAGCAATATCTAGCAGTGTTAGGTGCCTCCTGCAGCAATATCTAGCAGTGTTAGGTGCCTCCTGCAGCAATATCTACCCATGTTAGGAAAATCATGCAGCCATATCTACCCATGCTAGGAACATCATGCAGCCATATCTACCCATGCTAGGTACACATCCAGCAGCCATATGCACAGTGCTAGGCGCATCCCTCTGCAGTATTTACCTTTGCTAGGCACATCCTACAGCTTTATCTACCTGTGTTAGGCACACCTGCTGAACTAACTTTACTTTGTTCATTGCATATATTGTTTGTACAAGAAAAATATATCTATTTTATTATTCACATTCATACCTGGTTGTTTTATGTTTTTTTTTAACCTGTGAGATAAACAGGTTTGTGGTTGAGTTTGTGATGTTTTACCTGTGGAATAAGTTGGTGAATTGTTGAGTTTGTGATGTTTTACCTGTGCAATAAGTTGATAAATTGTTGAGAGTTTGTGATGTTTTACCAGTGGAATAAGTTGATGAATTGTTGAGTTTGTGATGTTTTACCTTTGGAATAAGTTGATGAATTGTTGAGAGTTTGTGATGTTTTACCAGTGGAATAAGTTGATGAATTGTTGAGTTTGTGATGTTTTACCTTTGGAATAAGTTGATGAATTGTTGAGAGTTTGTGATGTTTTACCAGTGGAATAAGTTGATGGATTGTTAATTTGTGATGTTTTACCTTTGGAATAAGTTGATGAATTGTTGAGTTTGGTGTTTTACATAAATCATAAATTCACAACATGTGTTAACAATGTCAGACATGGACACTAACAAAAGAATAAGAGAGGAAGCTTACTATGTGTGAAATGAGATGTCTAAGAAAAACAGCAAACAGAACAAGAAGAGATCATGTGTGGAATGAAGAGATTACAAGAACTGTTGGAACAACATCTGTGGACATATTGAAAAACTGACTTAAATAGTTCAGTACCAAATGAGAAAGAATTTTTTATTGGTTAGCGGCAAGAGCATACAGCGTGACAATGGAAACAGCAAGAGGCAGAGGAAGACCAGGAAGAAGGTGGATTGAAAGAGTTACCAACATTCGGAGATGTCAGAATATTACTGCATGTCAAACGACCAAACGTGCCATAGCCTGAAAACCGATCAGCATACAACCTTCTTAAATATGCAACCCGTGAACATATTTTTGTGGACATTTGTTCTGCTACAAGAGAGATCAGGCACAAGTTTGAGAACAAGTGCCCCTTTTTCTTCTTTAACGTTAATTAATCTCAAAATTCCACGGAATCTCTCTTGCAGCATGACAAAAGTTCTACTAGATTTCCAGCAGGATGAAAGCCCAGTGAATGGAAATGTGTTGTGTCGTTTTATTTGCGCCAATGGCCCGACACGTCCGTATGTGTGACAAAAACCAAGTATTTAAACAAAAATAAATTTAAATCACCTACCACTGACACACGTTTCCATTTGTAAGTAAATGCTTTTATTTATCCCTCACGTATATGTTCTTTTATTTATCCCTCACGTATATGCTTTTATTTATCCCTCACGTATATGGTCTTTTATTTATCCCTCACGTATATGTTCTTTTATTTATCCCTCACATATATGTTCTTTTATTTATCCCTCACATATATGTTCTTTTATTTATCCCTCACATATATGCTTTTATTTATCCATAATGTATATGTTCTTTTATTTATCCATAACGTATATGTTCTTTTATTTATCCCTCACGTATATGTTCTTTTATTTATCCCTCATGTATATGTTCTTTTATTTATCCATAACGTATATGTTCTTTTATTTATCCATAACGTATATGCTCTTTTATTTATCCATAACGTATATGCTCTTTTATTTATCCATAACGTATATGCTCTTTTATTTATCCCTCACGTATATGCTCTTTTATTTATCCATAACGTATATGCTCTTTTATTTATCCATAACGTATATGCTCTTTTATTTATCCCTCACGTATATGCTCTTTTATTTATCCATAACGTATATGTTCTTTTATTTATCCCTCACGTATATGTTCTTTTATTTACCCTCACGTATATGTTCTGTTTATTCTATGTATAACATATACTTAATACTCATCTGCAACATTTTCATTGTATTTGAAAGCCTGGTTTAGAGGTCTACATATAAACAGTCATGTGACTGCAGAAGATGTGTAAACTACATACACTGATGTGACTGCAGAGGGTTTATAAACTATCTTCACTGATGTGACTGCAGAGGGTTTATAAACTATCTTCACTGATGTGACTGCAGAGGGTTTATAAACTATCTTCACTGATGTTACTGCAGAGGATTTATAAACTATCTTCACTGATGTGACCGCA
Source organism: Meghimatium bilineatum (assembly GCA_034231615.1). Lineage (NCBI taxonomy): Eukaryota > Metazoa > Mollusca > Gastropoda > Stylommatophora > Philomycidae > Meghimatium > Meghimatium bilineatum. The sequence goes on along the minus strand of CM067304.1, from coordinate 10,709,138 downwards.
GAGGGTTTATAAACTATCTTCACTGATGTGACTTCAGAAGATTTGTAAACATCTTCACTGATGTGGCTGCACATGATTTATAAGCTATTTTTACTAATGTGGCTGTACAGAATTTATAAACTGTATTCAAGGATCTGGCTGCAAAATATTTATAAACTATCTTCACAGCTGTGGCTATACAGACTTATAAACTATCTGCACAGCTTTTGCTGTACAAGATGTATAAACTATCTGCACAGCTGTGATTATACAAGACATAAAATCCATCAAGATTGAAAAGTAAGAGATGAATAAAGTCTTGAAGTCTATCAATCAAATGACAAAGAAATGACAATTATCTGGAGTTGGAACAAATTTAATGTCTTTAAAAAGAAAACATTCAATAATTCCACACACACAAAATGTGGACAGTTCATCATCATGGCATGGAAGAAAAAAATTCAGAAATCGTTAACAGAATTTGTGGAGAAACAAGATTACATATGTCAATTCGTACGGCTATCAGAACATTGTATGTACAGGAAAACATAGAGGTACACATACATAATACGTTGTCTCTGATTACGTTATTGCTTAATTTGTAAAAAAAAAATCTTCATTTGTTTTCTTGGTTACCATTCCAAAGCAGAAACACTTAACATATTAGACACTTGAGGAGTTTCTACAAATCTTTGATGATTGCAAAGTGTATAAGTATCTTTGATGATTGATGAGTGTCTACAGATATTAGATTAATTGAGGAGCGTATATAGATCACATAAAGGAGTTTTCACAGATAAAATCACAAAAACAAGTTTTCACAGATTAAATCAAATAAAGTAGTTTTCACAGATCAAATCAAATAAAGTAGTTTTCACAGATCAAATCAAATAAAGTAGTTTTCACAGATCAAATCACATCATGTAATTTTAACAGAGGAGATCACATAAAGTAGTTTCTGCAGATCATATAAAGCAGTTCTCACAGATCAGATCACAAAGAAGTCTCCACAGATTTTAATAGAGAAGTCTCCACAGATCACATATAGAAATCTCCACAGATTTCATAATGGAATCTCCACGGATCACATAAAGAAGTCTCCACAGTTCTCCAAATTATCCACAGATCAAATCACATAATGGTACCACCACAGATCGCATAAAATATTCTTCACAGATCAAATCACATAAAGGAATATAAAGCAAATCACACAGAGAAGTTTAATCAGATTACATAAAGGATTCTTCTCAGATCAAATCACATGGAGGAGTTTCCATATAATTTTTTTCCATGACTATATAAATAAGCAATGTAAACAAAAATCTTTGCGTCTTTTATTGTATAACAGAAATATATGCACTATGCTCAACCAGGACACAACAATGTGATATATACTGCAATTGAACGGCATAACTTTTTGAAAGATTGACGACTTTTGTTGTCAAAGCACAAAATTCCTTACAGTGTCACTGACTTTTGTCAGTGAAGCATAAAGTCCCTTAAGGTGTCGCTGGCATTTGTCATTGAAGCATAACGTCCCTTACAGTGTCACCGACTTTTGTCATTGAAGCATAAAGTCCTTACAGTGTCACCGACTTTTGTCATTGAAGCATAATGTCCCTTACAGTGTCACCGACTTTTGTCATTGAAGCATAACGTCCCTTACAGTGTCACTGACTTTGTCGTCATGTAAAATCTTTTACAGTGTCACTGACTTTTGTTTCAGAACACAAAATTCCTTACTGACTTTTGTCAGAAAAAAAAATAACACAAGGTCCCTTACAGTGTCACTGACATTTGTTTCAAAACACAAAATTCCTTACTGACTTTTGTCGTTAATGAATAAAACTTGTTTCGTTGGGGAATTTGCTGATTTTACACTGATTAAACTCAGCAGCGACTACCCATTTATTACAATATTCTAAAATCGTGGAGTCGGTTATTAGGTAGATTCCTTACTGATAAGTGGAAATTTAATGATTTTATAGTTTATTTTTCCTCCCGCAAATGCTGGCCCAACACGTCCTTCTTCGGTAGATCATTAAACATTTCAAAATGGATTATGAAGCCGATGATAAGTAGTTGGAAGTTAATCTCATTTTAACTTTGTGGTCAGTAATAGCAATAAAATGGACGAGAAATCAGATATGTCTTCAGCTTTCATTCTCAAACTCCCACTGGGTTTCTCATGTAGCCGGACAATGGCGCACTCGATTTTGAGCAGGACAGAGTCCAGAGAATGGAAATGTGTCGTGACACCGTTTTATTTGCGTCAATGGCCCGACACATCCATCTTTGGCGGAGAATCAGAAACAATTTTGTCTGTATGTTGCCGTAGATAAAAGGGGAACAAAGAATATCAACACTGTTAAGTTTTTGTGCATGTCGTAAGAGGTGACTAAGGAGGTTATGGGGTGGAATTGACTGTACAATTCCATGTAGGGTCAAAGTGACCCAGAAACCATGCTGAAGTTGGGTGTGTCTGGACAAAAAGCACAGATATTGCAGCAAAGATGTAAATCATGACACAACGCATTCCATTCTCAGGACTACAGAATGCTAATTCTCAGGAGTTTGTGAATGAACCAAGAAGAAAAAGAGATGCAGAAATACTATAATTAAAGGGAACTTGTGTCCAGTTAGTGCCTACCTTATATTTCGATTAGAAGCGGAATGTGTACAAATTTAGGTATCAAGCACAAGTCCATTTCAAGTGCGTTACGGTGTGCACAGTTTTCATGCGGTCAATAACATTGTGTGTGTGTGTTGTGCACAAGTCGCTAGTTCTGTATCTGAAATTATAACTTTTTAACATTGATGCCGCAGCCATTTTGACATAAAATATAAAAAAATACAATCGAATAATTATTTAAAAACTATGATCATTGTAAAAATTGTCAGGCACTAATTGGACACAAGAACCAATTAAAGTAATGATGACCATATATAGATGCGAGATAGGTCTACAGGTCTAGGAGCCAGTTGTGGAACCCTCTTCGAAAACTGGAGCTCGACACTGACATTGCTGGATAATTGGAAACAAAAACATTTAAATAAAAGCCTGAGAGATATGTTTTTGGAAAGCTTATTCTTGTCTGAACGCCTTGGAAAAGTTTCATGTCCCTAATTTTATTGCTTGATTTTGTAATATGATTTCTTGAAACGATCAATAACAAAACTCACCATCCCTAAAAAATGGGTTGACAGTGGGAAACAGTCAATAATTAATAAGGCATTGCAGCAAAAGTGTTAAAACACTGTACAAGAGAATTGGCTATCAGAAGGACATAATTTGGTGCTTTTCTTTAAATAATCATAGTAATTACATGAAACACAATTTTAGCTGTAGTTTTACGGTGACCAACAGACTATCGGACTATGTATTATACGCACAAAAACATACAAGTAACAATATAGAAGACATTCAACATTTCAACCATAAGGTCTTTCTCAAGAAAATACACAACAGTTAAAATACAATAAAAATTGTAACACAAGGACACTATTACAGTGACACTAAAACTTAGACATTGAACATCACGATGTCCAAGGTATGACAATCTTAATAAATAACAATCTATTTTTAAAATGATACACCCCCAGAAATCTCCAGCTTGCACATCCGTCATCATCTGCTAGATTAAACCGAGTACCGATGGGCAGACTCAGATGTCTTTGCAGTTATGGTTGGTTTAATAATGGATTATACCAGCAACAAAATAATAAAAGAAAAATTGAAATGAAAAGTCTGTATACAAAACTACTTCTCAACCATTATTTCTTCTGCGTTCATTCTCAAACTCCTGCAGATTAGCAGGATGTAGTCCGGAGAACGGAATGCGTTGTGTCCTGGTTTACAGCATTGCTGCGATATCTGCTCCTTTAGTTAAGTAACATGGACAGGGCGTTATATGAGCAAAAACATAAAAGTGAAATAAAATGTCTTTCTCTTTTGTGAATAGGTTATAGGCATACACATTTTAAAATTGTGCTAAACAGGCCTGGAAATTGAAGTGAGGAAACTTTGTGCTGTCTCTCTGAAATGTGTTCTTAAAACATAAAAAGTGATTCAACTAGGTTTCCATAGATGATGAGGTGAGATCTATCTTAAAAGATAAAAAGTGATTCAACTAGATTTCCATAGATGACGAGATGAGATTTATCTTAAAACATAAAAAGTGATTCAACTAGGTTTCCATAAAAAACGATGTGAGATTTATCTTAAAACATAAAAAGTGATTCAACTAGGTTTCCATAGATGAGTCAAGATTTATCTTTCTGTAGATGATATACTGGGTAGGGGTTTATTGTAAATCAATGCATCTCTGATTGAGCGATAAATACAATCAATTTCTTTTTTACTTATATAACACCATTGGTTAATGACAGTAATATTGATATATTCTTTGTCTATTGTTTGATAATAATGTCTATATCTGCAGTGCTGTTTCTTGTTTAAAGTGGACATTCTATTTCTTGTTTTCTATCCCAGAGTTTAACATTCATTCATAAACATACCAGAAGGCCAGTATGGAAACCTTAATGTGTTATAATTTGCATTTTTGAAGGATATGCTATGCAATTTGGTTGGCGTGGGCCAATTTTAAATTTTGAGTAGGGGCCTACACATGATTGTTTAATCTATTGTATCCAGTCTATTGTCTTTTTCCAGGTGTTTAATCTATTGTATCCAGTCTATTGTCTTTTTCCAGGTGTTTAATCTATTGTATCCAGTCTATTGTCTTTTTTCCAGGTGTTTAATCTATTGTATCCAGTCTATTGTCTTTTTCCAGGTGTTTACTTATTCACTTTGCTGTTAGGTGTATTTGTGATTGGTGCTTGAGCTTGTGTTCCAAGGCCAGATTTGTCACCTCGGCTGTGCCATGACTGTATTTGTTCAAGATGTCCTTGTTTTATATCCATCATTTTCGTGGTCTTCATCTGGCTTTGTACCCTGATCTCATTTGGTTTTATGCTTTTACAGGCAACTTGTCGTGATGCATTCTCATAATGTGGTGTATCCAGTTTTGTGTCTAAATATGATGAAATGTTCTTGTCTGTTTAGCAGATGGTAGTTGTTTCATGAGGGTAAGTTAGGCTTTCGTTGTGCCTTTCTCGTGGATTTCCTTTGGTTTACTTTCCAACTGATTGCTACATCAGGTTGTTGCATTTTAGAACCTTCTTTGGTCAGTTATTGAGCTCTCTCATTTCCTGGTATGTCACAGTGAGATTGAATTAATTGCAGTATGATTCTACACCGATGTTGAACTATGGACAATACCTCTTTTAACTATGATAGGTTACTGGATTGAAGCCCCTTCTACATGTTATATTCATTATATAATAACATGAATTTTTGTGGCGTGGTATAGAACATGTCTGTGACGGCCATGGTACCAGGTTCGAATCCTCCCAAAGGCAATTGTGCATCCAGACCGTCCTGAAAGCAATAGCAAAATACTGAACATATTTATATTGCCTAGAAAATCACCACAGACAAAAAATGGTGATGGTTGATGGTTATGTCTTGGATAGGATATGCTACCAGTTTTAGTAATATTAGTTAAAATGTTTAAACAAAGAAATAATATACAGACCTATTATTTCTTTCAAACTAAATTATAAAACTAAGAAATAATGTATTTCATTCTACAATAGAGCTATAGTTTCCTTCATAAAGGTGAATCCAGGAACAAGGTAATCAGGTCTGCTACTTACTGAAGACACACGTAAATCGATGTTTTGACCAGAAGGCCTTTATCAAGACTTTATACACAACAGAAAACAACGAGTAAGAACTATAGCCGTTCACATGGCCAAGTTAACTGTAATATGGAGATTGAACCAGAAGAATTGTAACAAGGTCAGAGGTGAGATGACACTGGGCAAGGAATATACAAAAATAGCTACATACATATGACATGAAACAGAAGAATGAAGGAACTACTAGATATTAACCATGAGACAGGATCTCACTAATCCTGAGGATTTAAGAGTGCCAAATTAGTAAGCCTATATGTAGCGGTTCTCAAGCACAATACAGGCCCAGTTGTCAGAGAAGCATGACTTAATGGCCGTAACTTGAATGTCCTGGCCAGTGTCATTGAAGTGGACATCTACAGGATAACTCAAATGGTTTTTGATGTTATACAGATTTCTACGGAATCGATTTGCCAGCCTCCTTCCAGTTTCACCTATATATATCATGGTGCAACGCTTAACATTTCTTCATACAGATGAATTATGTTCATATGAAAATTCGATGGCACTAATTCTCACAATTAGGTTGGGTAGATGGAAGATTTATCATTTTAGACAGGTTATTTAATTCCCGTTAGCATGCGGCTTGAGGACCACAAGGTCGGGTAGATGGAAGATTTACCATCTTAGACAGGTTATTTTATTCCCGTTATGGCAAAACTACAATTTGTTTATTTGTTGTTAGTGTTTATTCTTAAATTATCACTGAATGTCTCTAGTAGTAGGTCACTGCTACTTAGAGCTCCAACAGGATGTAGTTCAGAGAACAAAGACATATTGTGCCATCATTTTATACTGACCGGAAACATCCAAAATATGATGGTAATTGAAATGTGATGGTAACATTTGACTTGTGAGAAAATAGTAATTGTTATTATCTTAGGCCTATATATATATATATATATATATATATATATATATATATATATATATATATATATATTGTTTGATTTCTGCTACCTATTTCCTTTAAATCTTTGTACGGACCTAACAAATTACTACTATTCTTCCCAATGAAAAATGCCACGCAAAAAGATCTAGTCATAAACTCCACCTATCACATAAATCAAGTGATTTACATTTTCTATGGAAACCAGTTGTAGCACTTTTAATGTTTTAAGAACCCATTTCTGACAAGTACCACATTTGCATTTGCAGTGATTTACTCTACTTTCTCACATAATGAAAAAAAAAACAACATTCAGATAATTTCATAGTTTCAGCATCATAACATTAAAAAAATAACCATCAGATACTGAAAAGAGTTGGAGACACATAGGCCTATATATTCATTTTTACAACTTTAAATACATGGTTTTCATAAAAGATAACGTTTTTAAAAAGTCTGTGTATACATGGCAGAAAGCATATCACCCTCTTAATATCAAATCAGCACAGACAAATGAAAAGATTTGAATAAAAAAAATATTGAACATAAATATAAAAATAATCATTAAGAATTTGATGAGTGATCAAATTACTAACACAAATAAAATATATTTTCTTTCTTGATGTCGATTTTTGGTCATCTGACTTCACATTTACAAATATTCTGACAAAAAAACAACAACCGGGAAATAGAAATGTCAACAAATGTTGTATGTTCAGACAACGAGCGGCTTAAATGAGAAATTTCACGTTTAAAAAATAAATAAATATACGCTGAATTAAGACATCAATTTTAAAACAGTGGTTCTCAATATTTATGGCCAACAGCACGTTTTGGGGGGACAAATATTCTTCCATTCCCCTCCCTCCCATGCCTAAAATAGAAAAGGTTAAAGGTTACTGGTTTTCTTTGCAGGTTACCTAGGCTAGTCTTTTTACTTTTGATCCGTATAAATATTTTTGTTTATGTTTCAAATATATGACTGCAAAAGTTGGAAAATAACAAAAGCAATGGAAAAGAAATTAAATTCATTTGAAAATAACGATCTTAGAAAATTCTGAAATATTGGTTGGGGAGAATTCAAGTCAAACGAGCAAGTAAGAGAAGACATGTAACAACAATATGTTTCTACAACAATAAGAAGAAACGATGGACTTATATCGGACATGTACTTAGAATGAATGAATACATACTGCTACTACAAGCATTGTATTGGGTTCCAGATGGTAAAAGACGATGACGAAGACCAAATAACAGACTCTTCAGTGGAACAACCATCAAGGAAAACTATGTAAAAATTACACACAGAAGAATCACATCGCTAAAACTGGAGAGCTCTGGTTTCTTCCCTATGCACCATATTTTGCGCTGAAAGAACATAGATGGATAGATAGATGCTTAAATTGTTACTTTCATGGTGACATCCCTAGGTGTGTCTGTGCCCACCCCCATTTAAAAATAATTCTCCATTGCCCCCTAGTAAGTCTTTGTGCCTCCCAGGGAAGGGGTCATATAGCCCACAAATGAGAACCACTTACTTAAAACAGCCCAAATGGCTGTTAACTATTTCCTATCTAGCCATCTTCAAAATGACATTAACAATATGTCGACACCAACTTATATAAAAATCGACAGAATTTATCGCAGTCAAATTCAGTAAATCTGGTATTTACACATTTTTAAAAAATACATGCATTAACAAGCACAAATATTCTGGAGTACAATTTTCTTGTGATCGGAACACTGTAATCTTACAATACTCATTATTGTCAGGAAGCAGATCCTGGAAAGGATGTAGCAGTCCTCGCATCATTTTGAAACTGCTTGCCAATCTTGAGCTAACCCTCCTACTTCTGTCAGTGTCATTTTCAGGTGGTCTTTGGTTTCTAGTCCACCTTCTTCTTGGTCTTCCTCTTTGTCATTACCTCCGCCATTATGGTCTTTTCTAGGCCCCAACATCATTTAATATTGCCGAAATATTGTATCTTTCTGAAAAAAACCTTATTATTTAGTTAATTTTACTGTACATCGATGTCAGAACAGCATTATTAATCACTATATATTGCCTTTGCCTCTTTTAGATGGTTTATTTAGCAAGTTCATGTGTTTATGTAGAGGTTTGTTAGACAGATTCATGTGTTTAGTTAGAGGTTTATTTTTATTTAGCAAGTTCATGTGTTTATGTAGAGGTTTGTTAGATTCATGTGTTTAGTTAGAGGTTTATTTAACAGATTCATGTGTTTAATTAGAGGTTTATTTAACAGATTCGTGTGTTTAATTAGAGGTTTATTTAACAGATTCATGTGTTTAGTTAGAGGTTTATTTAACAGATTCATGTTTTTAGGTATAAGTTTTTTTATGGTAGACTTTTGACGTCACCATAAGAATTCCATCTCTTGCAGTAAATGGTACAGTGTGTGAGGAGTTTCTATAGCCCATGCTTGAATATCTTCTTCATCAATTCTAGCTATTGCCTTCTATGTTGGTCTGGTGGACCAGGTGTGCTGTTGCATGTTGGTTGGTGTGGTGGACCAGGTGTGCTGTTGCATGTTGGTTGGTCTGGTGGACTAGGTGTGCTGTTACATGTTGGTCTGATGGACCAGGTGTGCTGTTACATATTGGTTGGTGTGATGGACCAGGTGTGCTGTTGCATGTTGGTTTGTCTGGTGGACCAGGTGTGTTGTTACATGTTGGTTGGTCTGGTGGACCAGGTGTGTTGTTACATGTTGGTTGGTCTGGTGGACTAGGTGTGCTGTTACATGTTGGTCTGATGGACCGGGTGTGATGTTACATGTTGGTTGGTCTGGTGGACCACTAATGAGACAATCAGACTTTCTGCATCATCACCAGCAAAATGTGCTGAAGATGAATCATGCACATACTATTTTTATACCTACCTACTCGTTTCCTCATTTTTTAAATTTTTTATCTTGTTTCTTCTTTTTCAGCATTCATTCTCAAACTCCCGATAGATCTCTCTTGAAGCAGGATCAAAGTCCTACTAGATTTCCAGCAGGATGTAATCCAGAGAATGTAAATGAATCGTGTCGCTGTTTTATTTGCGAAAATGGCCAGACACATCAGTATTTGGCATGATCTAGTTTAGCAACCATTATGTTGGTTTAGCATGTAGTTCTATCAGCAAGAATTACTCTAAGTTTAACACGAAGGCATGTGAAGGCCCAGAAGACTTAAACCATATGGAGAACAGAGCAATATGAATTGAAGAAATGACACTACAATACATAAGATAGCCAAAGACATAAGATTAATGTACATTTGTTGTGACTCAATACTTCAAGAGTGAAGTAATAAATGTTTATCCCAACATGTAGGATGTTTGTACGGCAACATTTAGGATGTTTGTATGGCAACATTTAGGATGTTTGTACGGCAACATTTAGGATGTTTGTACGGCAACATTTAGGATGTTTGTATGGCAACGTGTAGGATGTTTGTACGGCAACATTTAGGATGTTTGTACGGCAACATTTAGGATGTTTATCCCAACATGTAGGATGTTTATCCCAACATGTAGGATGTTTGTATGGCAACATGTAGGATGTTTGTATGGCAACATTTAGGATGTTTGTACGGCAACATTTAGGATGTTTGTATGGCAACATTTAGGATGTTTGTACGGCAACATGTAGGATGTTTGTACGGCAACATGTAGGATGTTTGTATGGCAACATGTAGGATGTTTATCCCAACATGTAGGATGTTTGTATGGCAACATGTAGGATGTTTCTATGATATTGACACCATGTAAGTATTAGGTATGTTGATTATCATCTTCGCACACCGGACATGTCCATAGGTGCTCCGATCTCCGCTTCAGTAAATCTCTCAGGGTATACCGACTGATGGTTTCGATTCTATGTTGGTTCACTACTCTTTTTGAAATCTTTGTTACAGGTTCTCTTCGGGCCAACCCATCTTCACTCCCAATTCGCGTATTCTCAATATTGATTCATGCTTATTCATTTCAAAATCCTCTGATCGTGAGGACTCACGAAGAGCAGTGAGTATGTCTGCTCGGTCCATAGGCTGACCGTCTGTTGTGGTGGCGATACTAGCTAATTTGTCGGCACGTTCGTTTCCCTCCACGCCCGTATGTCCGGGGACAAAAATAAGCGTGAGTTTTCATAGTGATGCCCGCATTTTATCTCTCTCCAATGACTCTACCCATTCCCTACGTACATCACCTGTTTTGACTTTCTGAATCATATTTCATGTAAGATAGACCATAGACCATATAAGATTGTATGGTACTGGTACCATGTAATATGTTTGTATGATATTGTTACCATGTAATATGTTTGTATGGTATTGTTACCATGTAATATGTTTGTATGGTATTGTTACCATGTAATATGTTTGTATGGTATTGTTACCATGTAATATGTTTGTATGGTATTGTTACCATGTAATATGTTTGTATGGTATTGTTACCATGTAATATGTTTGTATGGTATTGTTACCATGTAATATGTTTGTATGGTATTGTTACCATGTAATATGTTTGTATGGTATTGTTACCATGTAATATGTTTGTATGGTATTGTTACCATGTAATATGTTTGTATGGTATTGTTACCATGTAATATGTTTGTATGGTATTGTTACCATGTAATATGTTTGTATGGTATTGTTACCATGTAATATGTTTGTATGGTATTGTTACCATGTAATATGTTTGTATGGTATTGTTACCATGTAATATGTTTGTATGGTATTGTTACCATGTAATATGTTTGTATGGTATTGTTACCATGTAATATGTTTGTATGGTATTGTTACCATGTAATATGTTTGTATGGTATTGTTACCATGTAATATGTTTGTATGGTATTGTTACCATGTAATATGTTTGTATGGTATTGTTACCATGTAATATGTTTGTATGGTATTGTTACCATGTAATATGTTTGTATGGTATTGTTACCATGTAATATGTTTGTATGGTATTGTTACCATGTAAGATGTTTGTATGGTATTTGCACCATATAAGATGTTTGTATGGTATTTGCACCATGTAGGATGCTTGTATGGTATTTGCACCATGTAAGATGTTTGTATGGTATTTGCACCATGTAAGATGTTTGTATGGTATTTGCACCATGTAGGATGCTTGTATGGTATTTGCACCATGTAAGATGTTTGTATGGTATTTGCACCATGTAAGATGTTTGTATGGTATTTGCACCATGTAGGAGGCGTGTATGGTATTTGCACCATGTAGAATGTTTGTATGGTATTTGCACCATGTATGACGTTTGTATGGTATTTGCACCATGTATGATGCTTGTATGGTATTTGCACCATGTAAGATGATTGTATGGTATTTGCACCATGTATGATGTTTGTATGGTATTTGCACCATGTAAGATGTTTGTATGGTATTTGCAACATGTAGGATGCTTGTATGGTATTTGCACCATGTAAGATGTTTGCATGGTATTTGCACCATGTAAGATGTTTGTATGGTATTTGCACCATATAAGATGTTTGTATGGTATTTGCACCATGTAGGATGCTTGTATGGTATTTGCACCATGTAAGATGTTTGTATGGTATTTGCACCATGTAAGATGTTTGTATGGTATTTGCACCATGTAGGATGCGTGTATGGTATTTGCACCATGTAGAATGTTTGTATGGTATTTGCACCATGTATGACGTTTGTATGGTATTTGCACCATGTATGATGCTTGTATGGTATTTGCACCATGTAAGATGATTGTATGGTATTTGCACCATGTATGATGTTTGTATGGTATTTGCACCATGTAAGATGTTTGTATGTTATTTGCAACATGTAGGATGCTTGTATGGTATTTGCACCATGTAAGATGTTTGCATGGTATTTGCACCATGTAAGATGTTTGTATGGTATTTGCACCATGTAAGATGTTTGTATGGTATTTGCACCATGTATGATGTTTGTATGGTATTTGCTTGTGATAACTCATGACATCAAATATATCCACCTACTTCTTTGTGGTAAGTTCAAGACATGCAAGCAGTACATACTTTTCTCTCATATAAGCTGCCCTTAACATAACTGCTGTATTTTGCTTTTTTAAAAAATATTATAAACATTCTTGCTAGTGTCAAATTGTCATGTTTTTTTTTTAAACATTGAAAACAACGAATTATTGCTTATATGGTCATAACAAAACATTCACATTGAGAGAATATACATAATAATGAGGACAACATACGGATAGAATTTGTCTTGTTCCACATGTGGAAACAAAAAAGTATGCATTGAACTGGACAGCAAGACAAATATGTTACAAATTCAATTGAAAACACACTCCACTCATTGAGATTATCCTTCATAGAATATTGCATGATAAGTAATGCAACGTTGAATGATCATCGTTTTGAATAATAATGGAGGTAAAATGTTGGATGATAATGGCTGAAAAGTGTTGGATGATAATGGTTGCAAATTGTTGGATGATAATGGCTGCAAATTGTTGGATGATAATGGCTGAAAAATTTTGAATGATAATGGTGGCACAATGTTGGATGATAATGGTTGGAAAATATCAGATGATAATGAAGGTAAAATATTGGATGGTGGTGAAATTTTGCATAATTGTTGCAAAATGTTGGATGATAATGAATGTACAATGTTGGATGAGAATGGTTGCAAAATGTTGGATGGAGGTGAAATTTTGGATGAGAATGATTGCAAAATGTTGGATGATAATGAAAGGTGAAATGTTGGATAATGATTGCAAAATGTTGGATGATAATGGCTGCAAAATGTTTGCTGACAATGTTCGCAAAATGTTGGGTTATAATGGTTGGAAAAAAATGAGTGATAATGGAGGAAAAATGTTGGATATCATGCAAAATGATGAACAATAATGGATGTAAAATGCCGGATGACAAACGATACAACATGTTACCAATCGTTGCTCTTAACGAAACATTAAATAGAGAGCAAGAAAAAATCTGATACATAGACAAGCATAGATATGATTAAGATATTTGCCGTGGACATAAATTGTTCCTGCACGTTTATTGGATAAGTGGGGGGCTGGATCACAGCTTGCTCAAATCATGCAACCCTCTCGGTACAATCTAGAAAACATCCAGACGGATAGGACACTTCCTGAATGTAAAACTTGGAAAAGTTGAAGACTCGTTGCGACCTTAGAAATTACGACCCGCTAGAAGTGTGCTGGTAAAAGCAGGACTCTGAAAATGTAACAAATTATATAAGGAAAATATTAAACAGAAAACATGTTGATGGTTAAGTTGATGTTTATTAAGTTGATGCTGGTTAAGTTGATGTTTATTAAATTGATTCTGGTTAAGTTGATGCTGGTTAAGTTGATATTTATTAAGTTGATGCTGGTTACATTAATGTTTATTAAGTTGATGCTGGTTAAGTAGATGTTTATTAAGTTGATGCTGGTTACGTTGATGTTTATTAAGTTGATGCTGGTTACGTTGATGTTTATTAAGTTGATGCTGGTTACGTTGATGTTTATTAAGTTGATGCTGGTTACGTTGATGTTTATTAAGTTGATGCTGGTTAAGTAGATGTTTATTAAGTTGATGCTGGTTACGTTGATGTTTATTAAGTTGATGCTGGTTACGTTGATGTTTATTAAGTTGATGCTGGTTACATTAATGTTTATTAAGTTGATGCTGGTTACGTTGATGTTTATTAAGTTGATGATTATTAAGTAGATGTTTATTAAGTTGATGCTGGTTACGTTGATGTTTATTAAGTTGATGATTATTAAGTAGATGTTTATTAAGTTGATGCTGGTTACGTTGATGTTTATTAAGTTGATGCTGGTTACGTTGATGTTTATTAAGTTGATGATTATTAAGTAGATGTTTATTAAGTTGATGCTGGTTAAGTAGATGTTTATTAAGTTGATGCTGGTTACGTTGATGTTTATTAAGTTGATGCTGGTTACGTTGATGTTTATTAAGTTGATGCTGGTTACGTTGATATTTATTAAGTTGATGCTGGTTACGTTGATGTTTATTAAGTTGATGCTGGTTACGTTGATGTTTATTAAGTTGATGATTATTAAGTAGATGTTTATTAAGTTGATGCTGGTTAAGTAGATGTTTATTAAGTTGATGCTGGTTACGTTGATGTTTATTAAGTTGATGCTGGTTACGTTGATGTTTATTAAGTTGATGCTGGTTACGTTGATGTTTATTAAGTTGATGCTGGTTACGTTGATGTTTATTAAGTTGATGCTGGTTAGGTTCATGTTTATTAAGTTGATGATTATTAAGTAGATGTTTATTAAGTTGCTGCTGGTTAAGTAGATGTTTATTAAGTTGATGCTGGTTAGGTTCATGTTTATTAAGTTGATGATTATTGAGTAGATGTTTATTAAGTTGATGCTGGTTAAGTAGATGTTTATTAAGTTGATGCTGGTTAAGTTGATGCTGGTTAAGTAGATGTTTATTAAGTTGATGTTTATTAAGTAGATGTTTATTAAGTTGATGCTGGTTAAGTAGATGTTTATTAAGTTGATGCTGGTTAAGTTGATGTTTATTAAGTTGATGCTGGTTAAGTAGATGTTTATTAAATTGATGTTTATAAAGTTGATGTTTATTTAGTTGATGTTGGTTAAGTAGATGTTTATTAAGTTGATGCTGGTTAAGTTGATGTTTATTAACTTGATGCTGGTTAAGTTGATGTTTATTAAGTTGATGCTGGTTAAGTTGATGTTTATTAAGTTGATGTTTATTAAGTTGATGCTGGTTAAGTAGATGTTTATTAAGATGATGCTGGTTAAGTAGATGTTTATTAAATTGATGTTTATTAAATTGATGTTTATTAAATTGATGATTATTAAGTTGATGTTTATTTAGTTGATGTTGGTTAAGTAGATGTTTATTAAGTTGATGCTGGTTAAGTTGATGTTTATTAAGTTGATGCTGGTTACGTTGATGTTTATTAAGTTGATGCTGGTTACGTTGATGTTTATTAAGTTGATGCTGGTTACGTTGATGTTTATTAAGTTGATGCTGGTTACGTTGATGTTTATTAAGTTGATGATTATTAAGTAGATGTTTATTAAGTTGATGTTTATTAAGTTGATGCTGGTTAAGTTGATGTTTATTAAGTTGATTCTAGTTAGAAAATACTCAAGGGTATTTGAAATGAAAACATTTAAAGTGTGTTTGAAATTATATTTCTGTTGTGTGTGTGAAGACATGTTATCTAGTCCTGTTGAATGATACCATGGTTGTTGGTGCACCTCTCGGCCTGGTGTGTCCGACTTCAGCACCAAATGATAATAACTATGTTATTGCAATATAACATGTTAATATTGTTGTTATGGATGTCAAGAGTGTCCTGCGCTTGCCATTTTTGTGGTGCATTATGTTATGTTTTTAAAAAAAAATCAGTGACAGGGTGAAACGTAAAGAAAGAAATTCATCAGCAAAGGAGATCGCCCATGTGTTGCCGGGGCCCGAAAGAGGAGCAAAGAATAGCAACACTGTTACCTTCCACGCATGTCGTAATAGGCGACTAAGAAGGTTATGGGATGGAGTTGGCTGTCCCATCCCATATAGGGTCTGTGACCCAAAGCCGTGCTGAAGTCGGATGTGTCAGGCAGAAAGGCGCAGATATTGCAGCAATGCTGTAAACCATGACACAACGCATTCTGTTCTCCGTACTACATCCTGCTAATCTGCAGGAGTTTAAGAATGAACACAGAAGAAGAAGAAGAATCAGCAAGGGAAATGAACAGTTTAGTAATGCATACATGTCAATCCAGAAAGTGCATGAGTGGAATAGGATGTTTTAAATTAGGGAGTTCTGTGACAGGATCAGTCGTAAAAAGTCTGACACAGACTGGTGAGGTCCGACAAGACTGGTGAGGTCCGACAAGACTGGTGAGGTCCGACAAGACTGGTGAGGTCCGGCAAGACTGGTGAGGTCCGGCAAGACTGGTGAGGTCCGACAAGACTGGTGAGGTCCGTCAAGACTGGTGAGGTCCGACAAGACTGGTGAGGTCCGACAAGACTGGTGAGGTCCGGCAAGAATGGTGAGGTCCGACAAGACTGGTGAGGTCCGACAAGACTGGTGAGGTCCGACAAGACTGGTGAGGTCCGACAAGACTGGTGAGGTCCGACAAGACTGGTGAGGTCCGACAAGACTGGTGAGGTCCGACAAGACTGGTGAGGTCCGACAAGACTGGTGAGGTCCGACAAGACTGGTGAGGTCCGGCAAGACTGGTGAGGTCCGGCAAGACTGGTGAGGTCCGACAAGACTGGTGAGGTCCGACAGACTGGTGAGGTCCGACAAGACTGGTGAGGTCCGACAAGACTGGTGAGGTCCGACAAGACTGGTGAGGTCCGACAAGACTGGTGAGGTCCGACAAGACTGGTGAGGTCCGACAAGACTGGTGAGGTCCGACACAGACTGGTGAGGTCCGACAAGACTGGTGAGGTCCGACAAGACTGGTGAGGTCAGGCAAGACTGGTGAGGTCAGGCAAGACTGGTGAGGTCCGACAAGACTGGTGAGGTCAGGCAAGACTGGTGAGGTCAGGCAAGACTGGTGAGGTCCGACAAGACTGGTGAGGTCCGACAAGACTGGTGAGGTCCGACAAGACTGGTGAGGTCCGACAAGACTGGTGAGGTCCGACAAGACTGGTGAGGTCCGACACAGACTGGTGAGGTCCGACAAGACTGGTGAGGTCCGACAAGACTGGTGAGGTCAGGCAAGACTGGTGAGGTCCGACAAGACTGGTGAGGTCAGGCAAGACTGGTGAGGTCAGGCAAGACTGGTGAGGTCCGACAAGACTGGTGAGGTCCGACAAGACTGGTGAGGTCCGACAAGACTGGTGAGGTCCGACAAGACTGGTGAGGTCCGACAAGACTGGTAAGGTCCGACAAGACTGGTGAGGTCCGGCAAGAATGGTGTTATATTTGCTTGATCAAGTTACTTCATTGTCCCCTTTTATCAGGTAAGTCAGTCCAGAGACAGGTGTTATATTTGTGTGATGAAATGACTTTATTGTTCCCTTTTTTTTATCAAGAATGTTAGTCCAGAGACCAGTGCTAAACATAAAATAAGGTACATGACAAGGTATGTGACGAAATCACGTCATAACAGTCCAACTTTATAAATTCTTATATGCACAGAGCCATGCAATCTCTATTATAAATAGTGCATCTTCCATGTCGTCATAAAAATGTCACCTAACACCAACCATGAAACCATTTCCCTCCCAACAACTAAACATCCTACTTCCCAATAATATAACGTTAACACCACTCATAACCCCTCCCCTGTCTCTCACATAAACTAAAATAAGCTATCTCACCTCCACGTTATATTTGTCAACTTCACGTCAACAAGGGATGTAATAAATTTAATGTTTATACTAACACTGATTATACCCCCCACAGAGTTTCACCGGCGTTTAATTTTCTTTTACGAGCTTATCATTTGTTCCGCTAAAACATGGTCACATCTCCCAGACATGAACCTAAAATAAATATAGAAATCGGAAGCAGAAGACCACAGAACACAAAAGAATAAGAATTAAAATTATACACATACCCTCCCTAATGCAAAAGCAGAGAATGCTCCAGGCTGCGGTGATGTTGTAGAGTTGTGATGGAAGTACGTTAAACTCTCCTGAGAGTACATGTCCATTGGTGTTGGTGGAGAGTTTGGTGAAAAACAAACTCTACTCAATGGAGAAGTTGCCGTTGGATAGGATCCATAGCCCCCCAAAATTGTGGTACCTACAACAAATTAAAAAAGACAAGATAGCATGAGGAAAAAACCCAGAGATATTTTAAAAAAAAAGTAAAGTGCAAAGTTTTATATATTTCTTTCGACAGTTGCATGTAGCAATGGTGGCACTTACACTCCCCACATATGAATCACTTTCGACAGTTGCATGTAGCAATGGTGGCACTTACACTGTCCACATATGAATCACTTTCGACAGTTGCATGTAGCAATGGTGGCACTTAACTGCCCACATATGAATCACTTTCGACCGACGATGACAGATATGTTGGACCATTAGCAAAAATAAAACAGCGACATAACACATTTCCATTCTCTGGATTACATCCTACTGGAAATCTAGTAGGAGCATTTTCCTGCTACAAGAGAGAACCAGTGGGAGTTTGAGAATGAATGCTGAAGAAGAATCACTTTCAAGGAACATAGAATCGGTAATAAAACAAATACGATTCAAAAGATTCAGTATGTTACCAGTGCCTGAATTCGATGATGAAATCTGTACTGAAGAGAGTTACCTTAATTTTTGTACCTGGAGATGTGGCTGTTATGGGAAATGAAAGAGCAGATAAACTTGCAAGCTTTCCCACAAAGACTAGTGGTAGTTCAGTGGACCATGCTGATAATGTGAATTCAATCATGGAGTTGGACCAGTAAAAATATATGGGGGAATGTATGAAAAAGGGGTGGGGAGGGGTTTGTGCTCGCAATGACAAAGAAATTATCACTGTTAGTAATTCAGACTATCATGATGATGACCTGACGACTAACACATGCACATGATCTGACAACTAACACATGCACATGATGATGATCTGACAACTAACACATTATATGACTGTGTGCTACACCACCATGCACTTGTGGAGCAGATGAACACACATCCTACAGAACTGTCCCCAGTATGAACAATTGAGAGAGAGATGTACTGACCAAATGGCTCAACCCTGCAAGCAAAGAACTCCAGATAACGGTAAAAGTAAAGGTATGTCCCATGGCAGCAACTTGCCGCCGGGGATGAAGATAACACTTCATGTACTAAGCTGCAACAACTATTAGGTAGGGTGGCCAGTTTCCTTGCTTGCTGTCTTTACCTCCCCTAACTCATGCGTCAGGTACTCATTTACAGCTGAGTTGATGGGAGAAGTGGTCGTATCAAGCAGCGAGAAATTACAACGCATATTTTTTTGTCCGGATGTGGTTTTGAACCTGGCACGCTGTAACCCAGTGATAGAAAGCAAGCTTACTATCAACTAGGCTACCACGCTCCACAGATAACGGTAGAGAGGAACTATACAATTTGTCTGACAGTCTAGCAGTAAAATTGTCTCTTTTTGTGTTCATTCTCACACTCCTGCATATTAGCAGGAAGTAGTTTGAAGAATAGAATGCATTGTGTCATGGTTTACAGCTTCACTGTGAAATCTACGCTTTTCGGTCTGACACATCCGATTTCAGCTTTGTTTCTGGATCTCTTGACAGCCAATTTCCCCCCCCCCAAAACAGTCTTAGTTGTCTCTTACAACCTGCATGGCAGGTAATAGTGCTACTGTTCTTTGCTCCCCTTTTGGGCCCGGCATCACATGTGTGGCTAAATTTATTTAACAATGTATATTACTCATGCATATATATATATATATAATTATAATATTCAAAAAAGGAAACACATTATTGCAGACTAATTGCAGTGCTAATGACACCAAGAAACGCAATATTATTGCACTTCTTGAATGTCAAAATTGGAAAAGTTGAAGACTCGTTGTGACCTTAGAAAGTACGCCCTGCTAGAAGTGTGCTGGTTAAAGCAGGACTCTGTAAATGTAACAAAATATATAAAGAAAATATTAAATAGAATATAAAAACGCCGGCCCACGTGGAACAGAACTCGAAACCTGCATTTATGCATTAAACTGCAGCATATTCTATTCAGGACGTAGTCATCAACCCTGCATTTTTTTAGGCTATAGTACAGTTCAATTCATGCACCATAATGTAAACGGTCAACATCTCATTCACGAGAGCAACAACAAAAGCCAAACTACAATAAACACAGCATCACTGTTCACTGAACAAGTTCGACCAACTATGAGCATCTCTGCAAAACAAACTGTGGAAATGCACAACGGCCTAAAGCAAACCGCCCTAAACACATTCAAAATCTAATTGGATGTATAATAAAATTGAGCACAGAAAGGTAAATATTGTTGTAATATACTTACTAATCCCAAAAATAAGTCGATGGTTGGGGAGGTGTTCTAACCCCCCCCCCTTTTTTTCCTTAAAATCTCAGTAAATGACTTTTAGTACTAGAAATTTAGTTGATGGGGAAGTAATTCACTCCACTACCCTTAACGATTTTCCAATACAGTTCTCCAAGAATTACATGAAAATGAAGAAATTACAAACGGAAATAGTCGAAATACCTTTTTCAACAAAAGTAACCCTCACTGGAGACATGTAACATAAAAAATGTCTATGTGCCAGAAAAATGTCTTTGTCCAAAAGAAAATGGCTTTGTCAAAGAGAAAATGCCTATGTCCCAGAAAAGTGTCTTTGTCAAAAAGAAAATGTTTATGTGCCAGAAAAGTGTTTTTGTCCAAGAGAAAATGTCTGTGCCAGAAAAATATCTGTGCCATAAAAATGTCTTTGTCCAAGAGAAAATGTATGTTTCAAAAAGTTTCATTGTCAAAGAGAAAATATCTATGTGCCAGAAAAATAGCTTTGTCAAAGAGAAAATGTCTATGTGCCAGAAAAATGGCTTTGTCAAAGAGAAAATGCCTATGTGTCAGAAAAATGTCTTAGCTACAGAGAAAATGCCTATGTGCCAAAAAATGTCTTTGTCAAAGAGAAAATGTCTATGTGCCAGAAAAATAGCTTTGTCAAAGAGAAAATGTCTATGTGCCAGAAAAATAGCTTTGTCAAAGAGAAAATGTTTATGTGCCAGAAAAAATGTCTTTGTGCCAGAAAAAATAGCTTTGTCAAAGAGAAAATGTCTATGTGCCAGAATACTCACCAATTGTTGGAACAGCTGCTCGAGATAAAGAGTCTCTGTGTAGATGTGAGGTGGTTGCTAAAGTTAGGGCGTTGGTCCCACTATCACTACGAGAGGTAATAGAAGGTGGGGCAGGGAGGGCCAAATGGCCCGCTGTAACCACAGAGTTAGCACCATAGTCTGCATAGGCAGCTGAAATTGCTCGATCGGTAGTGCCCGCTGGTTGGTAAGGGAGGTAGCCATAACCGGGAACTGATATTTGGAAGAAAAAATCATGCAATCAATAAATCATGAAATCAATCATGCATGATGTATTAGTATATTTATAAAATCATTGAGATTTTAACACAATCATTTACAAATATATTTGATATATTTTTTTTAAAAAGTTCAAGAAGAAATACATAAAAATACAGTACAATCCCTCTATAGCGCACCTTAAAGAAATGTATATACAGTGCACTCCTTCTATAGCGCATGTTTTTATTACACAATTCCTCCTTTAACAGCGCATTTCAAAATCCCCATTTATAATTATTCTTTATGTTTGTACTGTGTATAGCAAATTTCTGTTATAACATACATATTTTGTCAGTCCAGATCACGTTGTTACAACGGGATTTGACTGTATTTTATTTGCCATATGTTCGTTAAAAAAAAATTAGATTTATGGAAGCAAAACAACTGAGTTCTGTATATCATGCAATACTTCAAAATTTTGTTACTTATAAATTTATTTATTGTGCTTCCACTGCCGAAATTTGGCTCTTATTTTCTCTTTGACAAAGCCTTTTTTCTGGCACTAGACATTTTCTCTTTAGCAAGAAATTTGAAAAATCTCCTGGCAACAAGTAGATGCGATCTAATACTTAATTTTATCAGAAATGGACAATTGGCAATTTAAAAAACAAATAAATACATCATATATTAATTTCAAATACCGTATAAACAAGAACTCAAAAGGAGAACATAAACATCACACTAAGGAAATGGCGGGTGCTACTGCGAGTACTATTCTATGTTCCTTCAGCGTCGAATACGGTGCATAGAGTCGAAACCAGAGCTCTCCAGTTCGAGTGATGTGATAATAAACAAATGGTAACGTATACTCTTCAGGACGTAGACATCAACCCAGCATTTTTTGACTATAGTGATTTTCTATGCAATATAAATACGTTCAGTTGTTTGCCATTGCTTTCTGATAGGCCCGGATGCCCAATTGCCTGTAATGGAATTGTGTGTAATTCTTGTGTGTTGTTGAGATTTATGGCCATACCCTCTTTGATGGTTGTTCTGTGAAGTGTCTCCCTTTGTTTTCCTCTTTTTCTTTTGCCATCCAGTACCCATTTTAATGCTTGTAGTGGCGGTTTGTTTTGATTAATTCTAATTAAATGTCTGATATAAGTCCATCGTTTTCTTCTTATTGTTGAAGAAACATATTAGGTTACATAAACACATAGGTTACAATTTCTCCCATCAGTCATAGGTTACAATTTCTCTCATAAGTAATAGTTTACACTTTCTCCCATCAGTTATAGGTTACAATTTCTCCCATCAGTTATAGGTTACACTTTCTCTCATCAGTTATAGGTTACACTTTCTCTCATCAGTTATAGGTTACAATTTCTCCCATCAGTTATAGGTTACACTTTCTCTCATAAGCAATAGGTTACAATTTCTCCCATCAGTTATAGGTTACACTTTCTCTCATAAGCAATAGGTTACAATTTCTCCCATCAGTTATAGGTTACAATTTCTCCCATCAGTTATAGGTTACACTTTCTCTCATAAGCTATAGGTTACACCGCAAAGACCACACCAATATTTAGACTGTGAACAACACATGTATAACTTAAACACCTACAAAGAATTACAACAGATTATCCTGCAACTACTGCAACAGACAAGAGGAAGAAATATTAATGCACCCCCTTATTGAATGCCATGCACTACAAGACTTACGGAAACAACTATTACCACCAAACCCCTCCAGCACTAACACCCATTATATAACTATTACCACCAGACCCCTCCAGCACTAACACCCTTTATATAACTACTACCACCAGACCCCTCCAGCACTAACACCCTTTATATAGCTACTACCACCAGACCCCTCCAGCACTTACACCCTTTATATAACTACTACCACCAGACCCCTCCAGCACTAACACCCTTTATATAGCTAAAAAACACAGATGAAGATGAGATATCACTATCTTGCACAGGGAAGACAGAGTGAAAGCTCGCAACCCCCCGGGGGATAAGTAATGTCTCCCCTCAGTTATATTTCTATAATTTCATGTAAACAAGATTCCACTAAAACATCCTGGAATGCCTGGATGTTATTTTCATCTTGCCAACAAAGGAAATTCCAGGGAGGAATTTGGTGTCTCTGAAGAAAATTGCTGCCCACTGAAATGCTACACTTGGAGTACCACTATAACATGAATCATGTTGTTTTTTGTAATGTTTCTAATCTGACACCCCTATAACCCTAATGTAACACCCCTATGACAGTAACGTGACATTCCTATGAGTTTAATGTGACATCACCATGACCCTAATGTGACATCCCTATGACCTTATGACACAGATGAGGCTTGCCGTGTTAAAGAGAGTAAAACGACCATTGAACATATTCCCCCTTTCAGGTTGTATTCCCCTACATGACATATTCCTTCCTACAGGACATATTCCTCCTATAGGACATATTCCTCCTACAGGACATCATATTCCCCCTACATGACATATTCCCCCTACATGACATATTCCCCTATAGAACATATACTTGTGATACAATCTAAGAAATTGAAACATGCTGAAATTATAAACCTATCCCATGCACGCAAACTGAGCTACTCAATGGGTATGATTCCAAAAATCAAAGCAGGTTAAGTGTGCAGACAATGGGTGGAGTCATTAGAGAGGGCTCATAGTTTAGACTCAATGCCTAAAATCCATTTCATGTGTGTTCCCGGACACGAAGATGTGGAGATAAACGAGCGAGCCGACAAGTTGATGGGTTCTGCTTCTGTAACAGATGGTCAACCTATGGAAGAGCAGATGTACTGAATGCTCTATGATAATCCGCATGTCTGGAAGACTTCGACGTAAATGAGGATGACTCAGTATCGAGAATGCACAAATGGGAACAAAGATAGGAAAGAAGTAGCATTGAGAGAACAGCTTACAAAAACTTCAAGCAGAGCACACAACCAACACAGACAGAACCAAAAGTCAGCAGCTAAACCATAGGTCGTCAACCTATTATGAATCGAGGGCTAGATTCACAAACACACAGTTGGACAAAGGTCGGACGAATAAAAAAGATAACCTGACATTTTAATGATACACGTTATCTGTTGTATTTATATGAAGGTAATATGATGGAATCCTGTTATAACAACTTAATCTGGACTGACAAAATATGTATGTAATAACAGGATGATAATAATAATAATTCGCTATATACAGCACAAAAAATATAGAATAAATATAATTGGGGATTTTGAAAAGTGTTGTTATATAGGGTAATTTGTTATAAAAATGTGATTTAGAGGGATTCCCACTCCCACTCAGTGTTGGGTGTACCATGCCCACTCCCACTCAGTGTTGGGTGTACCATGCCAACTCCTGCTCAGTGTTAGTGTACCATGCCCACTCCCACTCAGTGTTAGTGTACCATGCCAACTCCCACTCAGTGTTGGGTGTACCATGCCCACTCCCGCTCAGTGTTGGGTGTACCATGCCCACTCCCGCTCAGTGTTGGGTGTACCATGCCCTCTCCCACTCAGTGTTGGGTGTACCATGCCCACTCCCACTCAGTGTTAGTGTACCATGCCCACTCTTTGTTGTTTTACCAGCCTCCTCCTGTTACCAGCTTAACACTCTTGTTTGGCCCCCTCCTCTTGATAATAGGCTCTTACTGTTCGGCCGCAGTAGCTCAGTTATTAGTGAACTGGCTTCCTACTTGGGTAATCCAAGGTTCATTTTCCAGTTTAACTGGAAATATTTTAAAATCGATAAAGGCTTCCATTTTGATCCAGCCTAAGAAAATGGGTATCAGATCTCTTGGAAAATAAAGTGTGTGGGTTCGATGCTGACCAACCTATGTATGTTGGTGCTGACCACCCTAGGTATGCAGATGGGTACCAGATCTTCTTGGAAAATAAAGTCTGCGGGTTCGATGCAGATCACCCTATGTATGTTGGTGCTGACTACCCTACATATGCAGATGCTGACCACACCACCCTAGGTACACCGCTGCTGACCACTCTAGGCACACAGATGGTCAATGAATAATACAGGCTTAAGACCGTGTTCTCCAACAGGAATCAATGGCGTGGAAAAAGTTAAAACTACTTTAAAAAACAAAAGCATGCAGATTCAAAATAATTAGTTAGATCGATCATCCTGTCTAAATAGATTCAATACAACATTCTCGGCCCACTGCTAGTCTGGTTTCCATGGTTGCAGTACCAACAAGTCTTGCTAGTCAGGTTTCCATGGTTGCAGTACCACCAGAGACAGATTTCCTCAGATACCAGCATATATACACAAATGTGAAGGTGCTTGCTGTCAACTTAGACAGTGTCACAGACTCTAACCCCAGTCTGTGTTCCCAACCATTCTCAGCATGCTCTTTGAGTCGCATATTGTTTTTTAAAAAAAGGACACTGAAAGGCATAGAGCATTGACTTCATCATACATAGATTATGCTATATCTACTCTTCTCCTCTCAATGAAGCTCCAGGTTGTCGAGATTATCACTCGTAGCACATAACTCCATAGCTCCAAGTGACAATCCCCAGAGATCTTCGAAAAAAACCATTTTATAAACAAGACGACGAGAACAGGTTCCGAACCCGCGACCCAATGAACACCGAGCGAACAGCTTAACTATTATGCCAAGTCGATCCCCAAACAGTTATTTATTGGAAAAGTGTGTTTATATGATGCATAATGTTAACATTTTATACATTAAAACTGTTTGTTTTAGGCATAATGTTAACATCTTTAAAAACTAAAACTGTTTGTATGAGGCATATTGTTAACATCTTTAAAAACTAAAACTGTTTGTATGAGGCATATTAGTAAAAACATGTTACTGGTAAACTAGTGATTTAAATATATAAATGCTACAATTAAATGTACTGGAGAATTTGATATTTACTATATTGTTAACTAAACCAAATGTGAAAATTACTTAAGAGGTAAATAAAAAAAAAAACCAAATGTGAAAACTGTTTCCAGGGTATACTTTTATTTAAACCAAATGTTAAACCTGTTTACACGGTACACTGTTAACTAAACCAAATATGAAAAGTGTTTATAAACACACGGTGTTAACTAAACCAAATATGAAAAGTGTTTATAAACACACGGTGTTAACTAAACTAAAAGTTAAAACCTTTTACGATTTACATTGTTAACTAAACCACACGTGAAAACTATTAACGAGGTACATTGTGCAATTAAACCATGTGTAAACAATTTACGACTAAACCAAATGTGAAACCTGTTTACATGGCACATTGTTAACTAAACCAAATATGAAACCTGTTTACATGGCACATTGTTAACTAAACCAAATATGAAAACAATTTACGTGGTTCATTTTAAAACTAAAACAAATGAATAACTATTCACATGAAGCTGAAAAGTCAATAAAAAAACTGTACTGTCACATCGACTACACCAAATGTGTCCTTATAGGTGCACAATATGTGAGATGTTAGCATAAAAAAAACTGGTAGCCTCATAGATGATTTTTATATGACCATATTCTCCAATCTCCCCATACGTCCAGTACTAAAATGTTATACAGAAAAGAAGTAAGAATCCATTACACAAGAAGGTTCATTAAAAATCCACACGATTAATAGATTGTAAACAATCTTTTGTCACAAAATGTAACAGGCCTTTCAAAGTACACACTAGAAAATGTAACAGGTCTTTCAAAGTACACACAAGAAAATGGAAACATTTAGCAGGTCTTTCAAAGTACACACAAGAAAATGGAAACATTTAGCAGGTCTTTCAAAGTGCACACAAGAAAATGGAAACATTTAGCAGGTCTTTCAAAGTGCACACAAGAAAATGGAAACATTTAGCAGGTCTTTCAAAGTACACACAAGAAAATGGAAACATTTAGCAGGTCTTTCAAAGTACACACAAGAAAATGTAACAGGTCTTTCAAAGTGCACACAAGAAAATGTAACAGGTCTTTCAAAGTGCACACAAGAAAATGGAAACATTTAGCAGGTCTTTCAAAGTACACACTAGAAAATGTAACAGGTCTTTCAAAGTACACACAAGAAAATGGAAACATTTAGCAGGTCTTTCAAAGTACACACAAGAAAATGTAACAGGTCTTTCAAAGTGCACACAAGAAAATGGAAACATTTAGCAGGTCTTTCAAAGTGCACACAAGAAAATGGAAACATTTAGCAGGTCTTTCAAAGTACACACAAGAAAATGGAAACATTTAGCAGGTCTTTCAAAGTACACACAAGAAAATGGAAACATTTAGCAGGTCTTTCAAAGTACACACAAGAAAATGGAAACATTTAGCAGGTCTTTCAAAGTGCACACAAGAAAATGGAAACATTTAGCAGGTCTTTCAAAGTGCACACAAGAAAATGGAAACATTTAGCAGGTCTTTCAAAGTACACACAAGAAAATGGAAACATTTAGCAGGTCTTTCAAAGTACACACAAGAAAATGTAACAGGTCTTTCAAAGTGCACACAAGAAAATGTAACAGGTCTTTCAAAGTGCACACAAGAAAATGGAAACATTTAGCAGGTCTTTCAAAGTACACACTAGAAAATGTAACAGGTCTTTCAAAGTACACACAAGAAAATGGAAACATTTAGCAGGTCTTTCAAAGTACACACAAGAAAATGTAACAGGTCTTTCAAAGTGCACACAAGAAAATGGAAACATTTAGCAGGTCTTTCAAAGTGCACACAAGAAAATGGAAACATTTAGCAGGTCTTTCAAAGTACACACAAGAAAATGGAAACATTTAGCAGGTCTTTCAAAGTACACACAAGAAAATGGAAACATTTAGCAGGTCTTTCAAAGTACACACAAGAAAATGTAACAGGTCTTTCAAAGTGCACACAAGAAAATGGAAACATTTAGCAGGTCTTTCAAAGTGCACACAAGAAAATGGAAACATTTAGCAGGTCTTTCAAAGTACACACAAGAAAATGGAAACATTTAGCAGGTCTTTCAAAGTGCACACAAGAAAATGGAAACATTTAGCAGGTCTTTCAAAGTGCACACAAGAAAATGTAACAGGTCTTTCAAAGTGCACACAAGAAAATGGAAACATTTAGCAGGTCTTTCAAAGTACACACAAGAAAATGGAAACATTTAGCAGGTCTTTCAAAGTGCACACAAGAAAATGTAACAGGTCTTTCAAAGTGCACACAAGAAAATGGAAACATTTAGCAGGTCTTTCAAAGTGCACACAAGAAAATGGAAACATTTAGCAGGTCTTTCAAAGTGCACACAAGAAAATGGAAACATTTAGCAGGTCTTTCAAAGTACACACAAGAAAATGGGAAATGTGTAGAAAGTAACATACAGGTTTCTAATGTGTAGCATCATCAGTTCATAATGAAAGTCAGTCAACGGGTTTTCCATATTTGAACAATTTCAACAGGTTTTCCATATTTGAACAATTTCAACAGGTTTTCCATATTTGAACAATTGATATCCATAAAAAAGATGTGAATCTAAATCGACTCCAAGCGTGTATTTTCTAAGTGTCAGGCTATGTGTGGGCATGATACAGACCACAGCCAAGGTATGGAGTTTGAATTTCGAAGCAGGCAATTGTGCATCTGGGCAGTTCTGGCAAACAAATGAACGTATTTAAATTGCCTAGAAAATCACTACAGCCAAAAAATGCTGGGTTGATAGGGTATTACTGGTGTATCCTACACGTCCTGTGTAGGATATAATACACACAAGGTCATTATCAAGAATAAAGCATTAAATTGTTTATATTTATCATGCACTGATGTTCTGTATCTGATAGGCTGTTCTGTATCATCTCAAATCATTGCGTGCTATGCTTTGCACCTGATAAAAGCCTTTTAGTCAAAATGTGGATTTTATGGGGGTTTTTTTTCACTGTTATAAATCAGTTGTGTTGAACATAAGACAAACATATTCGTTTGGGAACAAATAGACAACTTGTCAAGAATTACCGTTAGCGGCGGTGAAATAAAGAATGCTAATGCGGTTTTGACATGTAACGAATCACGGTTTACTTTTTAAAACTATGTTGAAGGAAGTTATGGGTGAAAAATAAGTGGAAGTAATTGAAAAATAAGTGGTAGTAAATGAAAAATAAGTTGTAGTAAATGAAAAATAAGTGGTAGTAAATGAAAAAATAAGTGGTAGTAAATGAAAAAATAAGTGGTAGTAAATGAAAATATAAGTGGTAGTAAATGAAAAATAAGTGGTAGTAAATGAAAAAGAAGTAGTAGTAAATGAAAAAATAAGTGGTAGTAAATGAAAAATAAGTGGTAGTAAATGAAAAAATAAGTGGTAGTAAATGAAAATATAAGTGGTAGTAAATGAAAAATAAGTGGTAGTAAATGAAAAAGAAGTGGTAGTAAATGAAAAAATAAGTGGTAGTAAATGAAAATATAAGTGGTAGTAAATGAAAAATAAGTGGTAGTAAATGAAAAATAAGTGGTAGTAAATGAAAAAATAAGTGGTAGTAAATGAAAATATAAGTGGTAGTAAATGAAAAATAAGTGGTAGTAAATGAAAAATAAGTGGTAGTAAATGAAAAAATAAGTGGTAGTAAATGAAAAAATAAGTGGTAGTAAATGAAAATATAAGTGGTAGTAAATGAAGAAATAAGTGGTAGTAAATGAAAAAGAAGTGGTAGTAAATGAAAAAGAAGTGGTAGTAAATGAAAAATAAGTGGTAGTAAATGAAAAAATAAGTGGTAGTAAATGAAAAATAAGTGGTACTAAATGAAAAATAAGTGGTAGTAAATGAAAAAGAAGTGGTAGTAAATGAAAAAATAAGTGGTAGTAAATGAAAAAGAAGTGGTAGTAAATGAAAAAGAAGTGGTAGTAAATGAAAAATAAGTGGTTGTAAATGAAAAATAAGTGGTAGTAAATGAAAAAGAAGTGGTAGTAAATGAAAAAATAAGTGGTAGTAAATGAAAAGTAAGTGGTAGTAAATGAAAAAATAAGTGGTAGTAAATGAAAATATAAGTGGTAGTAAATGAAAAATAAGTGGTAGTAAATGAAAAAATAAGTGGTAGTAAATGAAAAAGAAGTGGTAGTAAATGAAAAATAAGTGGTAGTAAATGAAAAAATAAGTGGTAGTAAATGAAAATATAAGTGGTAGTAAATGAAAAAGAAGTAGTAGTAAATGAAAAAATAAGTGGTAGTAAATGAAAAAGAAGTGGTAGTAAATGAAAAATAAGTGGTAGTAAATGAAAAAATAAGTGGTAGTAAATGAAAATATAAGTGGTAGTAAATGAAAAAGAAGCAGTAGTAAATGAAAAAATAAGTGGTAGTAAATGAAAAAGAAGTGGTAGTAAATGAAAAAATAAGTGGTAGTAAATGAAAATATAAGTGGTAGTAAATGAAAATATAAGTGGTAGTAAATGAAAAATAAGTGGTAGTAAATGAAAAAGAAGTGGTAGTAAATGAAAAAATAAGTGGTAGTAAATGAAAATATAAGTGGTAGTAAATGAAAAATAAGTGGTAGTAAATGAAAAATAAGTGGTAGTAAATGAAAAAATAAGTGGTAGTAAATGAAAATATAAGTGGTAGTAAATGAAAAATAAGTGGTAGTAAATGAAAAAATAAGTGGTAGTAAATGAAAAAATAAGTGGTAGTAAATGAAAATATAAGTGGTAGTAAATGAAAAAAGAAGTGGTAGTAAATGAAAAATAAGTGGTACTAAATGAAAAATAAGTGGTAGTAAATGAAAAAGAAGTGGTAGTAAATGAAAAAATAAGTGGTAGTAAATGAAAAATAAGTGGTACTAAATGAAAAATAAGTGGTAGTAAATGAAAAAATAAGTGGTAGTAAATGAAAATATAAGTGGTAGTAAATGAAAAAGAAGTGGTAGTAAATGAAAAAATAAGTGGTAGTAAATGAAAAAATAAGTGGTAGTAAATGAAAAATAAGTGGTAGTAAATGAAAAAATAAGTGGTAGTAAATGAAAATATAAGTGAAGGTAAATGAAAATATAAGTGGTAGTAAATGAAAAAATAAGTGGTAGTAAATGAAAAAGAAGTGGTAGTAAATGAAAAATAAGTGGTAGTAAATGAAAAAATAAGTGGTAGTAAATGAAAAAATAAGTGGTAGTAAATGAAAATATAAGTGGTAGTAAATGAAAAAGAAGTAGTAGTAAATGAAAAAATAAGTGGTAGTAAATGAAAAATAAGTGGTAGTAAATGAAAAATAAGTGGTAGTAAATGAAAAAGAAGTGGTAGTAAATGAAAATATAAGTGGTAGTAAATGAAAAATAAGTGGTAGTAAATGAAAAAGAAGTGGTAGTAAATGAAAATATAAGTGGTAGTAAATGAAAATATAAGTGGTAGTAAATGAAAAAATAAGTGGTAGTAAATGAAAAAGAAGTGGTAGTAAATGAAAAAGAAGTGGTAGTAAATGAAAAATAAGTGGTAGTAAATGAAAAAATAAGTGGTAGTAAATGAAATATAAGTGGTACTAAATGAAAAATAAGTGGTAGTAAATGAAAAAGAAGTGGTAGTAAATGAAAAAATAAGTGGTAGTAAATGAAAAAGAAGTGGTAGTAAATGAAAAAGAAGGGGTAGTAAATGAAAAAGAAGTGGTAGTAAATGAAAAATAAGTGGTTGTAAATGAAAAATAAGTGGTAGTAAATGAAAAAGAAGTGGTAGTAAATGAAAAAATAAGTGGTAGTAAATGAAAATATAAGTGGTAGTAAATGAAAAAGAAGTGGTAGTAAATGAAAAAATAAGTGGTAGTAAATGAAAAAATAAGTGGTAGTAAATGAAAAATAAGTGGTAGTAAATGAAAAAATAAGTGGTAGTAAATGAAAATATAAGTGAAGGTAAATGAAAATATAAGTGGTAGTAAATGAAAAAATAAGTGGTAGTAAATGAAAAAGAAGTGGTAGTAAATGAAAAATAAGTGGTAGTAAATGAAAAAGAAGTGGTAGTAAATGAAAAATAAGTGGTAGTAAATGAAAAAATAAGTGGTAGTAAATGAAAAATAAGTGGTAGTAAATGAAAAATAAGTGGTACTAAATGAAAAATAAGTGGTAGTAAATGAAAAAGAAGTGGTAGTAAATGAAAAAATAAGTGGTAGTAAATGAAAAAGAAGTGGTAGTAAATGAAAAAGAAGTAGTAAATGAAAACGAAGTGGTAGTAAATGAAAAAATAAGTGGTAGTAAATGAAAAATAAGTGGTAGTAAATGAAAAAATAAGTGGTAGTAAATGAAAATATAAGTGGTAGTAAATGAAAAAGAAGTGGTAGTAAATGAAAAAATAAGTGGTAGTAAATGAAAATATAAGTGGTAGTAAATGAAAAAGAAGTGGTAGTAAATGAAAAAATAAGTGGTAGTAAATGAAAAAATAAGTGGTAGTAAATGAAAAATAAGTGGTAGTAAATGAAAAAATAAGTGGTAGTAAATGAAAATATAAGTGAAGGTAAATGAAAATATAAGTGGTAGTAAATGAAAAAATAAGTGGTAGTAAATGAAAAAGAAGTGGTAGTAAATGAAAAATAAGTGGTAGTAAATGAAAAATAAGTGGTAGTAAATGAAAAAGAAGTGGTAGTAAATGAAAAATAAGTGGTAGTAAATGAAAAAATAAGTGGTAGTAAATGAAAAATAAGTGGTAGTAAATGAAAAAGAAGTGGTAGTAAATGAAAAATAAGTGGTAGTAAATGAAAAAGAAGTGGTAGTAAATGAAAATATAAGTGGTAGTAAATGAAAAAGAAGTGGTAGTAAATGAAAAATAAGTGGTAGTAAATGAAAAATAAGTGGTAGTAAATGAAAATATAAGTGGTAGTAAATGAAAAATAAGTGGTAGTAAATGAAAAAGAAGTGGTAGTAAATGAAAAAATAAGTGGTAGTAAATGAAAATATAAGTGGTAGTAAATGAAAATATAAGTGATAGTAAATGAAAAAATAAGTGGTAGTAAATGAAAAAGAAGTGGTAGTAAATGAAAAAGAAGTGGTAGTAAATGAAAAATAAGTGGTAGTAAATGAAAAAATAAGTGGTAGTAAATGAAATATAAGTGGTACTAAATGAAAAATAAGTGGTAGTAAATGAAAAAGAAGTGGTAGTAAATGAAAAAATAAGTGGTAGTAAATGAAAAAGAAGTGGTAGTAAATGAAAAAGAAGGGGTAGTAAATGAAAAAGAAGTGGTAGTAAATGAAAAATAAGTGGTTGTAAATGAAAAATAAGTGGTAGTAAATGAAAAAGAAGTGGTAGTAAATGAAAAAATAAGTGGTAGTAAATGAAAATATAAGTGGTAGTAAATGAAAAAGAAGTGGTAGTAAATGAAAAAATAAGTGGTAGTAAATGAAAAAATAAGTGGTAGTAAATGAAAAATAAGTGGTAGTAAATGAAAAAATAAGTGGTAGTAAATGAAAATATAAGTGAAGGTAAATGAAAATATAAGTGGTAGTAAATGAAAAAATAAGTGGTAGTAAATGAAAAAGAAGTGGTAGTAAATGAAAAATAAGTGGTAGTAAATGAAAAATAAGTGGTAGTAAATGAAAAATAAGTGGTACTAAATGAAAAATAAGTGGTAGTAAATGAAAAATAAGTGGTAGTAAATGAAAAATAAGTGGTACTAAATGAAAAATAAGTGGTAGTAAATGAAAAAGAAGTGGTAGTAAATGAAAAAATAAGTGGTAGTAAATGAAAAAGAAGTGGTAGTAAATGAAAAAGAAGTAGTAAATGAAAACGAAGTGGTAGTAAATGAAAAAATAAGTGGTAGTAAATGAAAAATAAGTGGTAGTAAATGAAAAAATAAGTGGTAGTAAATGAAAATATAAGTGGTAGTAAATGAAAAAGAAGTGGTAGTAAATGAAAAAATAAGTGGTAGTAAATGAAAATATAAGTGGTAGTAAATGAAAAAGAAGTGGTAGTAAATGAAAAAATAAGTGGTAGTAAATGAAAAAATAAGTGGTAGTAAATGAAAAATAAGTGGTAGTAAATGAAAAAATAAGTGGTAGTAAATGAAAATATAAGTGAAGGTAAATGAAAATATAAGTGGTAGTAAATGAAAAAATAAGTGGTAGTAAATGAAAAAGAAGTGGTAGTAAATGAAAAATAAGTGGTAGTAAATGAAAAATAAGTGGTAGTAAATGAAAAAGAAGTGGTAGTAAATGAAAAATAAGTGGTAGTAAATGAAAAAATAAGTGGTAGTAAATGAAAAATAAGTGGTAGTAAATGAAAAATAAGTGGTACTAAATGAAAAATAAGTGGTAGTAAATGAAAAAGAAGTGGTAGTAAATGAAAAAATAAGTGGTAGTAAATGAAAAAGAAGTGGTAGTAAATGAAAAAGAAGTAGTAAATGAAAACGAAGTGGTAGTAAATGAAAAAATAAGTGGTAGTAAATGAAAATATAAGTGGTAGTAAATGAAAAATAAGTGGTAGTAAATGAAAAAATAAGTGGTAGTAAATGAAAAAGAAGTGGTAGTAAATGAAAAATAAGTGGTAGTAAATGAAAAAATAAGTGGTAGTAAATGAAAATATAAGTGGTAGTAAATGAAAAAGAAGTAGTAGTAAATGAAAAAATAAGTGGTAGTAAATGAAAAAGAAGTGGTAGTAAATGAAAAATAAGTGGTAGTAAATGAAAAAATAAGTGGTAGTAAATGAAAATATAAGTGGTAGTAAATGAAAAAGAAGCAGTAGTAAATGAAAAAATAAGTGGTAGTAAATGAAAAAGAAGTGGTAGTAAATGAAAAAATAAGTGGTAGTAAATGAAAATATAAGTGGTAGTAAATGAAAATATAAGTGGTAGTAAATGAAAAATAAGTGGTAGTAAATGAAAAAGAAGTGGTAGTAAATGAAAAAATAAGTGGTAGTAAATGAAAATATAAGTGGTAGTAAATGAAAAATAAGTGGTAGTAAATGAAAAATAAGTGGTAGTAAATGAAAAAATAAGTGGTAGTAAATGAAAATATAAGTGGTAGTAAATGAAAAATAAGTGGTAGTAAATGAAAAAATAAGTGGTAGTAAAAGAAAAAATAAGTGGTAGTAAATGAAAATATAAGTGGTAGTAAATGAAAAAAGAAGTGGTACTAAATGAAAAATAAGTGGTAGTAAATGAAAAAGAAGTGGTAGTAAATGAAAAAGAAGTGGTAGTAAATGAAAAAATAAGTGGTAGTAAATGAAAAAGAAGTGGTAGTAAATGAAAAAGAGGTGGTAGTAAATGAAAAATAAGTGGTTGTAAATGAAAAATAAGTGGTAGTAAATGAAAAAGAAGTGGTAGTAAATGAAAAAATAAGTGGTAGTAAATGAAAAGTAAGTGGTAGTAAATGAAAAAAAAAGTGGTAGTAAATGAAAATATAAGTGGTAGTAAATGAAAAATAAGTGGTAGTAAATGAAAAAATAAGTGGTAGTAAATGAAAAATAAGTGGTAGTAAATGAAAAATAAGTGGTAGTAAATGAAAAAATAAGTGGTAGTAAATGAAAATATAAGTGGTAGTAAATGAAAAAGAAGTGGTAGTAAATGAAAAAATAAGTGGTAGTAAATGAAAAAATAAGTGGTAGTAAATGAAAAATAAGTGGTAGTAAATGAAAAAATAAGTGGTAGTAAATGAAAATATAAGTGAAGGTAAATGAAAATATAAGTGGTAGTAAATGAAAAAATAAGTGGTAGTAAATGAAAAAGAAGTGGTAGTAAATGAAAAATAAGTGGTAGTAAATGAAAAAATAAGTGGTAGTAAATGAAAAAATAAGTGGTAGTAAATGAAAATATAAGTGGTAGTAAATGAAAAAGAAGTAGTAGTAAATGAAAAAATAAGTGGTAGTAAATGAAAAAGAAGTGGTAGTAAATGAAAAATAAGTGGTAGTAAATGAAAAAGAAGTGGTAGTAAATGAAAATATAAGTGGTAGTAAATGAAAAATAAGTGGTAGTAAATGAAAAAGAAGTGGTAGTAAATGAAAAAATAAGTGGTAGTAAATGAAAATATAAGTGGTAGTAAATGAAAATATAAGTGGTAGTAAATGAAAAAATAAGTGGTAGTAAATGAAAAAGAAGTGGTAGTAAATGAAAAAGAAGTGGTAGTAAATGAAAAATAAGTGGTAGTAAATGAAAAAATAAGTGGTAGTAAATGAAATATAAGTGGTACTAAATGAAAAATAAGTGGTAGTAAATGAAAAAGAAGTGGTAGTAAATGAAAAAATAAGTGGTAGTAAATGAAAAAGAAGTGGTAGTAAATGAAAAAGAAGGGGTAGTAAATGAAAAAGAAGTGGTAGTAAATGAAAAATAAGTGGTTGTAAATGAAAAATAAGTGGTAGTAAATGAAAAAGAAGTGGTAGTAAATGAAAAAATAAGTGGTAGTAAATGAAAATATAAGTGGTAGTAAATGAAAAATAAGTGGTAGTAAATGAAAAAATAAGTGGTAGTAAATGAAAAAATAAGTGGTAGTAAATGAAAAATAAGTGGTAGTAAATGAAAAAATAAGTGGTAGTAAATGAAAATATAAGTGAAGGTAAATGAAAATATAAGTGGTAGTAAATGAAAAAATAAGTGGTAGTAAATGAAAAAGAAGTGGTAGTAAATGAAAAATAAGTGGTAGTAAATGAAAAAGAAGTGGTAGTAAATGAAAAATAAGTGGTAGTAAATGAAAAAATAAGTGGTAGTAAATGAAAAATAAGTGGTAGTAAATGAAAAATAAGTGGTACTAAATGAAAAATAAGTGGTAGTAAATGAAAAAGAAGTGGTAGTAAATGAAAAAATAAGTGGTAGTAAATGAAAAAGAAGTGGTAGTAAATGAAAAAGAAGTAGTAAATGAAAACGAAGTGGTAGTAAATGAAAAAATAAGTGGTAGTAAATGAAAAATAAGTGGTAGTAAATGAAAAAATAAGTGGTAGTAAATGAAAATATAAGTGGTAGTAAATGAAAAAGAAGTGGTAGTAAATGAAAAAATAAGTGGTAGTAAATGAAAATATAAGTGGTAGTAAATGAAAAAGAAGTGGTAGTAAATGAAAAAATAAGTGGTAGTAAATGAAAAAATAAGTGGTAGTAAATGAAAAAGAAGTGGTAGTAAATGAAAAAATAAGTGGTAGTAAATGAAAAATAAGTGGTAGTAAATGAAAAAATAAGTGGTAGTAAATGAAAATATAAGTGGTAGTAAATGAAAATATAAGTGGTAGTAAATGAAAAATAAGTGGTAGTAAATGAAAAAATAAGTGGTAGTAAATGAAAAAGAAGTGGTAGTAAATGAAAAATAAGTGGTAGTAAATGAAAAATAAGTGGTAGTAAATGAAAAAGAAG
This sequence comes from Meghimatium bilineatum, assembly GCA_034231615.1. Classification (NCBI taxonomy): domain Eukaryota; kingdom Metazoa; phylum Mollusca; class Gastropoda; order Stylommatophora; family Philomycidae; genus Meghimatium; species Meghimatium bilineatum. The sequence goes on along the minus strand of CM067304.1, from coordinate 10,671,255 downwards.
TGGTAGTAAATGAAAAAATAAGTGGTAGTAAATGAAAAAGAAGTGGTAGTAAATGAAAAATAAGTGGTAGTAAATGAAAAATAAGTGGTAGTAAATGAAAAAGAAGTGGTAGTAAATGAAAAAATAAGTGGTAGTAAATGAAAATATAAGTGGTAGTAAATGAAAAAGAAGTGGTAGTAAATGAAAAAATAAGTGGTAGTAAATGAAAAAATAAGTGGTAGTAAATGAAAAATAAGTGGTAGTAAATGAAAAAATAAGTGGTAGTAAATGAAAATATAAGTGAAGGTAAATGAAAATATAAGTGGTAGTAAATGAAAAAATAAGTGGTAGTAAATGAAAAAGAAGTGGTAGTAAATGAAAAATAAGTGGTAGTAAATGAAAAAGAAGTGGTAGTAAATGAAAAATAAGTGGTAGTAAATGAAAAAATAAGTGGTAGTAAATGAAAAATAAGTGGTAGTAAATGAAAAATAAGTGGTACTAAATGAAAAATAAGTGGTAGTAAATGAAAAAGAAGTGGTAGTAAATGAAAAAATAAGTGGTAGTAAATGAAAAAGAAGTGGTAGTAAATGAAAAAGAAGTAGTAAATGAAAACGAAGTGGTAGTAAATGAAAAAATAAGTGGTAGTAAATGAAAAATAAGTGGTAGTAAATGAAAAAATAAGTGGTAGTAAATGAAAATATAAGTGGTAGTAAATGAAAAAGAAGTGGTAGTAAATGAAAAAATAAGTGGTAGTAAATGAAAATATAAGTGGTAGTAAATGAAAAAGAAGTGGTAGTAAATGAAAAAATAAGTGGTAGTAAATGAAAAAATAAGTGGTAGTAAATGAAAAATAAGTGGTAGTAAATGAAAAAATAAGTGGTAGTAAATGAAAAATAAGTGGTAGTAAATGAAAAAATAAGTGGTAGTAAATGAAAATATAAGTGGTAGTAAATGAAAATATAAGTGGTAGTAAATGAAAAATAAGTGGTAGTAAATGAAAAAATAAGTGGTAGTAAATGAAAAAGAAGTGGTAGTAAATGAAAAATAAGTGGTAGTAAATGAAAAATAAGTGGTAGTAAATGAAAAAGAAGTGGTAGTAAATGAAAAATAAGTGGTAGTAAATGAAAAAATAAGTGGTAGTAAATGAAAAATAAGTGGTAGTAAATGAAAAATAAGTGGTACTAAATGAAAAATAAGTGGTAGTAAATGAAAAAGAAGTGGTAGTAAATGAAAAAATAAGTGGTAGTAAATGAAAAAGAAGTGGTAGTAAATGAAAAAGAAGTAGTAAATGAAAACGAAGTGGTAGTAAATGAAAAAATAAGTGGTAGTAAATGAAAAATAAGTGGTAGTAAATGAAAAATAAGTGGTAGTAAATGAAAATATAAGTGGTAGTAAATGAAAAAGAAGTGGTAGTAAATGAAAAAATAAGTGGTAGTAAATGAAAATATAAGTGGTAGTAAATGAAAAAGAAGTGGTAGTAAATGAAAAAATAAGTGGTAGTAAATGAAAAAATAAGTGGTAGTAAATGAAAATATAAGTGGTAGTAAATGAAAAAGAAGTGGTAGTAAATGAAAAAGAAGTGGTAGTAAATGAAAAAGAAGTGGTAGTAAATGAAAAAGAAGTGGTAGTAAATGAAAAATAAGTGGTAGTAAATGAAAAAATAAGTGGTAGTAAATGAAAAATAAGTGGTAGTAAATGAAAAATAAGTGGTAGTAAATGAAAAATAAGTGGTAGTAAATGAAAAATAAGTGGTAGTAAATGAAAAATAAGTGGTAGTAAATGAAAAATAAGTGGTAGTAAATGAAAAATAAGTGGTAGTAAATGAAAAATAAGTGGTAGTAAATGAAAAATAAGTGGTAGTAAATGAAAAATAAGTGGTAGTAAATGAAAAATAAGTGGTAGTAAATGAAAAAATAAGTGGTAGTAAATGAAAAAATTCTTGAATTGCTAACAAACAAATGGATCTAGCACAATTTTCTAAGTAAATCTGAATGTCTGAAGACAATTGTTAGGAGAGGTTGTGTTATGTCTCCAATGTGACACCTTTGTGACCAGATGGGTATTAATAGAAACAGTGACTTCGGCACTCAATTCCTAGGTGACTAAAATGTGAACTAACACGGTGATGTTCTCATACTCCCAAAGTATTTGGCGTAAGATAGAAAAGTGCATGCTAAGATAATGGCCACTCTTCTGAAAAATTCGGTTGTCTAAAGTGTTACCGCCCTGGTCAGGCGGGGATATGAAACAATGAAAAAGCAAACTCATTGGCAGGCAATGCTGTGGTTGATGGCACAGTGTTGAAAAGAGATATGGCCGACTTAATAACGGAAGTCATGGATTTACTACAGAGTGATGAAGATGGCACTGGGAAAGTTAATGTATATATACAAATAATGTACACATATAAATAATGTACACATATAGATAATGATAGAAATGGGGATATCCAGGGAGAGGGGGATGGTGTGTCCTCCCTGGAAATATCAGAAGATATAATCAACTTCTGACCAAGTCTTTGAGCCTGCATGCTCTTGAATCGCTAGTGTGTGGGTAAGCGGCACGACATAATAATGAGCGAATTACATTTCTTAGGTAGTAGAGACGTTCACACTGAAATATTCACCGATCGGGCATCTTCAGATTTGCTCACAAGAGATGAAAAAGCGAACATTGCTTATGGGGAAAGTCCAGCATGCCATGACTAAACAGTGCTGGAAATCTAGACTAAACAGTGCTGGAAATCTAGACTACATTGTGCTGGAAATCTAGACTACACTGTACTGAAAATCTAGACTACACTGTACTGGAAATCTAGACGACCATGCTAAAATCTATACAAAACCGTGCTGGAAATCTAGACTACACTGTACTGAAAATCTAGACTACACTGTACTGGAAATCTAGACTACACTGTACTGGAAATCTAGACTACATTGTGCTGGAAATCTAGAATAGACTGCTGGAAATTTAGTATAATAATTTTCCTGCTACAAAACATATCGAGGGGAAATTTGAAAATCAACGCAAACAAACAAGACAATCCCTTTATTCATCTAATTTCTTTTACACATGTCAAGTTTTCATTTGACTCACCCTTGTTTATTTTCAGATAAATTCTCATAAATCATACATATCAATAACAACTTCTTGATATGAAAACCTGTACAAAAAACCCCTACAAAATAAAAATAAAAAACCAAAGAAAAAAGTAGATAAACATAATTTTTCAAAAAAATCCTTCAACACAAACATCTCAAATCATTGATAAACAGCATCTGCTAAATTCTTATAAATAGTTTTTATTTTGAAATGTTTTAGAATAGATTTAAGCCGCTATAATATATATTTTAGAAACTATTTTAGAAAATTTAAAAAAATATCTATTTTTAAGGCAAATAGTCCTGCCTTAGATTACATGTATAGTGGTACAGTGAAATCCCTTTATAGTGCACTCTTTTATAACAAATTTCCCTTTATAACAACACTTGTCAAAATCCCCAATTATATTTATTCTATATTGTTAGTACTGTATATAGCGAATTTCTGTTATTACATATTTTGTAATATTGCTATAACGGGATTCTAACTCGTTATAACAAACTAAGTTGCTATAACGGGATTCCACTGCAGTAGATACTTCAACACTTTATATCCGACAAGTCGCTAAAAGAACACGCTAAGCAGACCCCTTCTGTTGGTAAGCCATTAAAACCTCTATATACTATTTCTAATTAAATTACAACAGGGTAGAAGGAAAACCATTAGCCCACGGATATAAAGATTAATCTGAAATTGTGAGAAAAGATTGCATGTACATATTTACCAAACATGGCTTACAAACTTTGATTATGTAGGGAAATCAATACAGGTTAATTAAGTATGATATATATATACACACAAATGAAAACTAGTCAAAATAATAAGGGATAATAAACCTAACAGAAATAATAAGGGATAATAAATCTAACAGAAATAATAAGGGATAATAAGCCTAACAGTAATAATAAGGGAACTATTTTTTTTCTATTGAAACATCAAAGGGAGATAATGCAGAAATTATACTCTAAATAGTAATGAAAATACTACTCTGATGCTACAAATAACAATAATTCCCTCCCTTACCAGGTATATGATTTGCCAAAGTCAAGATGGAAGCGTTATATGGATATGTTGATCTGTTCACCCCTACAACTGGCATGTGTGGTAGTCGAGGAATTTGAGGACCAACTGTGGCACCACAGGCAAAGATGGGAGATCCTTGTGTCATGTCAACTGTTGCTGGAGCTGAACTGTGGGTGAGGCTGGGGGTCGATGTCACACCAACATTGGATAATGTGGATGGACCAAGGCTTACTGAAGGGCATTTGGTGTAAGAAAAATAGTCACTGTTGCTCTTTTACCATTACTATTTTTTTTTAAAAGCTATAGTATAAACAGCTTTATTTTTAAGCTATTCTAACAACTAATTTTATATTTCATCTATTCTAACAACTAGTTTTATATTTCATTTATTCTAACAACTAGTTTTATATTTCATCTATTCTAACAACTAGTTTTATATTTCATCTATTCTAACAACTAGTTTTATATTTCATCTATTCTAACAACTAGTTTTATATTTCATCTATTCTAACAACTAGTTTTATATTTCATCTATTCTAACAACTAGTTTTATATTTCATCTATTCTAACAACTAGTTTTATATTTCATCTATTCTAACAACTAGTTTTATATTTCATCTATTCTAACAACTAGTTTTATATTTCATCTATTCTAACAACTAGTTTTATGTATAAGATGATATAAAAAATAGTTTTATGTTTAAACTATTCTACAAGCATTTTACATTTAAGCTATAATACACATTTACAGCTAAGTTATACTATAAATTAGCTTAATATTTAAGCTATACTATAAAATATTTAGGTGCAATGATTACAGCAGATGGAAGAAGTTCAACAGAAATAAGATGCAGAATAGGACAGGCAAAGGCAACATTCAGAAAAATATACTGCGTAATATGACTTTGTCATCAGACGTGAGAAAGAGAGTTCTGCAGTGCTATATAACCCCTATACTAACATATAGGTGCGAGTCTTGGACAATAAACAAACTGGAAAATTAGAGGCAACAGAGATGTGTTTCTACAGAAGAATGCTGAGAATACCATGGACTGCCAGAAAAACTAATGTAGAGGTGTTGAAAGAGTCAAATGCGAAACGGACCTTAATCAACAATATAAGAAAAAGGCAATCTTCTTTTTTTTTTGGCCACTTCATGAGACAGACAGGTTTAGAGAACATAGTCACAACAGGCAAAATTGAAGGCAACAGAGGGCGACAACGTGAGAAAATATTATAGTTTGACAACCTGGCACGGCAAGGAAACAACAATGACTTTGATACATAATACTGTGGACAGAGAGCTGTGGAGAGCCATGACCACCTACGCCGCTGGCATGGCACCTGATGATGACTACATAATAGATTATTATTCAAGTTAACTATACCACAAATAATGTTTCTGTATAAGCAATAATAAAATAAATTTATATTTAAACTATACCACTCATTAGTTTTATATTTAAGCTATATCAGTAACTAGCTTTATATATTAGTTATTTTACAAACTAGCTTTATACATAAGCAATTCAAACTATTTACATTTATACTATGCTACAAATGTGCATTATATTTAAGCTATTCTACAAACTAGTTTCAGCCTATATTTAATGTATTCTACAAACTAATTTTAAATTTACGCTTTTCAAACTATTTACATTAAATATTGACTACAAACTAACTTTATATTTAAGCTATTCAATAAACTAGAATAATAGTTAAGCTATTACTCAAACTATTTACATTTAAGCTATACTATAAAATAACATACAAGCTAAATATCCTAAAGACCTAATTTCTATACAAGCAATAATAAAAATAAGCTTTATATCTAAGCCATCTACGTTTAAGCTATACTAGAAAATGACGTAACATTTCAGATAAACGTACTACATGTTACTTTTGTGTAAGCAATAGTACAGATATAATTTCATATTTAAACTGTACTAAAATTAATCTATGACAGTACACATTACTAACATTATAAATAAGATATATCTATAATAATGAACACACCCTCATATAGTAATCATTCACAATTTTTAAAAATCATTCAAGATGTGGTTGACTGTCCAATCAATAAACAGCAGTAATCAACTGCACCACCCTGACCATTGATGAAGCAATGGCAACCTACTATATAAATTTATAAAGCCTAGAAAAAATTACAATTTCCAATAAAATGCTGGGTTGATTGCTATGCGTGAATAGGGTACGTTACCAAATTCTCAAATTACTAAATGCTCAAGGTTATCGGAGAGACCCCCAGCAAAATGTTTCGTGCTAGTTTTCCGCAATGAACACCATCGTCTCACCATACGCTCATAAATTTCTGAGATTGCTGAGTAAATGTTTGTTGTCTCGAGTGCAATGTAGTCTCTCTTTATTACCCTGTAAGCCTGACACAAAGATGCCACATACAACCTATAAGACACCATCCTGTTTGCCTGAGACAAAGATGCCACATACAACCTATAAGACACCATCCTGTTTGCCTGAGACAAAGATGTCACATACAACCTAAAAGACACCATCCTGTTTGCCTGAGACAAAGATGCAACATACAACCTAAAAGACACCATCCTGTTTGCCTGAGACAAAGATGCAACATACAACCTAAAAGACACCATCCTGTTTGCCTGAGACAAAGATGCACATACAACCTAAAAGACACCATCCTGTTTGCCTGAGACAAAGATGTCACATACAACCTATAAGACACCATCCTGTTTGCCTGAGACAAAGATGCCACATACAACCTATAAGACACCATCCTGTTTGCCTGAGACAAAGATGTCATATACAACCTAAAAGACACCATCCTGTTTGCCTGAGGCAAAGATGCAACATACAACCTAAAAGACACCATCCTGTTTGCCTGAGACAAAGATGTCACATACAACCTAAAAGACACCTTCCTGTTTGCCTGAGACAAAGATGCCACATACAACCTAAAAGACACCACCCTGTTTGCCTGAGGCAAAGATGCCACATACAACCTATAAGACACCATCCTGTTTGCCTGAGACAAAGATGTCACATACAACCTAAAAGACACCATCCTGTTTGCCTGAGACAAAGATGCAACATACAACCTAAAAGACACCATCCTGTTTGCCTGAGACAAAGATGCAACATACAACCTAAAAGACACCATCCTGTTTGCCTGAGACAAAGATGCACATACAACCTAAAAGACACCATCCTGTTTGCCTGAGACAAAGATGTCACATACAACCTATAAGACACCATCCTGTTTGCCTGAGACAAAGATGCCACATACAACCTATAAGACACCATCCTGTTTGCCTGAGACAAAGATGTCACATACAACCTAAAAGACACCATCCTGTTTGCCTGAGGCAAAGATGCAACATACAACCTAAAAGACACCATCCTGTTTGCCTGAGACAAAGATGTCACATACAACCTAAAAGACACCTTCCTGTTTGCCTGAGACAAAGATGCCACATACAACCTAAAAGACACCACCCTGTTTGCCTGAGGCAAAGATGCAACATACAACCTAAAAGACACCATCCTGTTTGCCTGAGACAAAGATGTCACATACAACCTAAAAGACACCTTCCTGTTTGCCTGAGACAAAGATGCCACATACAACCTAAAAGACACCACCCTGTTTGCCTGAGACAAAGATGCCACATACAACCTAAAAGACACCACCCTGTTTGCCTGAGACAAAGATGCCACATACAACCTCTAAGACACTATCATGCTAGCTTGTGACACAGACGTCACACACTACTAAGGATGGAGGGACGATTTTGAATGATTCATTGCTTTATCCTGGTATGCTTGTCCCCAATATGGGTTCACCAGTTTTCTGACCAGTGTTCAGAACATTCATCAAATTGGAACTGTGTGCAGCAAAACCTCCATAGTAATGTATATTGCTGGCGTATTGATTAAACAGTTTACTTTGTGCCCAAAGGTTGTGTGTTTGAAGCCAGCTCGCGACATCTTGTTTATAAAGTAGGTTTTTTTCGCAGATTCCTGGTGAGTAACAACAGAAGCTACGGAGTTACGCGCTATGAGTGCTACTCTTTGCAGGCAGTGTGCCGCTTCATTGTGAGGGACAGAGTACATATGGGGTAACCAGAATACAATGAAATTTGCGCTTATTCAACCCCGTCCAACATCTACCATCTTGTTGAAAGGCATCCATGTAGTCAAGAAAGTGTTGAACTATGTTTCTCTTGCAAAGAGGCAACACTCCACATCATTAGAGATTCACATATGCAACATCCAATACAGATTAACATAGTCCTCTTAGGGAATGGGGAGTGCTAGCAGAACAGCGTGATCACGATTGAAGTCCTCACATATTCAAAGATCTGCCTGTCTTTTTAAATCGTGTTCTCAAGCTTCTACCTCTGGTAGCACATGTGAAATTAATATATGGCCTATGATCTATCTTTGAAATAAATGTATTTAAAAATTCAGGGTGCCCAAAATGTTTCTGTGAAGTTTCACCGAAAATAGTACATCATTATTTTCTTGAGGTCTTTCATTGGAAAAAACAAAATGGAATTGGCATTTATCCACAATGTTACTGCACTATCTTGTTACTCATTTTGTAACAAATATTGTTACATGTTGAAGTATTTATCACAAAATATTTCTTCTTCTGCGTTCAGCATCTGTGGTCATGCTATATTGTCAGGCCTGTCGTCAAGACGAAATCCACTGTGTTCTCCAGGTCATAGCGGCTGCCCCATAGCTTTTGCCGTAGGTATGTATCCTCTGGCCAGGTCTACTGTCTCTGCTCTTTGTATGTTGGGCAGTTCTGAAGTATGTGTTCCGGGGTCTGGGTTCCGGATCCACATGGACATTCATCTGTGTATGAGATCCTCAATCGGTAAAGGTGACCCAACAGTCTGCAGTGGCCTGTTCTAAGGCGAAATATTGTGGTCTGTTGATATCTTTGGAGATGTATTGCATCATGTTCGTATTCCTCTTCCATTTGTTTCTTCTACTTTGCTGTGTATGTGTTGTGGATTATTGTTTTTGCTTCTCCGTAAGACAGTGGCTGTGTTGCTCCATTTCGCTTCCTGCCTTTGACAGAGCATCCACTTTCTCATTTCCCATTATTCCACAGTGTGATGGTATTCACTGAAGGGCAATAGCTGATGATTTTTGGATCTGTCTTAGCTCATTTATGATGTGCAGAAAGCTTTTGTTTCTGTTGCTCTGGCTTGATTCCAGTAGAGATCTGTAATTTGTGAATATGGCTATCTTCTTTGGTCTTGGCAGTCCTGGTTCGGTGAAGGCTTTCAGTGCTTGATGGAGTACAAAATATTTAAATATCTACCATGGGCAAGACATGTCTGGACATGTCTCTTCATATTATTGAAGATCTCGTGAAGGATGAGCGGTATACTTGTTGATATTGGATGGCGATCCATGTCCTACAGTTCAATAAGTGTATGAGGACTGTCTTCACAAACATTTGCTGTCAGCGCGCACCAGATAATAAGTCTCCTGGAGTAAAGCCATGAAATCAAACAGGCCAAATTTAAGAATATCTTTTGTGTAGTTACTGCTATAAGGAAAATACATACTTAACCATAAAAAACCCTTTGTGTAATACTCCACACTATTTTATTTCAAGTTAAAAACGTTCAATTTCGCATGTAACAGCAATGTGTTTACGAATGCTATGTTTGGGAAAAGTATTTGTGACGAAAAACACAACATTAATGACCGTCTGAGGTCATTAATAAGATGATTATTAATATTTTAATTCCCGTTAGACTCTAGAACATTCTTCTTCTTTTCTTCCTCTTTTACCCTTTACGGGTGTTGATGGAGATACAATGTTCTTGTTCTCGCTTTTCTGGCAGCTTCAGATAATGTTATTTCGTGTTCGTTTAATGTCTCTGGATGTTGTCGATCCAGCGTACTCTAGGTCTACCCCTGGCTCTTCTTTCTGCTTCTCCTCTCTTCAAATATGATTTATAAACTAATGAATCACACTGCATTCTTTCCAGATGACCAAATCATTGCATCTATTGGTTTTGTATGTATTGTAGAATTGATATGACACCCAATCTTTCTCTTATAACATCGTTTCTAATTCTGTGTCTTCTGGTCACATCTATGGCTTTTTTCAGACATCTCATCCCTGTTGTAACCAGCTGTCTTTTATGTTTTGTTGCTAAGGACCATGTTTGACTTTGGTAGAACAGAGTTGGAATGAAGATACTTTGGATACAATTTTTTTTGATTGTCATTGGTAACATTTTGTGCTGCAATAAAAAACTTCAATTGTCCCAATATTTTGATTCGCTTTGCTACAACGAATTTCTATTTCTGTGTCCATCTTCTGCCATCTGAAGAGAATGTTGCGCCTAAGTAATTGAAGGTGTTTGTTTTATGACTTAATTTTCGACTGTTATATTTAGATTGTGTGTATCCCTTCCTATTGCCATGGTTTCTGTTTTATCGATGCTTATCTTCATGTTGTTTTTCTTGCACTCGATGTCCACAGATGTTAGATTCTTCTTCTTCTTTTGTTCACTTGAAACATGTCTATATCTGTAATTCTGTCTTCTGAATAAAACTTGGATGTTAGATGACGTTGAAGTTCATTAATGAACATTAATGACATAATTTGTTTCATATTGTTTGGTTAGGTGCACACAAGAGACAACACCCTATAAAAAATATATATATCGAGGTTTAGACATCTGTAAGGCTTCCATGAAAGACTTCTTCATTTGTGCCAATGGCTCGACACGTCCATTTACGGCGGTAGTCGCCTCTAATAACTTGCACAGCAGGTAACAGTATCACCAATCCTTGCTCCCGTTTCAGTCTCGCAACACACGATTGGGAGCAATACGTATGGAGAATTCAAGAATATTATAATGGAAACTAGAACCAAGGCAATTTACAGGAACTATAGCTGTTTGGCTCTGTGACAACAAAGGCACCGGGTTCGAATCCTAACGCAGACAATTGTGCACCGGACCATTCAAAAAGCAATGACAAAGAACTGAATTTATATATATTTATTTTATATTTGTTAAAAAATCATTACAGCTAAACAATGCTGGGTTGATGGCTATGTCCTGAATAGGATACGCTAACTTAATAACGGCACTCTGTATCATAATACAAGACCCCAAAAAATAAAAAAATGAAGAAACGTGTGGCCACCAGGAACAACTTTGGCGATAGAAAGCTCTATGGCCTTGTTTAGATGTATGTTCGTCCATCACAAGTGATGATGACCATTTTGTTTACATCCACTTTTGAAAATTCAGAATTATTGTTCTTGCTTAATACTTTTTAGATGGCTAATGAGCCCTATTCAAGCTGTAAATGTTCTTGGACAGTTTGGACGTGGAATGACCACTGTAGGTGGATTTTGGTCTATCCGTGTCTTTCCAGCTACTCTCTGCTGTTGGGCTACAGCATTTCTCCTCTTCTCACAAGTTTTTTTTTACTGTAGAGCGTCATGTAGATATATTTTGTGCAAGTTCTTCCCATGTGTCTTGGTCTATTTCAAACGCATTCAGTGAGGTCTTTAACGAGTCCTTGTAGCGCTTCTTTTTGGGCGCCTCGAGATCATTTACCCTTCTCCAGCTCACCACAGAGAAGTATCTTTGGCAGGCGATAGTCTGGCATACGTACCAAATGACCTGTCTAACGAATCTGTGTCTGCCTCAGAATAGTGTCAATGCTGGGGTTCACATAAGACATCTGTGTCAGTGTATGTCTGTGTCTAACAGGAAAACTAGGAAGATGACAACATGTCATATACTTGGTCTTCTCTGTCACTAGCTAGTCCATTAGACAATTTGTATGATGGTTGGTCAGGTCGGTCACTTGTTAGTCCATTAGACAATTTGTATGATGGTTAGTCAGGTCGGTCACTAGTTAGTCCATTAGACAATTTGTATGATGGTTAGTCAGGTCGGTCACTAGTTAGTCCATTAGACAATTTGTATGATGGTTAGTCAGGTCGGTCACTAGTGAGTCCATTAGACAATTTGTATGATGGTTAGTCAGGTCGGTCACTAGTTAGTCCATTAGACAATTTGTATGATGGTTGGTCAGGTCAGTCACTAGTTAGTCCATTAGACAATTTGTATGATGGTTAGTCAGGTCAGTCACTAGTTAGTCCATTAGACAATTTGTATGATGGTTAGTCAGGTCAGTCACTAGTTAGTCCATTAGACAATTTGTATGATGGTTAGTCAGGTCAGTCACTAGTTAGTCCATTAGACAATTTGTATGATGGTTAGTCAGGTCAGTCACTAGTTAGTCCATTAGACAATTTGTATGATGGTTAGTCAGGTCTGTCACTAGTTAGTCCATTAGACAATTTGTATGATGGTTAGTCAGGTCAGTCACTAGTTAGTCCATTAGACAATTTGTATGATGGTTAGTCAGGTCTGTCACTAGTTAGTCCATTAGACAATTTGTATGATGGTTAGTCAGGTCGGTCACTAGTGAGTCCATTAGACAATTTGTATGATGGTTAGTCAGGTCGGTCACTAGTGAGTCCATTAGACAATTTGTATGATGGTTACTCAGGTCGGTCACTAGTGAGTCCATTAGACAATTTGTATGATGGTTGGTCAGGTCGGTCACTAGTGAGTCCATTAGACAATTTGTATGATGGTTGGTCAGGTCGGTCACTAGTGAGTTCATTAGACAATTTGTATGATGGTTGGTCAGGTCGGTCACTAGTGAGTTCATTAGACAATTTTATGATGATGGTCAGGTCGGTCACTAGTGAGTCCATTAGACAATTTGTATGATGGTTGGTCAGGTCGGTCACTAGTGAGTTCATTAGACAATTTGTATGATGGTTGGTCAGGTCGGTCACTAGTGAGTTCATTAGACAATTTGTATGATGATGGTCAGGTCGGTCACTAGTGAGTCCATTAGACAATTTGTATGATGGTTGGTTCGGTCGGTCACTAGTTAGTCCATTAGACAATTTGTATGATGGTTAGTCAGGTCGGTCACTAGTTAGTCCATTAGACAATTTGTATGATGGTTGGTTCGGTCGGTCACTAGTGACACCTTTAGACAATCTTCATGTTGATACAATCATTAAGAACGCCAATTGTGTTTCTATAATTATGGGTATTAGTGGGTCAGACGAAAGAGGTGAATACCTGTTGGATATGTGATGTAACCAGGTGCCAAGGAAGGGAATCCTGCTCGTCCATAAGCAGCTGCTGCAGTAAATCCTTGGAGACCTGGGTGCATGTAGCCTACAGGTAGAAAGAGAAGATGCACAGTAAATGTACAAGTTGATACTGAATGTCAAATATCACAAAAAGTAAAATAGTACTTCCCCCCCCCTTTATTAGGGTGTACTTATCTTTCTAGGTGACGTGTACTTTACAGAACATCGTACTCACTATTGTCGTTCCCCAGGTGAATGATTGTTGATCGCAATCACACTTGCTGTTAAGCGTAGGGGTGGTATCTTAAGCTGTCGTTTCAAGGCCAGATGTGTCGCTGAGGTTGAATTTAGTCCATGTTTGTTCAAGGTTATCTTAATGTTTTCTATCCACCGTTTTCTTGGTCTACCTTTGGCTTTACACCTGGATATTCTTGTATTAACATTCTATTTTAGCAAAAGGAAAGGGGTGTAGGTTTGAACCCTCAAATACTCCACATCCCCGCTATTTATTGATATGCCCAAGTATTTCGGTATCACATAAAAAACTACAAGCCTAGTAACACATATTGTCATAGGTAACAGCCGTAATTTAATGGATCATCACTACCTTTGAATCTTAAACTGCTATGACTGTATGCACACATGCACGTACCTTCAGCCAGTAAGTTCAACCTTGAAGATCACTGTGACAAGTTTTCTTGAACTCGTATTTGTCTATTTCATTTTCTCTGATTTTTCTGTAAGGAGTTACAGGATTGAATGACAGTCAGTTTTCAGGCATGTGTGGTCGCTTGATATGCAGTAATACTGTGAAATCTCAGGATGTTGGTAACTCCTTCAATCCACCCTTTTCTTGGTCTTCCTCTATATCTTGCTATTTTCATATTTATGTTGTATGCTTTTGCATCTGTCAATAAGGGTTCATTCTCATTAGGTGGCCGAACTATTTCAATCTCTGTTTGACCACAGATGTTGTTCCAAAATCCAAAAGTTTGTCTAATCTCTTAATTCCTCACATAATCTCTTCTTGTTCTGATTGCTGCTTTTCTTGGACATCTCATTTCACATGAAGTAAGCTTTCTCTCTTGTTCTTGTTTTAGTGTCCAGGTCCATGTCAGACATTTCTCTTTTGAGTAAGCTTTCTCTCTTGTTCCTTTCTCTGTCTAACATGTCTCTCTTGAATAAGGTTTCTTTATTTTTTCCTGAACCCTACCTCCCATATTTATTTATCAATCGTACTTTCCAATATAACCAAATGGGGACTTGTGTGTATGATTAAAAAAGCATTCCTCACCACAAATAAAAGCTAAAACCTCTGCTAACCAATCAACTTGCACCATAAAACCCCTGCTGACCAATCAACTTGCAAATTAAGCCACAATTGAAACTGAAAAATTGAACTTACATATCTCTGGAACAAGTGACTCCTCACCGATCAAATCTGTATAAAATATCGTGCCGTCTTCAGTCACTGAACAAAAAGAAATAACAGAAATCGAACTTAATCATAAAGAATTCAATATTTTAAAATAATGACGGTGTATTTTTGTTATAAATATCCCCATCACAAATTGGATCAGATTCATTCTGTACTTTGAAAATTAACTAAAATGTATCCCATTATTTATATCTCGTCACCATTAGATCTTGTGCCATCTTCACTGAAGTGAAAGTACACTGTAACTGATCATCAATATTATTTATATCTCGCTTACATTAGATCTCGTGCCATCTTCACTGCAGTGAAAGTACACTGTAATAATAATTTTAAAATATTTGTAGTACATGACCTATCCTATCCAGGGTGTGGCTATCAACTCTTATTAGGTTATTGCCTAAATTAGATCGTGTGCCAACTTTTTCATATCAATGGTAGACTCAAATTGATTGTCAACTTTCTTTCTTTCTTTTATACACCAAATAATGTATCATCTTCATCAAAATGAAAAAAAAAAAATTTTTGCTACTGCATACTTTCCTGTGAAGGAGTGCAGGGTGGTTTTCTATGGGCTGTGGAAATAAAAGGACTTTTTGCCATAGCAGACCATAGCATTTTCGACACGCAGAGGAAGGATTTTGATTGTACTTCTGAAAGAAAAAATCCTGTCCCAATCATGGATTGAATCTGGGACATCAAGGGTCTGAGAAAGAAGTGAAAGTTTGTTGTAAATTATTTTCACATTTTCCATCGTAGTAGTTGAGATAACCCAGTGGGTGCAGCACTCGCTTCTTAACCAGGACATCCACATTCGATTTCAGCTAGAAATATTTTTTGCTTTCAGGGTGACGCAGTCTCAGGAATTGGGTACCAGATAAAATATGATGAAGTAAAAGGCATACAATTGTGATGCTAATAACATCACCCAAAGCATTTTCAAAATCATTTCTGTCACTTGCCAAGATTATACAAAATCTATGAGGATTTGGCAGGCAATGCACAATAGTGATTTTCTGAATATCCCCATGGAGATATAATTATTCAATTATGCAACAATAGAACAAGATGATAGTCTGAATGCCCCCAGAAAGCTAGGATGAGTTACTCATATAATAAATGATTATGAACTTATATTTAGTGAGCTAGTAAAAGAAAATGAGATTGAGTTTGGGGGGGGGGGGGGGGGGGGGGGTTCATGAGGGGTAATCATGTGGACGAGGTCTGAAGAGCACTATTGGACTAATGGTTCAATGTGCCGCGAAGATAATATGTTTAACTACTATTACCAACAATCTACCAACCAATCAAAAAATATAATAGGTTGCCAGGTTGGCATATTTCCATCTTTCCAGACGATAGTATTATTGTTGTGTTATAAGAAATATAACCTGCAATATATGACGGTGATGGGCGTGACTCATAAGACCAATCTGAGCCACAAACAGTCTTCCATAAGGAATCACAAGTACCACATGTAGCATCATGTGTTGTTGTGTATCTTCTCTGGCGCTCAGACCTTGAAGTAACTGCTACCACTTACTCTTTTGTCTTTATACTATTCTTGATCACCCTTCAACATAATTTATGACATCGTGATCCATGATAATTTATGACATCGTGATCCATGATAATTTATGACATCGTGATCCATGATAATTTATGACATTGTGATCCATGATTCTGTATCAATGTGTGTCTGACTAACTAGCCAATTAACTAGCAAACTTATACTATAACCCGTTGATAGTAATCAAGCTTGCCATCTACTAGGCTACCGCGCTCCTACTTAAAGGTTTGAAAAAAACAAAACAAACCTAACTTACCAAGAGCTCCTCGGGTGATTCCATGACTTCTGACTAAAGGGTTAGTAGGTGCCAAGACCTCTTTAGGTTGCGCCTTCTTGCATTCTACCTAATAGATATGACATAGCATAACATTTTAGTTTGAGATGTGTATATATATATATATATATATATATATCTTCAGTATTCATTCTCAAACTCCGATGTATTATAAATGGAACACCTTGTATGAGATAGTCGCAGTGAAACTCAAATATCAACAGAAGACAGATGTGTTGGGCTATTGGTGCAAATAAAACAGCGAAAAAACACATTTCTATTCTCTTTGGACTACATCCTGCTGGAAATCTAGTAGGACCATTGTCCTGCTATAAGAGAAAATGAATGCTGAAGAAGAAGAAATCAAATCTAAATTCCTTCTTATCGTCTCCACTCCAGAGATTTCCACCAAGTGACATGTTTTGGCCTGTAATGTCCAGTGACCTATAATGTCCAGTGGTCTGTAATGTCCAGTGGCCTGTAATGTCCAGTGGCGTGTAATGTTCAGTGGCGTGTAATGTCCAAGGACACGGTGGGTGACAAATCGCTATAGTGAAGAGCTGATACACATGCGATCCTGACATCAGATTAGAAGATTGATGCCTACCACAGATACTCACCCGAACTAAAAACCTGCTGAAATTGGATATGCTAGATATAAATCAAACGAAAGCACACCATACATTATGCTTCTTACGGATATATACCGGTAACAAAAAAATCATGTTGGTTACTTGACAACCAACTCAGAAGAACCTGCTGAAATGCTTGCATCAGGACAAATTTTACTATTAAATTTACAGCAACTAATAATGAAGAATAGCTTTGAAAAGACAGAATTGGAGAGATCTGGCCTCTGCCATATGCGCTAACTTCAGCACAAAAGGAAAATGAATGAATGAATAATGAAGACAAAGTTAACGTTGAAATTCTTGTAGCAGGACAATATGACTAATAAATTTGACAACAAGACTAATAAATTTGACAATAAAAATAATGCTAATGACAATAGGACTAATAAATTTGACAATAGAATTAATGCTAATGACAATAGGACTAATAAATTTGACAATAGAAATAATGCTAATGACAATAGGACTAATAAATTTGACAATAGGACTAATACATTTGAGAATAGGACTAATACATTTGAGAATAGGACTAATACATTTGACAATAGGACTCATACATTTATAGCATGATGTAGTCTAGAGAACATAAATTCATTATCCCTATGCTATTTGTGCCAAAGTTTTGATATATACAATTTCAGCGGTATAAATATTTAATTCAATTGCAAGTATGTTGGCGGATTCCTTTTTCTTCTGCGTTCGTTTTCAAACTCCAGCAGATTCGCAGGTTATAGTCCAGAGAACAGAATATATCGTCATGGTTTACAGGTTAGCTGTGATATCTTTTGTTCTAAATACTAGAACAAAATATAACATGGCATATAGTATCTATTGTCTTTCCCCAGGTGGTTTGTTATTTATTCTTGCCGTTTAGCGTAGGGGTGATTAGAGCTCGAGCTTGTGTTCTAAAGCCAGATATGTTCTAGAGCCTCTGCCATGCTATGACCATGTTTGTTCAAGATGTCCCTGATGTTTCCTATCCATCTTTTTCGTGGTCTTCCTCTCGCTTTGTACCCTGATCTCATTTGGTTATATGCCTGTATGGGCAACTTATCATTATGCATTCTCACAATGTGGCCAAACCACTTGATCTGCTGCCTTTCTATGTATTCTGTGCAAATTATTATACCTACCATTCTTTCCCTGATGTCTTAATTTCATAATCTATCGAGACAGGTAAACCCTGCAGTTTGCCTCAAACATTTTATCTCACATGTCACTATCTTTCTGTAAATTGAAGATGATGTGGTAGTTGAAGGCGTGTGGTAGTTGTAAGTAAATATTATAACAAAATATAACAAGATGTATGGCAGTTGTAAGTAAATAGAACAAAATATAACAAGGAATATGGTAAGTAATTAATGAAACAAAATATAACAAGGAATATGGTAAGTAAATATTGGAACAAACTATAACAAAGCGTATAAAAATGGTAAGTTAAAGTAAATATTGAAATAATAGTCATACACTGCAACAAATAAACAAACATGTAACTAACATTTTCAGTAAATTTAAGTTATCAAGAACCACTTACTTTTGGCAGTGGTGAAACAGAGTAAGCTTTTTTGGTTTAGACATGTAACGAGACACGACTTCAATGCTAAAATTAATTTGGAACAGAACAATCGGGTAAATTTATTTCTTTTATAACTGATCCTAACCCTTACCCCCATCCCTAATGTAAATACTAATAAATACGAAAAGAATATGCCTTTTCAATTAATAATTATAACAAATTCTACTAATCACGCTGCAAAGGTTAGGAAATTCCACGAAATTAGGTAAAACTTTTCACAGTGAACGCCAGTAAGAAAGATGCGCCAACAATCGAAAGTGGAAAGAGAAGAAGGGGTTAGCAGTTAGAGAAAATTATTATGCGTATAATATAATTTATAAATGAAGACATGGTCTTGATCTTTGATGTGACTACTCCAGTCTACTCCATTCTTCGAAGAATGAGGATTTGTGCTGATGTCTACAATGTCACCCTAACGATCCTGGCGGGTTTGTGTGTCTTATTATTATTATTAATCATTGTTTATGGACTTATTAATGATTAATAATTAGTTACGTCTGAACTTACCATTTTACTGTTGATTTCGTGAAAGTGAATTTCGACAACACTGTCCACAACATCTTCTGATTCAAATGTGATGAAACCAAAACCTGGATTGGAAATGAAGAAATGGATATAATGTAGTATATCTAGTAACACTTTTAACTAAATCTTACCAACTGAGAGCAAGAGGTAGGCAGAGATACAAGTGGGAGAGTAACATCACACGATGGACAGGTTACAGTCTAGCAGAGTGCACCACCAAGACAAGAGACATGAGATGTTGGAGATACGTAGCAGTCAACTTTCGGTGCGGAGACGGCACTTAATGATGATGATGACCAACTGCAATTATAATATTACTCGTAACGGAGACATACTTAAGACATTAGATGGAGGTACAGCAAAAGTGATTTCTACTCGAAATGTGTTGTCATACAACTACCCAACAAACAAATGGAAAAAAAACAACCCCAAAAACAATAAGAAAATATGCCAAATTTAATAAATCCAACGTAACATCCGTATTAAAGTGTGCAACCAAACGTGGACTTCTAGTGTCATGGTGGAAAGAATAAGGTCACTGTCTTCTATACAGGGATGTCATATGAGCGACTAAAGCAAGTTGTCATCATCATTGCCACCACTATCATCTCTACCACCATGGCCATCAATATCAACACGAACATCATCATCATACCATTATCACCATCATTACAAACATCATCGCAATGCTACGTAAAACTACATTTTAACTGATTATTTGTTGATGTTCATCAACATTCTATTCGGCACGGTTGTACACAAAATATAACAATAAAAATAGCAATAATGATTTAGAGCCAAAACAAGTTTTCATTTATAAACAGAACTCTGATAGCACATTTTATGGATTATATCCCTTGACATGTCAATTTTCCATTCTCCCCCCCCCCCCCCCCCCACATCATTGAAACGCGTCATGCGTCCAGGTTACAGTCCTGTATACCTGCATATCATAAATCGGTTCATCGTTCAAAAGTGACGTTATATAATTCTTCCCGTGATTTTCATTGGCTATCGACACAAAGTATACACCAAATAAGCAGTGACAATTAAGGAGAAATCAAATAGCGTCACGTCTGAAAGGTGAGCTGATGATTATACGGGATTACACAGTTAACGAAGGGCTCAAGTGATACACGGCCTCCCTTCTGAATAGTTGTGTGCGTTGATTCCAAGCAGTGCCACTTATTTTGACTGATCCGATCTTGTCCATATCTTTTGTTGGATGACGACACAAAGGATATTCGAAGCGACCATGATGAGCTCCCATCAAGACAAGGGACGCTATTATGAGCCCCACATCAAGACAAGTAACATTATTTATAAATCAGCGTGAATGATTAAAGTGAAGAAAAACTACATCCATCATCAGTGATGGATCTGTAATTAGGCATGTTCGCAGTGCTTGGGCCTTTACAGCTCAGTGCGCAGGTAAAACGATCAAGGAGGAAAGTGGTGCCTTTGCGGTCACTACGAGTAGTATGACCATGGAGACTATGGCGGTGACCAAGGCATTTGAGTGGCTACGCACACAGAAAGTAACGCAGGTCTGCATCTTGAGTGACTCTATGAGTATGATTAAGAAGGTACAAGTGGGTCTCGTTCGCGAACAGTGGATTGAGGCCTTGAGAAATGCGAGCATGAAAGCGGTTACGTTTATTTTCGTGCCGGGACATGTGGGCGTTCGAGGCAATGAAAGAGCGGATCAACTGGCATCGTGTGCGATTGTGGCAAAGGGCGATGGGGCAATAGATCGCGCTGACGTTTTGAATTCCTTAAGAGATATAAGCACGCGAGAGTGAGACTAATGTGGATGATGATTCCTTTTCAATGGCTAGGATTAAAGATCAGGGATTGAGATGCGGTGTTGCTAGAGATACACTCAAGGAGAGATCGGAGCAACTATGGATGTGTCCAGTTTGCAGTGATGATGATCCGACGACTAACTAACTAACTAACTAAAACTACATCATGCAAATATGTAGAATACTGTATTAGGCCAATGGATTACCTACGAATGACGTAATCAGTACAACGCCATTCGCCTTTTTATTTACCAAAGGATTTGGTACCCATTTATTTAGGCTTGTTTACTTGACATGTTACAGTCCGCATAATTAAAGCAATGGTGCAGCGAATGAGTGTTTTCGTAACTTGTTCTGATTAGATGTATCAATAAGGTAATAGCTTTGAGATTAGATGTATCTAAGGTAATAACTGTGAGATTAGATGAATCAATACGGTAATAGCTGTGAGATTAGATGTATCATTAAGATACATCTAATCTCACAGTATTACCTTAGATGCATCTAACAAGACACGATCCTGATGCAGACACAGATTCGTTGGGCAGGTCATTTGGTGCGTATGCCAGACCATCGTCTGCCAAAGATACTTCTCTATGGTGATCTGGAGAAGGGCACACGATCTCAAGGTGGCCAAAAGAAGCGCTACAATGACTCGTTAAAGAACTCACTGAAATAAAATAATCTAAAATAAAAAAGAGCACATAATTTTGTGAAAAGATAAGAAATGCAGCAGCTAAACAGCGGAGAGCAGCTAGAAAGTCACGGATAGACCAAGATCAGTCTACTGTCGTCATTCCATGTCTGAACTGTCCAAGGATATGTACAGCTCGAATAGGGCTCATTCAATCAATCAATCAATAAACCCATAACCCTTCAGGGTTGTAGGGGTACCACATTGGATACTTCAGCACACAGAGTCCTCCAGCGAATTCTATCCTCAGCGATGCGGATGAGTGTGGAAATATCTTGCCCTGTCCATTCCTTGATGTTGTCTGTCTATGTCTTTATTTGTCCTCCTCTGTTTCTTCCACCCTCGACAGTTCCCTGCAGTATTGTTTTTTACAAGGAATCATACATGTCCGAACCATGCTAGTTTTCGTCGTTTCACTATTGAAAGCAATGGCTCCTGGACACCTGCACACATCTCTACTTTATTTCTTACGTAACACATTGGTCTTATGTTCCCTATAGAAAATTCGTAGAATTCTTCTGTAGCATTTATACTCGAAAGCCTGTAATCTTCTCTCCATGTCCGCAGTGAGTGTCCAACTCTCACAACCATACAACGCAACAGAAAGCACCAGCGACTTATACAGTTTCATTTTCACTCCAACACGGAAGTTGCTTTTCCAAATCACAGTTAGCCTTGACAAGGACGCTAAAGCCATCTCCAGCCTTATTTACCCATCCAGCTCATGACCCATCTACGAACTCTAATCAAATTGAATTTTCAAAAGTGAATGTAACAAATGGTCATAATCACTTGTGATGGACGAACAACATCAATAAGGTAAAACTGTGATCAAAGTGGGTTAGGTTTAGAGGTGGCAACTCATCGCATGGAAGCACAAAATGATACATAGAACATTTCGATTGGACTACAGCCTGGTGAACAGAGGGAGAAAGTTATAACGTAGAGAAAGACATGTGCTGATTAATTAATTTATGTCACCACTGTGTTATCAATGTCAGACGTGGGCATATGCCTGAAGGAATGAGAATTAACTGTTAGTTAGTTAGTCGTCGGATCATCATCATCACTGGATACGTCCATAGTTGCTCCGATCTCTCCTTGAGTGTATCCGCCATTACACTTCTGCTGGTTGACCATCATTCTTCTGCGTCCTCCAAAATGTTCACTTCTAGCAACACCGCATTTCAATACCTGATCTTTAATCCTGGCCATTGAAAAGGAATCACCAACCACATTAATCTCACTCTCGCGTGTTATATCTCTTAAGGATTTCAAAACGTCAGCGCGATCCATTGCCCCATCGCCCTGTGCCACAATTGCGCATTATGCCAGTTGATCCGCTCTTTCATTGCCACGAACGCCCACATGTCCCGGAACGAAAAGTGCGTTCAGAATTAACAGTATATCGATCAACGAGGAGACTTGAGACTGTAAGTCTAGAATATGATGATAATTGATTCACATAAATGCCTGGAAATAAAACAGTGGCCACACTGTACCCTGAACTAGGAGCTCAGATGCGGTTGTCAAATGTGCGAGTTTACAAGTCCAGACTTGTTTGCCACACTTAAGAATTTAAAAGTCCAGACTTGGTTGCCACACGCATGAATTTAAAAAGCCAGATCTGTGCGTTCCTCACGAAAAGAGGTAAAGGTGGCGGATGCTTAACTTCAATGTACGCGGATTACCTCATATGTTCTCCTTCCCTCTAATTGAAGCGGTACATCGCCTGCCCATAATATAACACGTAGCACGCAAGTCCGTAGTTTCAAGAGTAACCGCCGATATATATAAGACTTGTTGGCTAATTGGAAAACAGCTTTCTAAAATAACTTATTTGAGTTTTCTCGTGACTTTTATTAGTCACCACATTTATACTTTGTATCGACAGACAATAAAAACCAGACTGGAGACTACACAAAAAAAACCTCCAAACATCACCACCAGACTGGAGACTACACAAAAAGCACTCCAAACATCACTACCAGACTAGAGACTACACAAAAAACCCACCAAACATCAGACTAGAGACTACACAAAAAGCCCACCAAACATCAGACTAGAGACTACACAAAAAGCCCTCCAACCATCAGACTGGAGACTACACAGGAAGCCCTCCAACCATCAGACTGGAGACTACACAGGAAGCCCTCCAACGATCAGACTGGAGACTACACAGGAAGCCCTCCAAACATCAGACTAGAGACTACACAAAAAGCCCTCCAACCATCAGACTGGAGACTACACAGAAATCCATCCAAACATCAGACTGGAGACTACACAGGAAGCCCTCCAACTATCAGACTGGAGACTACACAGGAAGCCCTCCAAACATCAGACTGGAGACTAAACAAAAAGCCCTCCAAACATCAGACTAGAGACTACACAAAAAGCCCACCAAACATCACACTGGAGACTAAACAAAAAGCCCACCAAACATCACTACACTCGGTCATTCGGACAAATGTATACAAATAAATCCCGGATTTTTCCTTAATGTTACTAATCACACATTCTCTTTTACCTCTTCTTCTCCTTCCACCCTTTGTCAAGAACCGTTCCTTGTAAAATAATGTTAGAAAGTGAAACTTGTCTCAGCACACATCCCAAACAAAGCAGTCCTACAGTGTTTGACTACCACCAAAGTGGTTCTTGACAACCGGCACGTGTCTAATGCGTTTCACCGAAACAAATATATTTCTTGTGCTCGACATAACTGATGTGTAACAGACGTCTGTACCACTTATATTCAACTGCCAGAATCCTTTTTTCCATGCCTGCATTTATTGTCCAACTCACACATCCACACAACAGTATAGTCATCACTAGACATTTGCATAGATTGATCTTCAATGAAATACAGATCGTAATTTTCTAAGGTGACGTATTTTAGCTTCAATCTGCAATAAACATTTCAAACAAGAGTGAAAGAAAGAACAACATATGGAATAAACTTAAAAGTTCTGCCGTTACCAGACAGACTGGCTTCATTTCCCAGCACGGATCTTTACGAATCCACGCTTCTAACATCCATATCAATAAATTGACGGCGTATATTGGCAATTTAGGCAAGTCGGTTCTGATTTACGACTCTGGTTGTGTTTTTTGTCCCTATTGGGTTTCAAGTGCTCATTTTACCGAATAAAACCGAAATAGAATGTATATACAGAGATATTCTTTGGAATTTATGTAAAATATTTCACAAGGATGGAAGAAGAAAAACAAATCTGAGTGTGAATTTGAATCGATGTATCAACATTCAAGGCATCTTATAACTGCGCTGTTGTTTTAGTTGCAAGTGCCAGGCTGGAGTGTCTACTCGGCGTAGCGGTATATCCGCTAGTGCTCAAGTGGTTGTGGATTAAAATCATCTGCCGAAGACGGATGTGTCGGCCATTGGCGCAAATAAAACGGCGAAACAACGCATTTTCATTCTCTGGACTACATCCTCCAGGAAATCTAGTAGGACCATGGTTCTACTACAGTAGGACCATGGTCCTACTACAAGAGATATCCAGTGGGAGTTTGAGAATGAACGCCGAAGAAGAAGAAGAAGATTAAAATCCGACTTGTGACGTTTTATTTACAAAGTGAATCACCACTACAATTATTATCACCAACACCACCATCACCATCTTCATTATCCTCACCAACACCAGTCATCATCTTCACCATCACCATCATAATCACCACCACAATCATTACCACATCATCACCACCACAATCAATACCACATCATCACCACCACCAAAATGTATACTTCAACATCTGTTCACGTAGCTTATGTCCTCAATTATTTCAACAATGGACATTTAGATATACAAAAGGTCGAAGCAAGCACGTCACAGAAAGGGTCGACTATTACAAAACGTGCTGGATTTCACGTGCATTAATTATGAAGTATTTTCTCCAACTGGTTAAAGTCGGGAAATTCCGAAGGAGAACTCTCCTCAAGTGTGACGCGTAATTGGTCATTCTATCTGAATGTCTATATTTCAAAAAGCCATTTCTGTGGAATCCTTCAACAGATTACTTGATTACTTCAGAGTATTTGAAGAAAGATAACTACAGAGTACTTGACTAAAAAATAAGTATAGAGTACTTGACTAAAAAAATAAGTATAGAGTATTTGACTAAAAATAAGTATAGAGTACTTGACTAAAAAAAGGATAGAGTACTTGACTAAAAAATAAGTATAGAGTACTTGACTAAACAAGGATAGAGTACTTGACTAAAAAATAAATATAGAGTACTTGAAGAAAACACGAACAATAAAGTAGTTGAAGAAAAAAATAAAAATAAATATAGAGTACTTGAAGTAAACACAACTATAGAATATTTGAAGTAAACAAAACTATAGAATAATTGAAGTAAACAAAACTATAGAATAATGAAGTAAACAAATCTATAGTATAAAGGAGTAAAAAAACTATAGAATAATTGAAGCAAACAAAACTATCGAATATTTGAAGTAAACAAAACTATAGAATACTGGAAGTAAACAAAACTATAGAATACTGGAAGTAAATAAAACTATAGAATACTGGAAGTAAACAAAACTATAGAATACTGGAAGGAAAAAAAAAACTATAGAATAATTGAAGCAAACAAAACTATAGAATATTTGAAGAAAACAAAACTATCGAATATTTGAAGTAAACAAAACTATAGAATACTGGAAGTAAACAAAACTATAGAATACTGGAAGGAAAAAAACTATAGAATAATTGAAGTAAACAAAACTATAGAATACTTGAAGTAAACAAAACTATATAATACTTGAAGTAAACAAAACTATATAATACTTGAAGTAAACAAAACTATAGAATACTTGAAGTAAATAAAACTATATAATACTTGAAGTAAACAAAACTATATAATACTTGAAGTAAACAAAACTATAGAATACTTGAAGTAAACAAAACTATAGAGTGTTTGAAGTAAACAAAAGAGTACTTTAAGAAAAATAAAAACTATAGAGTACTTGAATAAAACAAAAGTAGGAGGAATAATTAATAATAACATGAAAAACAACACAAAAGTGAAAGAAGAATTTGAACTTGAAAAAAAACCGTGGATAGCAGCAACAGAATACAAAAATAATCTAAGGACAAAGAAGAAAGAAGTATTTTGGATTCGATTTTCAAAAGAAAATGAACAACAGCAAGGTGACAGCGGAGTGAAAGTACGGTTAAGAAACTGTAGCATTTAAGAAGAAAAAAAGCGGCATTCATTTGATTACATTCGAAATAAAGAACAATATGACGAATTATCTTTTAACAGAAAACGCGTTCTTTATTTTGTGTATCTGCAGGATTTCATGCTAATCAGCATTCATATCTCTAGTGCTGAGAATAAAGCGCAGTTAATGACTTTCTTCCATGCCATGAATTTTACGATTTTTTTGGCTCTGTATTTCTTTTTGTTTTTGTACACACTTTTTCTGTTGTCACGCAGTGCTCCAGACCATATAGTTACCATAACTCTAAACCTAACCCTAACCCAGACCATATAGTTATCCTACTCTAAACCTAACCCTAACTATATAGTTACCCTACTCTAAACCTAACTCAGACCATATAGTTAGCCTACTCTAAACTTAACCTTAACTCAGATCATATAGTTACCCTACTCTAATCCTAACCCTAACTCATACCATATAGTTACCCTACTCTAAACCTAACCCTAACCATTTAGTTACCCTACTCAAAACCTAACCCAGATCATATAGTACCCTACTCTAAACATAACCCTAACTCAGACCATACAGTCACCCTTATCTAAACATAAACCTAACCCAGACCATATAGTCACCCTACCCTAAACCTAACCCTAACCCAGATCATATAGTCACCCTACCCTAAACCTAACCCTAACTCAGATCATATAGTCACCCTACTCTAAACCTAACCCTAACTCAGACCATACAGTCACCCTACCCTAAACCTAACCCTAACTCAGACCATACAGTCACTGTACCCTAAACATAACCCTAACCCAGACCATACAGTCACCCTACCCTAAACCCAACCCTAACCCAGACCATACAGTCACCCTACCCTAAACCTAACCCTAACTCAGACCATATAGTCACCCTACCCTAAACCTAACCCTAACCCAGACCATATAGTACCCTACTCTAGACATAACCCTAACTCAGACCATACAGTCACCCTTACCAAAACATAACCCTAACCCAGACCATACAGTCACCCTTACCTAAACCTAACCCTAACTCAGACCATATAGTCACCCTACTCTAAACCTAACTCTAACTCAGACCATATAGTCACCCTACCCTAAACCTAACCCTAACTCAGACCATCTAGTCACCCTACCCTAAACCTAACCCTAACTCAGACCATATAGTTACCCTACCCTAAACTTAACCCTAACTCAGACCATACAGTCACTGTACCCTAAACATAACCCTAACCCAGACCATACAGTCACCCTACCCTAAACCTAACCCTAACCCAG
Source organism: Meghimatium bilineatum (assembly GCA_034231615.1). Lineage (NCBI taxonomy): Eukaryota > Metazoa > Mollusca > Gastropoda > Stylommatophora > Philomycidae > Meghimatium > Meghimatium bilineatum. The sequence continues at coordinate 10,642,988 of CM067304.1, read as the reverse complement.
ACCATACAGTCACCCTACCCTAAACCTAACCCTAACTCAGACCATATAGTCACCCTACCCTAAACCTAACCCTAACCCAGACCATATAGTACCCTACTCTAGACATAACCCTAACTCAGACCATACAGTCACCCTTACCAAAACATAACCCTAACCCAGACCATACAGTCACCCTTACCTAAACCTAACCCTAACTCAGACCATATAGTCACCCTACTCTAAACCTAACCCTAACTCAGACCATCTAGTCACCCTACCCTAAACCTAACCCTAACTCAGACCATATAGTCACCCTACCCTAAACCTAACCCTAACTCAGACCATCTAGTCACCCTACCCTAAACCTAACCCTAACTCAGACCATATAGTCACCCTACCCTAAACCTAACCCTAACTCAGACCATATAGTTACATTAGCAAGATATAATATAATTTGTTATGACGGTCATCAAAAATCATTTCTCTTCTTCGACGTCGTCTTTTGCTATTGACCAGAAATTAAGGATTCACTCAATGACCACCATTCCTGTTGGTGTCTTGTGGGTAGTAACTTGACCAGAAATTAAGGATTCACTCAATGACCACCATTCCTGTTGGTGTCTTGTGGGTAGTAACTTGACCAGAAATTAAGGATTCACTCAATGACCACCATTCCTGTTGGTGTCTTGTGGGTAGTAACTTGACCAGAAATTAAGGATTCACTCAATGACCACCATTCCTGTTGGTGTCTTGTCGGTAGTAACTTGACCAGAAATTAAGGATTCACTCAATGACCACCATTCCTGTTGGTGTCTTGTGGGTAGTAACTTGACCAGAAATTAAGGATTCACTCAATGACCACCATTCCTGTTGGTGTCTTGTCGGTAGTAACTTGACCAGAAATTAAGGATTCACTCAATGACCACCATTCCTGTTGGTGTCTTGTGGGTAGTAACTTGACCAGAAATTAAGGATTCACTCAATGACACCATTCCTGTTGGTGTCTTGTCGGTAGTAACTTGACCAGAAATTAAGGATTCACTCAATGACCACCATTCCTGTTGGTGTCTTGTGGGTAGTAACTTGACCAGAAATTAAGGATTCACTCAATGACACCATTCCTGTTGGTGTCTTGTGGGTAGTAACTTGACCAGAAATTAAGGATTCACTCAATGACCACCATTCCTGTTGGTGTCTTGTGGGTAGTAACTTGACCAGAAATTAAGGATTCATTCAATGACCACCATTCCTGTTGGTGTCTTGTGGGTAGTAACTTGACCATAAAACAACGAAACAATCAATGACCATCGCTCCGGTATTGACCTCGTATATCTTGTACTGCCACTCATTTCCGATACCGATGTTCTCCCATGCTAAAATGTACACATATCCAGCATCATCTCTCTATGTCTTTCCCTTCCACTTTTGCTCTTCGTCTTGCTTGTTGTAACAATGTGCTTTATCTTTTTTCTTCTCATTTGTTAACTAGCTAGTTATTCGTCAGATCATCACCACCGCACTCCAGACAAGTCCATGTGGGCTCCGACCTCATATTCAGTAAGTCCTTCAGCAGGAAAAAAATAAAATGAAATTGAACTGATGGATCCTGTTCTGTGTTGGTTGAGAACTCTTCTTCTGATACCTCCATGCTGCTCGTTTCGTGTAACACTACTCTTCACTTGCAGGTCCTGCACTCTAGTCACAGACATGGAATAAGAAACCCTTACAATATCTTCTAACTCTTAATATTGCGCCTGTTTGGTCATATAAAGAGACACAACTGTTTAGAAAGACAAATAATGGAGGGAAGAGTACCCAGGCAGAGGAGGAAGGGCAGACCAAGAAGACGATGGACTGACGACATTAAAGATAACATGAATACATCGCTAGAAAATACAAGCCACATCGCCCAAGACAGAGAGAAGTTCAGAGAGTTCATTGGGAAGACAACGTTCTGGAAGGAATACGTCACATGACACACTTAATATTGCAATCAAAATATCAGCACGGCTAATTGAACTACTCCGTGTCCACGGTAGCAAGTCTGCCTGTTCTTTCATTTCCCCTACAATCTTTCTTCCAGGAATAAAAATGACGGTAATGAATATACTCATGATGTTTAAATAAATGTGGACCGTCTTCTTTAGATGTCGTACTTTCTGTCTATCATAACATTGACATCAAGGAACCCATAATTATATCATATATGTTTGATCTCTTTAAACTAGATGCAAATATCTGCATCAGACCACATAGTTAGTAGATTCGGCGTCGATTTTAGCTGAAATTGTCGTTGCTATTGTCTATTCCCAGGTGGTAGCTGGTTGATAGCATCCACATTTGCCGTTAAGCGTAGGGGTGGGAGCTGTAAGTTTCTGTTCAAGGCCAGATGTGATGCCTGAGTCGTACTGAGTCTGTGTTGGTGGAGGGTGGTCGTGATGTTATCAATCCATCTCTTTCTCTGTCTTCCCTTGGCTCTATATCCAGCTGATCGTTTGTTATAAGCTGTTACTGATAAATAGATCCACATGACTTTCTACAATCAGAAAAAGAACACCATCTTGTGAAAAGAGTAGCTAGAAAGTCACGGATAGACCAAGATCCGTCTACAGTTGTCATTTCATGTCCGAACTGTCCAAGAACATTTGCGGCTCGAATAGGGCTTGTTAGCCATATTTTTTCTAAACATGTATCCAGGATCCTCCTCACACATCCTTGGCTTTTAGATGTTTTATGAGTCCGGGTGTTCTCTCAACCGAGAAGGACCTGTGCTTTTGTCAGAAAGGCTATGGACTGTCAAGAGCTACCTTCTCACAGAAAAATGGATTATTTCATCATCATCATGTGTCAAGAGCTACCTGCTCACAGCTAAAGAGATTACTTCATCGTCGTTATATCATATCCAGGACACCTTCTATCTTCTGTCAACGTTCATTCCATAACGCTATGTTGTCTTTAGTCATATCCAGGACACCTTCTATCTTCTGTCAACGTTCATTCCATAACGCTATGTTGTCTTTAGTCATATCTTTCACTGTCCCCTTACAAATTTACAACAAAGGTAAATAATTCCTGTCTCGATTTCAGAATCCCCTGAGTTATCCAGTCGGAATGAAAGAAATAGAGGTAAGTGTTGCCAATACGGATGTTTTTCATTTAGATCTAGATCTTTTGTGGAATATTTGGATGTCCGAAATAAATAGCAATATATAATATAACATGTAGATATAGATTTTAAAGGAAAAAAATATAGTTTATTTTATATCCTGAATGTAATTTGTGACTAAATTGAAATTAGAGTTGGCAACACCAATAAAGGGTTTGTAAGAGCACCTCATTAAAAGTTCTCAAGACGGATAACCCGCGAGGTCTAGACAGGAGAAATAAACAGTTTAGGGGGATTTATTAGCTACTGCTGTGGAGAATGGAGGACGATGTTGATATTAAGGGTACAGTAGGATTTGTGATAGAGAGAAGTGAGGTGTAGGTCGTAGACATCTGAGTGATTGAGAGAGAAAGAAAGAGTATATAGAAGAGTGAGCAAAAGTGAAGAGAGAAAAAGTGAAGAGAGAAAAAGTGAAGATTAGCAGAATTATTAAAATGATAGTGTATTAACTTGGTTATAAAATTGTTTATACAAGCACATTTAAATAGGAAGCCAGAGGACAATTTTTAAAAATTCTTGAGACTAACGGGAATTGAACCAGTCCGTTCAACGGCACCAAATCGCCTAGCAACTATTGAACACGCGTTCTTCCGTACTTGACTAACCGCATCTCAAAAAAATATGTGTCAATAACTAATACGGATATTATATGTTATATATTTATCATTAATGATGATACTTCAATACCTGTACGGGATGTTTGTTGTTGTTGTTGTAACAGTCCTTGTCTCAATTGCTCCGTTCGGGTGACTAGGAGTGCACGGTTTGAATATCTTGACAAAAACGCATCTTTTTTTGGAGATGCGGTTAGTCAAGTACGAAAGAACGCGTGTGCAATAGTTGCTAGGCGATTTGGTGCAGTTGAACGGACTGGTTCAATTCCCGTTAGTCTCAATAATGTTTACAAAACTGTGTACTCAAATTGTCAGAAAGGTTATATAATCACATGATTAAAACAACTGTGTATTCTAATGGTTAGATCACTGTGTCTATTGTGTTTCCCCAGGTTGGTTGTTATACCCCACTCTTGCCGTTAAGCGTAGGGGTAGCTGGAGCTCGAGCTTTTTTTCTAAAGCCAGATGTGTGGCCTCGGCTGTGCTATGACCGTGTCTGTTCAGGATGTCCCTGACATTTTTTTTTGCTGGCTTTGTACCCTGATATCATTTGGGTTATTTGCCTGTACGAGCAACTTGTCGTGATGCATTCTCATGATGTGGCCAAACTGCTTGACCTGCTGCCTTTCTATGTAATCTGTGCAAGGTACTATACCTATTCTTTCCCTGATGTCTTCATTTCGTAATCTATCGAACCTGGTGTTCTAATCGTTAGATCAGTGCGCATAATGTAGATAAAGTGCATAATTGCGCGTCCCGGAATCTCTTTTTATAGAAAATACGGCGCACGGAATTTAAAACCCGCGCATACATATTTACAAATCACAAACGTAGTAGAAATGGAAGTACTTCACGGCTATAAAGACAATGACATTACAAGTAAATATATAAGAGGTCCTTCTTCTTCAGCGTTCATTCTCAAACTCCCGCTAGATCTCTCTTGCAGCAAGACCATGGTCCTGTTAGATTTCCAGGAGGATGTGGTCCAGAGAATGAAAATGCGTTGTGTCGCCGTTTTATTTGCGCCAATAGACCGACACATCCATCTTCGGCGGATATCAGAGGTTCAAATACGGGTGTTTAACCCGTATTTTTATCCAATAGTTTATTGTCAATTGGTTAGAATGATTGTGAAGACAAATGGTTAGAATAATTGTATGACTAAAACGGTTATGTAATGAAATTATTATAACAATTGCAAAGCCAAATAGCTACAATATATATTTTGTCAAATGGTTAGATTACTAAATGTAGAATTATTTTTTAGTTGACGAGATAAGCTCGGCATTATTAAATTGGGATGAGGGTCGAAAATTCTATTAGTTCAATGAATTTAAAAATGAAACTATAGCACGTCTTGCAAACCGGCGAATGATTTTAAAAAATGAAAACATTTGCAAAGTAATTGAATTTATGATTAAATATATTTCCATCATTGGAATAGCAGATCCTGGAAAGAAAAGTAAATAGACGAAAGTAAAGCATAACAGCTATGTATTATCATAAAGCGGTGATAAACACGGAGTAGGATTTATTCTCGATCTTGATACCGCTAAGACAATAAACAAAATATAATTCGCACCTGAAAGTATAGTGTATCTTCTAGCAAGAGCGAAAAAAATACTGCTCCAATACAAACATACGCACCCACAAATGATGGATATAAAGTATAGGGAAAATATAGGGACTACTAATTCAACGTTTTGTCAGATGCCATCGGACAAGTTCAATATCAAAATGAAAGTTAAAGCATTAATTCAATCTTCATACCAACAGCGTGTAATCAATGTCAGACATGAGCACTAAATAAAGAACAATTTAGAAAGCTTACTGCGTATAGACTGATATGTCTAAGAAAATTACCAAACAGAACAAGAAGAGATAATGTGAGGGATAAAAAGATTACAAGAATAATTCAAACAACGTATGTGGTTAAATATATTGTAAAATGGGATTGAAATCGTTCGGATACTTAATGAGAATGTTTCCTTTTGAACTGTATGAAGAGAAAACAACATGAAAACGGAACCAACAAGAGGCATAGGAAGACCAAGAAGAAGGTGGATTGAGGAAGTTACCAACGCACTGAGACGTTACAATTTACTGCATATCAAGCGACCAAACGTGCTATAGCCCGAAAAACTCGGTCGTCATTCAATCCTGCGACGCCTTACAGCAAAAGCAGAGAATAGGCTATAGATATAATATATATATATATTTACAGAGAGAAAAGAGAGAGAGAGAGGCAGATAAAGATATATAGATAGATGGATGAATGGATGGATGGATGGATGGATGAATGGATGGATGGATGGATAGATAGATAGATAGATAGATAGATAGATAGATAGATAGATAGATAGATAGATAGATAGATAGATAGATAGATAGATATATAGATAGATGGATGGATGGATGGATGGATGGATGGAGAATAAAGTCGGAAAGTTTCGTCCAGAGCACCTGCCAATGAGCAGCATCAACGATTTGACTCCAAATGTTTACATAATCAAAGTTACACATCATCAAAGTTACACATTATCAAAGTTACACAGTATCACAGTTACACATTATCAAAGTTACACAGTATCACAGTTACACATTATCAAAGTTACACAGTATCACAGTTACACAGTATCACAGTTACACATTATCAAAGTTACACAGTATCACAGTTACACAGTATCAATGTTACACATTATCAAAGTTACACAGTATCACAGTTACACAGTATCAAAGTTACACATTATCAAAGTTACACATCATTGAAGTTACACATTATCAAAGTTACACAGTATCACAGTTACACAGTATCACAGTTACACATCATCACAGTTACACATTATCAAAGTTACACAGTATCACAGTTACACAGTATCACAGTTACACATTATCAAAGTTACACAGTATCACAGTTACACAGTATCAATGTTACACATTATCAAAGTTACACATCATTGAAGTTACACATTATCAAAGTTACACAGTATCACAGTTACACAGTATCAAAGTTACACATTATCAAAGTTACACATCATTGAAGTTACACATTATCAAAGTTACACAGTATCACAGTTACACAGTATCACAGTTACACAGTATCACAGTTACACATCATCAAAGTTACACATTATCACAGTTACACAGTATCACAGTTACACAGTATCAAAGTTACACAGTATCACAGTTACACAGTATCACAGTTACACAGTATCACAGTTACACAGTATCACAGTTACACAGTATCACAGTTACACATTATCACAGTTACACATTATCAAAGTTACACAGTATCAAAGTTACACAGTATCACAGTATCACAGTTACACAGTATCACAGTTACACATTATCAAAGTTACACAGTATCAAAGTTACACATTATCAAAGTTACACAGTATCACAGTTACACATCATCAAAGTTACACAGTATCACAGTTACACAGTATCACAGTTACACATTATCACAGTTACACAGTATCAAAGTTACACATTATCAAAGTTACACAGTATCACAGTTACACAGTATCACAGTTACACAGTATCACAGTTACACATTATCAAAGTTACACAGTATCACAGTTACACATTATCAAAGTTACACAGTATCACAGTTACACAGTATCACAGTTACACAGTATCAAAGTTACACAGTATCACAGTTACACAGTATCACAGTTACACATCATCACAGTTACACATTATCACAGTTACACATCATCAAAGTTACACATCATCAAAGTTACACAGTATCACAGTTACACATAATCAAAGTTACACAGTATCACAGTTACACAGTATCACAGTTACACATCATGAAAGTTACACAGTATCACAGTTACACAGTATCACAGTTACACATCATCACAGTTACACATTATCACAGTTACACATCATCAAAGTTACACATCATCAAAGTTACACAGTATCACAGTTACACATCATCAAAGTTACACAGCATCACAGTTACACAGTATCACAGTTACACATCATCAAAGTTACACAGTATCAAAGTTACACAGTATCACAGTTACACATCATCAAAGTTACACATCATCACAGTTACACAGTATCACAGTTACACATCATCACAGTTACACATCATCAAAGTTACACAGTATCACAGTTACACATCATCAAAGTTACACAGTATAACAGTTACACATCATCACAGTTACACATCATCAAAGTTACACAGTATCACAGTTACACAGTATCACAGTTACACAGTATCACAGTTACACAGTATCACAGTTACACAGTATCACAGTTACACATCATCAAAGTTACACAGTATCACAGTTACACATCATCAAAGTTACACAGTATCACAGTTACACATCATCACAGTTACACAGTATCACAGTTACACAGTATCACAGTTACACATCATCAAAGTTACACAGTATCACAGTTACACAGTATCACAGTTACACAGTATCACAGTTACACAGTATCACAGTTACACATCATCACAGTTACACAGTATCACAGTTACACAGTATCACAGTTACACAGTATCACAGTTACACATCATCACAGTTACACATCATCAAAGTTACACAGTATCACAGTTACACATCATCAAAGTTACACAGTATCACAGTTACACAGTATCACAGTTACACATCATCAAAGTTACACAGTATCACAGTTACACATCATCAAAGTTACACAGTATCACAGTTACACAGTATCACAGTTACACATCATCAAAGTTACACAGTATCACAGTTACACAGTATCACAGTTACACATCATCACAGTTACACATCATCAAAGTTACACAGTATCACAGTTACACATCATCAAAGTTACACAGTATCACAGTTACACATCATCAAAGTTACACAGTATCACAGTTACACAGTATCACAGTTACACATCATCACAGTTACACAGTATCACAGTTACACATCATCAAAGTTACACATCATCAAAGTTACACATCATCACAGTTACACATCATCAAAGTTACACATCATCAAAGTTACACATCATCAAAGTTACACATCATCAAAGTTACACAACATCACAGTTACACATCATCACAGTTACACATCATCACAGTTACACATCATCAAAGTTACACATCATCAAAGTTACACATCATCAAAGTTACACCATCATCAAAGTTACACATCATCAAAGTTACACATCATCACAGTTACACATCATCAAAGTTACACATCATCAAAGTTACACATCATCAAAGTTACACATCATCAAAGTTACACATCATCACAGTTACACATCATCACAGTTACACATCATCAAAGTTACACATCATCACAGTTACACATCATCAAAGTTACACATCATCAAAGTTACACATCATCACAGTTACACATCATCAAAGTTACACATCATCAAAGTTACACATCATCAAAGTTACACATCATCACAGTTACACATCATCACAGTTACACATCATCAAAGTTACACATCATCAAAGTTACACATCATCAAAGTTACACATCATCACAGTTACACATCATCAAAGTTACACATCATCAAAGTTACACATCATCAAAGTTACACATCATCACAGTTACACATCATCACAGTTACACATCATCACAGTTACACATCATCAAAGTTACACATCATCAAAGTTACACATCATCAAAGTTACACATCATCACAGTTACACATCATCAAAGTTACACATCATCACAGTTACACATCATCACAGTTACACATCATCAAAGTTACACATCATCAAAGTTACACATCATCAAAGTTACACATCATCACAGTTACACATCATCAAAGTTACACATCATCAAAGTTACACATCATCAAAGTTACACATCATCACAGTTACACATCATCACAGTTACACATCATCAAAGTTACACATCATCAAAGTTACACATCATCAAAGTTACACCATCATCAAAGTTACACATTGCCACAGTTAAAATGATATTTTCGTATTTCTAAGAAAGCTTGAGATTCGACATTCTCTGAATTCTGAATATTCTAAACCAACAAGACGAAAAAGTAAAAATGGCTTGGCTAGCCAGATTTGTCCCACGGGCTGTATTTTTCCCAACCCAACTCTAGTGTGATCCCATCGCCATTTGTGTACTCATCGACAAGGGATCATGCTTACCATTAAAATTAAATTCAATAAGGACATCCACTCACGAACATACAACAGCACATCACGATTGCAATGACAGCTACAATAAAAACCACCCCTTCGTGAGCACATCTTTCTAGTTTCAAAGATAGACCGTGCGTTTCATTCCAACAATTATTTGGTTTGACACTAAACTGCTGCAAGCTGGGATTACTCGTTTTCTGAAGCATAATATCATCCCTGTATGACTCTCTGGTACGGAGAATCATCTCTGCGGACAGAATTCTCTGAACTATTCCCGCTAATGAGTTTTATAAGAAGGTCGTGCCGTGTCAATCAAGGAGAATTACTGCTAATATTTGATATTTCCGTGTGTTCTCTTGTTGAATTACTCATATTGGTATGTTCTCCCTATTTATGTTTCTTGATCTAATATTTGATATTTCCGTATGTTCTCTTGTTTAATTAATCATTTTGGTATGTTCTCCCTATTTATGTTTCGTGATCTAATATTTGATATTTCCGTGTGTTCTCTTGCTAAATTAATCATCTTGTTGGTAAATCATGTTTATGTTTCTTGGTCTAATATTTGATATTTCAGTATGTTCTCTTGTTGAATTAATCATCTTGTTATTTCTTGATCTAATACTACGAAGACTACGATGTGCTCATGATATTTGAGAACGCTGAACAAGAGAAGAATGATGAAAATACCGCGGACAGCTAAGAAAACTAAATGTAGATGTCTTTAAAGATGCTGGAATAAAAAACAGATAAATTGTAACAAAGAGTAGAAACACACATTCACGATTTTTAGGGCATATAATGAGAAGACAAAAACTAGAACATTAAGTAACAACTGGAAAGATAAAGGGATGAAAGAGGAAGAGAAAGAAAGCAGTTTCTGGATGAGTTTTCACAATGGTACGAGAGAATATTACAAACTGAACGTATTAACAACACAAGAGAAAGAGCGTTATGGAGAAACATGATCGCCAACGCTGCAAGGTATGTCATTTTATTTGAATTACTGCTACATCGTAGCAGATTATACAATAGGTATCATTGATGTATTTCATGTACAGCACATCCATTTTCGGCTATAGTTGAATCTTAGTTTTACCGCCGAAGACGGATGTGTCGGGCCATTGACGCAAATAAAACGGTGGCACAACGCATTTCCATTCTCTGGACTACATCCGGCTGGAAATCTAGTAGGACAATGGTCCTGCTACAAGGGAGATCCAGCGGGAGTTTGAGAATGAACGCTGAAGAAGAAGAATCTTAGTTATATTATTTGCTTCAGTCTTTTGTTGGTACATGTTTGCTTAACGGGACTACCATTTCAATGTATTATAAAAATTTGCGCCAAATACGAAATTTTATAAAAATTTGTGAAAATAACTGACTGCCCGCTTAGTTTTAGATACAAAATGACTGCCATAAATTTCTTAAGCGTACCTACAACCGAGAGAGGTGTAGTACGTATGCTGCAAGCGAGACCTGCTGCCGGATGATGTTCGTCCGTCGTGATCGACGATGACCAAAAACTCAACCATAATAATAATAACAATAGATAATAAAATAATAAAGTTAATAGTGCGTTTTTAAATGACTAGCAAGTCCAATGCGCGCACAAAATGTTCTTTTACAGAATTGACAACAATAGAAGGTATCTGTGTGAGGTTGAGATGTTTTTTCTTTTCTACGTGTCCGCTTCTGTCTTGCAGTTTCTTGTCTGAATTCTTCTGCCGCTAGTGCTCCCGTTCTAATGCTGTAACGCCATGCTGTTCTATCCTGAGCGAGGCTCTCCCAAGCGCCTACGTCAATGTTAAGATGTTTCAAGGATGACTTGAGCGTGTCTTTGAAACGCTTTTTCTGTTTGCTGCCGGATACACAGATAAGCACGCCACACACCGAGTACCCTCCTCCATTTACGTACTAAGCACTAAGAGCCCCAACCATACATCCCTTGTAAATAATGTAAATAACTGATCGGTAATTGTAGCCAAGGGAAACAATAACTTAATATATGAACACAGATTTACCTGCCATGTGTAACTGATTTCGTTTCGCTATCCGTAAAAAAAGGTAGTCCTTTATGAAAACATGAGCCATTCCGTTATATGATATTCTGCAATAGTTAGTTATGTGTTACCAGTATTACGTGCAGTAGTCCTACTTCACTGCGCGCGATCCACGACCATGTTGGAACGAATTAGAACTATTACCCTGAAATAGAATACACATACTACGAAATACAACTTTCCAGTAAGGGAGCAAGAAATGGAAATACTGAAATTCTCTATGCATATCACAGGAGACGATTAAGGAAGTATAGGGGTGGAATCGCCTGTTCAAACACACAGATCAAAGTGACCCACAAACGATATCACAGAAACATTGTACGGATTTTCCAGACTTCTTATATTATTAACGAAATTTATAGACAGTGGAGCGCGTGGCAGTACGGCTAGAACGCCGGCCTCAGATTCCTGAGGTCTCGTGTTCAATCCGCGGTTGGGACAAGGATTTTTATCTTTCAGAGGTGCAAAAAAAAAGTCTTCCTGTACACGTCGCGGCGATTATTCTCCATAACGCTCTTTCTCTTGTGTTGTTAATACGTTCAGTTTGTAATATTCTCTCGTACCACAGTGAGAACTCATCCAGAAACTGCTTTCTTTGTCTTCCTCTTTCATCCCTTCATCTTTCCGGTTGTTACTAAATGTTCTAGCTTTGGCAAAGCGGCATTTATTGCCACAGCCTCAACAGCCTACCTGCACTCCTTAACAGGAAAACATGCAGTAATGAAAGTTATAGACAGCTGTTATCCAGTGGAGTTTGAGAACGAATTTAAAAAAAACAACAAATAACAATAAGAGAAGGCAGATGACAAGCCAGAATATAATACGCGGTAATGGGGTGTTTATGCTAGAGATAACTTACGCGAAAGAAGCTGAATGAAGAAGAAGAAGATGAATCATGAGGATAAAGGAAAATATTTGTTATATGGGAAAAAAGTAAAAGTTGAAGGGAGAATTTTTGTAAAGTTAATGACAATATAATGATGCTAGTGAAGAAGGGTATCTATCGGTTGAGAGGATGAACAGAAATATTGTACACAAAGGGTTAATTGTGGAAATGTGGTCATTTTCTGTGACGGGTAGAGATTAATGGAGAGTGTAGAAGTTGGGGGATGGGGGGAGGAAGGAGGCGGGCAAGAAGAGAAATATGAGAAGGAAGAGAATAAAGAGACAAATATAGGATGAAGGGAGAGAATAAGGTGTGAAATAGATGATTAAAGGAGATAATGTGGTGTGAAATAGAGGATGAAGGGAGATAATACGGTGTGAAATAGAGGATGAAGGGAGAGAATAAGTTGTGAAATAGAGGATAAAGGGAGAGAATAAGTTGTGAAATAGATGATGAAGGGAGAGAATGTGGTGTGAAATAGATGATGAAGGGAGAGAATAAGGTATGAAATAGATTATAAAGGGAGATAATGTGGTGTGAAATAGATGATGAATGGAGATAATGTGGTGTGAAATAGAGGATGAAGGGGGAGAATAAGGTGTGAAATAGATGATGAAGGAGATAATGTGGTGTGAAATAGAGGATGAAGGGGGAGAATAAGGTGTGAAATAGATTATGAAGGGAGAGAATAGGGTATGAAATAGATGATAAAGGGAGATAATGTGGTGTGAAATAGATGATGAAGGGAGATAATGTGGTGGGAAATAGATGATGAAGGGAGATAATGTGGTGGGAAATAGAGGATGAAGGGAGATAATATGGTGTTAAATAGAGGATGAAGGGAGAGAATAATGTGAGCATGTAGGAAGAGAAAATGGTGTAAAATAGATTATAAAAAAGTATAAAATGAGATAAATATATCACGATAAGGGAGAGAATTAAAAAATGCAGGATGAGAACGTAGCGAATAAGTAGATACATGGAGGATGAAAAGGGAGTGAATAAGTTACGATGATAAGAGAGAGAATAAGGATATAAATAGAGGATGAGATGGGAGAGAACAAGGAGATAAATAGAGGATGAGAAGGGAAACAATACGATAATAAATAGATGATAAAGAAGAGATTAAGGAGATAAATAGAGGATGATAAGGGAGAGAATAAGTCACGATGAGAATTTAGAACAAGGAGAAATAAGAACAACGAGAATACGAAGAATAAGGAAAAATAGAGAATGAGAAGAGAGATTAATAAGATAATAAATAGATGGTGAAGAGAAGGAAGAGAATAAGGAAATAAATAGCTCGACTGTCATTTGTCATTCATATTGAAAGAAGCTATCAACATTCTTGAGGAGGATTTCCCATACTACTATATAACCCATGCTAAAGTCGGATGTGTCAGACTGAAAGTGCATAAATCATATCCAATCTGTAAACTATGATGAATCCCACATTACATTATATGGTATATATCTCTTATCCCATTTTCTGGTATATATCCCAAATCCCATTCTCTGGTATATATCCCATATCCCAGTCTCTGGTATATATCTTTTATTCCATTCTCTGGTATATATATCCCATATTCCATTCTCTGGTAAATATCCCCTATTCAATTCTCTGGTATATATCCCATATTCCATTCTCTGGTAAATATCCCATATTCCATTCTCTGGTCATCATCATCATCAGGTGCCATGCCGGGTGGCGTAGGCGGTCATGGCTCTCCACAGCTCTCTGTCCACAGTATTATGTATCAAAGTCGTTGTTGTTTCTTTGCCGTGCCAGGTTGTCAAACTGTCTAATATTTTCTCACGTTGTCGCCCTCTGTCTCTGGTGCCTTCAATCTTGCCTGTTGTGATTATGTTCTCTAAACCTGCCTGTCTCATGAAGTGGCCAAAAAATGAAGATTGCCTTTTTCTTATATTCTTGATTAAGGTCCGTTTCGCATTTAACTCTTTTAACACCTCTAAATTAGATTTTCTGGCAGTCCATGGTATTCTCAGCATTCTTCTGTAGAACCAAATCTCTGTTGCCTCCAATCTCCCACTTTCCAGTTTGTTTATTGTCCACGACTCGCACCCATATGTTAGTATAGGGGTTATATAGCACTGCAGAACTCTCTTTGTCACGTCTAATGACAAGGTCATATTACACAGTATATTTTTCATTTTTCTGAATGTTGTTTTTGCCTGTCCTATTCTGCATCTTATTTCTGTTGAACTTCTTCCATCTGGTAAATATCCCATATTCCATTCTTTGGTAAATTATCCCATATTCCATTCTCTGGTATATATCATATATGAGACAGGACGTTTCTTATTGCCGTGTTTATAAAAAAAAGCTCTCAATAAGATAAGAACAATAAATTAAGAGTCTATATGATTATATGTATTCTGAAGTGTATTATTGTTTCCATTCAGTGTTTGTATATCCGTAACTTGACCAGATAGTAAAGCAAAATGAATTAAACTGGTCTTCATACACATACTGTTGTTCTACCTCTATGTTCCCCATACACCATCTCTTGTTCTACCTCTGTTCCCTATACACCATCTCTTGTTCTACCTCTGTTCCCTATACACCATCTCCTGTTCTACCTCTGTTCCATATACACCATCTCTTGATCTACCTCTGTTCCCTATACACCATCTCTTGTTCTACCTCTGTTCCCTATACACCATCTCTTGTTCTACCTCTGTTCCCTATACACCATCTCTTGTTCTACCTCTGTTCCCTAAACACCATCTCTTGATCTAACTCTGTTCCCTATACACCATCTTTTGATCTACCTATATATTCTTCACCCACCTTCTACTTTTTCTACCACTATGTTCTCCACCCACCTTCTTGAACCACCTCTCGTTCTTCTCACGTGTACCTTATTTGTACAGACCAGTATTTCCACTCTAGTTTTTCCCCCCATTCTGTTCATGCTTCTAAACCCTCACGCAAGCAATGGGACACTGACAGCATCTGCACGATTCTAAGAACACCTCATGGAGTTGAATTCTAAATATATTTTTATACAGATATGAACACAAAAACTGACAGGCACGTCATGAAATCATGCAAAAAATAGG
This sequence comes from Meghimatium bilineatum, assembly GCA_034231615.1. Classification (NCBI taxonomy): domain Eukaryota; kingdom Metazoa; phylum Mollusca; class Gastropoda; order Stylommatophora; family Philomycidae; genus Meghimatium; species Meghimatium bilineatum. The sequence continues at coordinate 10,627,087 of CM067304.1, read as the reverse complement.
AGGTAATTTGGAAACCTGAAGAAAACTAAAGAGAGAAGGAGAGACAGATCGATAGAGGAAGCAAGATTTGTATTATGTCAATTCCAAGACTTTATAATCTTCGATCATCGGCTCAACTTTGAGGATAGAACGGCATGGTCGTTAATGACATTTGCAGAGAATAGCTGTAGGAAATGACATTTTGGAAATAATTTTTTTTTTTAAGGAATTGGGAACTCGTTCCATAGAATGAGATAGTATAGTGTTCTCTCTTTCTCTATCTCTCTCTCTCTCTCTCTCTCTCTCTCTCTCCTCCATATTCTGTGTCATGCATTATTTTACGGTAGTATGAACTTACCAATAATCTCACTCGATTCATTTCACACAAACACACACACACACACATATTTACTGGGAGTAAAGGGTTTTACGTTGTCCTTATGTGGTTACGAACGCTAGAAAAATAAACCAAGAAAGTACCTCCTCGTGGTGCACTATGGAAGCAGAAATGCAGCGGCTCGTGCTGTGTTTCTGGTGAACATTTTTAGAGATCGTGTCCATGAAGGCTGTAGATGGGATACGAATAAAACACAATAAACATGCAATATCTCCGACATCTCTACTCTGACGCAGCCAGCGTCATTGTCGATACACAGTGACGCAAGGCATTCCGGATCGGACAGCCGAAATGCAGATGCGAAGGATGGGCGACCCATGTCGAAGTCCCGATATGGGTAGATTTCGCTACGGTTATATCATCGTCTTGGGAACACAGTGAATACTGCAGGAGAAAACAACGCGCCATAGAGGTAGGGTTGAGTATAGAAAACGATAGAGTAGCAATAAATGTACAATTCTTCAGCACGAGACCGGTCGTAAGAAGTGTTGTTCATGGTCGAGAACAGACATTATAAGCTAAAACATCTTACATAAACTATTCAAATTAGGGACATGGTTCAAGTAATGTATCTCGCATAAACCATTCAAAGTAGGGACATAGTTCAAATAATGTATCTCACAAAACCCATTCAAAGTAGTAAAATGGTTCAAGTAATGCATCTCACATAAAACATTCACATTAGGAACATGGTTCAAATAATGGATATGCCAACTTGAGCATGTAATCATTGGTATGGAACACAACTTTTAATCCAGTTTCTCATTGCACACGGGAAAAACGTCGAACAATTATCTGGGAACACACATTGTTGAAGACTCTGAAGGTGTTGAGACTGGGTTTCTGGACGAAGTGGACAACGTAAACGAGAGACATGTCAAATTCTCTGAGTACGTAGCTAACTGCTGAGGTTGCACAGAACGGCTCATACAGAGAGAATTGGGTTCAGCACCCAAGGTGGAATCATGTCTTTCTTAGACGAGAATAATTCGCCGTATACCAAGCTCCTCGTAAAAATAGGCACGACGTATTCTTTGGGTGATAAACACAATGGCGAAGAGTCAAATCACAGACCGTGTTTGACCTTTGGGTTGGAATGCCATCACAAACAGATGAGGGGAGTGCATGAGGAATGTACAGTTCAAATCACCTATCTCTGGCTTACTTAGCGAATGCACTGTCCATGTTTCACTAGCGTATAACATCACTGGACGTACCACTGCTATGTAAATGTTAATCTTAGTCTGTAGGTTAATTCCATTTCTACGCCACACATCTGCGCACAATCTGCGGAACATACGGCTTGTCTTGGCGATCCTGGTATAGACTTCATCATCAACATTTTATGATAGTGCACTACCTAGACATCTATTCGAAATTTTTTTGCGCATGCGGTTGCGTCTTTGGGTCTCACCAATGGCTCACTAGACAAACCAACCATGCAACAGAAAACCTTAGTACATGACATGCCTTTATATTGAGGTTATCTTCTTATAGAAGCTTCATGGCACATCATCTATGCAATCCCGTAGTCGTAACCTTGGATAACAGTTACCATGTTGTTCCGACATGCCGACGTTGTCCTTGAACTAGTTACGGGCACGGTGTGGGTGGGCGGAACAACAAAGAAAACTGTCGCAAGGGCCAGAGTTGTGCCCTGATGTCGACGTCTGTTTCGGCAGCATTGAACTCGAAACACCATCGAGTCGAATGGCTGCTGGAACAGAGGGCGGAGCACTTATGGGAATGCCCCACGTGCTGTGAGGCCAATTTTCTAATCAAAAATCTATTCACAACTTTCAGTGCAACGCCATTTGCCTTTAGGCACGGCTCGTGATAGATTTTGTCAGATTCCGGTTGTAACATTACTTCCTTTCTCTCTATATGATTAAGTAAACACAAAGTTAGTGCAGACTATGGAGATCTGTCTATAATCATTTGTAGGTCAGTCTCAGAGTTGGTATTTAGGATACAGCCATCAGCAAGAAGGAGATTACATAATAAATTTGTAGAAGGAGATTCCATAATAAATTTGTAGAAGAAGATTCCATAATAATTTGTAGAAGGAGATTCCATAATAAATTTGTAGAAGATTCCATAATAATTTGTAGAAGGAGATTCCATAATAAATTTGTAGAAGAAGATTCCATAATAATTTGTAGAAGGAGATTCCATAATAAATTTGTAGAAGAAGATTCCATAATAAATTTGTAGAAGAAGATTTCATAATAAATTTGTAGAAGGAGATTCCTGACGATGTGTGATCTGACTGGTTTTTTTCCCTCGATGCCGCAGAAGGATGAACAATTTCCCCGAAAATATCATCTAACACAGCGGAGGACATGATGCTGAACAGCGTATGTGCTATTACACATCACTGTTTCAGACAGGAAAATGTGCAGATATCTTTCTATCATCCTGAAACCTGACTTGCATTCAATCATGTAATTGCTGCACGACTGTGATAAATTTCAGTTGGTAACATTTTCTCCTTTTATTCGAGCAAAGATAACATTTATGAAAATTTAAATTTACCTGTTATTTCTATGTTTGCTGAAACGTCTGCTGCTCATCTATGTCAGTTATTCTATCTATACGCGGGCTTCTCAATATTATTATATGAAACGACATGGCCATGTTCTTGAAAATCGTGCTATATTACAACATGGGCATGTAATGTCATAGATGTATCGTGCTAGAGACCTTCTTCTTCTTCTGCGTTCATTTTCAATCTCCTGCAGATTAGCAGGATGTAGTCCGGAGAACGGAATGCGTTGTGTCATGGTTTACAGCATTGCTATGATATCTGCGCCTTTCGGCCTGACACATCCGACTTCAGCATGGCTTTGGGTCACTGACCCTATATGGGATGGGACAGCCAACTCCATCCCATAACCTCCTTAGTCGCCTTTTACGACATGCGCGGAAGGTAAACAGTGTTGCTATTCTTTGCTCCCCTTTTGGGCCCCGGCAACACACGGGCTGTGCTAGAGACCTCACATGACAGCCCTCAATATAAGAACCAATGGCTAATTGGAAATCCAGTCTTTTTAATAATTCATTTGACTATTCCCTTGATTTTTATTGGCTGTCACACAAAGTATAATCATAATGACCAATGAAAATCACGGGAACAGTCAAATGAGTCATTACAAATGCTGGCTTTCCAATTATCCAGTAGGTCTTATTTTGTAGATAGGGTACAATATCATATAAAGTGCCTATCTTTATATTTTTCTTTTGAATATATCCGTGGCCATGTTTACAAGACAACGAGTATTTATTAATTGACTCTAACAATAACCCTAACCCTACTCAAACCATAACTCACACAACTTTCCTAACCACTCATACAACCGTCCTAAAAAAATAAATATTTAACTTAATAAACATGGATAAACATATTTATAAACATAACCAAGGGAAATAATCAAAAGAAAAATATGACGGTAGGCGCTTGATCTGGGATTGGACCGTACGTAGATGGTTATACCTCATAGTACTAGACGTCTGTATTTAGTGCTGATTTCACCCTCTCTGAAAATTTTACAGGTCAGGCTCTCTTTAAACAGCTCGGTCTTTGGGAGGAGTGTGGTAGCCATGGTGATAATGAGCATTTTTACTACCGGGTTAGAGCGTGTCACATCGGACAAAATCAAACCACAATCCGTATCGTGATTTCTCACCTGACACGACCGTTTCTACAGTCGACCCAGCGTTAAATGGGTACCTAACGCATGGACTGGGGAAGGTAAACACAGCAAGAAAGGGAACTGGCCACCACATCTATATTTACTGTGGCTTTGTGCACGAAGAATTATTTTTATTCCCGACGGCAGGTTGCTGCCATGGGACCCACCTTTACCTTTGGGAGGTGATCTCCAGAAATAATATCGATCCATATACGTTCAGTGTCCATAGAAATTACCTAACCTAGCCATTAGCATGATCACTAAAATTAATCATTTCAACAATCACAATTTATTTCTCAATCAATTAATACATTGAGAAAATTCACGCTTTATATAACATATAATCAATAAATCATGATCTTTATCAGGTATATCATGTAGCAGGCAGCACAGTATTTCGAAACATCTGGTGGGAATCCAATAATACATATACATCCATTTCGTTCGGTAAAAAAAGACGAAAACCGTGCACTTTTCCCCAGAATAGCCACCCATTACTATAATTCGAATCACGAAACTAGATTCAACCAAGATGTAGTTTATCAGAAAAATTATGAAAATTCAATGAACATCTAGAAAAACCAAAGTAGTGAAGGGGATTGACGCACAAATAAAGTTACATATAATCATCAACAGAAACAAAAGCCCACAGTTAGTGGTCACATTGTGGGAAGAGAAATGTTTGGATAAAAGCAAATGGAAACAATTGAGCGGAAAGTACGACTTAGAGAAGATACTCATATCAATTCATGGATGCGGAGGTAGTGCAGTGTTAGGTCACTTACCCGCCAACCAGCAGACATGGATTTCAAGTCCACGCGTTATTCATGGCTTGAAAAAAAATTTCTCCCGTGAGTTCACTCAGCTTAATGAAATCGGGTACAGCCTCGTCTGATGATCTGGGACGGTCGAGGAATGGCGTTATCAACGCTGAGCAAGTGCGAAGTAGTTTGTGTTCAATCATTGACTAGACAGCTCAGCACCTATAGGACAACACTGATATGAGGCTGGTTCATAACTCAGTTTACTATACCCTTTACCTTCGTATCGTACCTTCTCATTTCTTCTCATAGTATCGTACCTTCTCATTTCTTCTCATAGTATCGTACCTTCTCATTTCTTCTCAAAGCATCGCACATCGAGGAGAGTTAGTCATTTGTGTATGAAATAAAGCTCTGGGAAACGACATTATTGCACAACAACAATTACACCAACATCAACAACAGCAGCGAAAGCATCAGCAGAAACAACAACATAAATAATAATAACAACAATAGAAGCAGCAACAACAGTAGCAGCGGCAATAACTGCAACAATAACAGCAACAACAAGCACGGAAACAACAACAATAACAATAGTAGAGGCAATAACTGCAGCAATAACAGCAACAACAAGCACGGAAACAACAACAGCAAGAAAAACAACAACGGCAGCAGCAACAACATCAACCTCTGCATCAGAACATGGTAGTGAATTCGAAATCAAGTTGATACACATTACTATGGGAGCCCCGTTAGCAGTGGTTAGCGCACTGGCTTCGCATATGAGTGGTCCTGGGTTCATTCCTCAGTTGAGGCGGAAATGTTTTCAGATCGCCACGGCTCCCAGGTCGACCCAGCCTTAAATGGGTACCGGATTAATCCGGGAAGTAAAGACTGCGAGGGAGAGGAGATGGCTACCGCCCTCATTTGCAGAGCCTGTGAAATGTGAGATCGCTAACATCTCACACCCCTACGGCATTAATAAATGCTATGGGTTACTTTACTTTTTACTTACTATGGGAACACTATTGCGATAAATTACCTACGCCACCCGGCACGGATCATGATGGTGAATTTCATTTTCCATCCCTTATCTCCCTTCCCGCCCAGCAAACAATGCTTACCAACCACTAACAAGATACTCATTCTCCCACGAAATGCCTGATTTTCAAGAATCAATTCCTAAGAGTACTCATAGATGAATATCAGAGAAGTGTCTTCTGGGAGAATGTTTTGTTTTTCTCACGATAAGGTACTTTTTATTCTCTCCATCCAATCATAATGGGACTTCTGATATCTCATTACGCCATATTCACACCCTCTTCAACTCTTCTAAGAAATTATTACGCCGAAATCTTTCATTAAATTATGTCACACAAAAAATAGTTCTATCACTTCTTTAGAATTCTCGCTTTTGATCTTTTACCAAAAAAAATGTTCTACTTCCTGTTTTTGAGAATCTTTCTAAGAGGAATTTCTTCCATTGGGAAGGCGATTTTCTCTTCTAGTTTGTGTTCTCCTCTCCCCCCCCCCCCCATCTAACCAAACAGCATCATCATTATCTTCAGCCTTAGTATTGCAAAATGTCATTTTCAAACAGTTTTTATGTATCGCAAAAATAAGTAGTTACTCTATATCAGGAGTGATTAAATTACAGCCCGTGGGCCAGATCAGGCCCCACCAATCCATTTTAATGGTCCCTTAGGCGAGTATTATTATTATTTCGCTCGCTTGGAAATATATTTATATCTGAAATTTTGTTTCTTCTGTAAACTCAACTGTTTTTGTAAGATTTACAGAGTTCTGTCGTGTTTTCTCCGTGTGTTGCTTCTCTGTTACAGTAAGTTTTCCTCAGAATTCAGTAAGTTTTCCTCAGAATTCAGTAAGTTTTCCTCAGAATTTAGTAAGTTTTCCCAGAATTCAGTAAGTTTTCATTAGAATTTAGTAAGTTTGCTTCAGAATTCAGTAAGTTTGCCACAGAATTCAGTACGTTTTTCTCAGACCTCAGTAAGTTTTCCTCAGAATTTAGTAAGCTTTCTTCATACTTCAGCAAGTTTTCCTCAGACTTCAGCAAGTTTTCCTCAGACTTCAGTAAGTTTGCCTCAGAAGTCAGTAAGTTTTCATTATAATTCAGTAAATTTTCCTAAGAATTCATAAGATTTCCTCAGACTTCAGTAAGTTTACCTCAGAATTCAGTAAGTTTACCTCAGAATTCAGTAAGTTTTCCTCAGAATTCAGTAAGTTTTCCTCAGAATTCAGTAAGTTTTCCTCAGAATTCAGTGTTTGCCTCAGAATTCAGTAAGTATTCCTCAGAATTCAGTGTTTGCCTCAGAATTCAGTAAGGTTGCCACAGAATTTCATAATATGTACACCATATCGAGGCCAATTCATTGACTAAGAGATGGGGCTTAGTCCAGCCAGTAGAGGCTGGAAAATAACTAACCTGTCCCTCCTACAATCGTGCATGACCACATTCGTCTAGCAAGTAAAGTTGTTGAAGTCAGCGACGTCTGACCAGAAAGTGTACCGCAACATCCAGAATGTCATGCATTATCGCATAGGTACCGAAATAATAATAGTATGGACATCATCATCATCATGTGTCTTCCTTGTGGATTCTCTGAACTCTCCGCGATTGTGAGCGGGTTGACCTGCCGCAGCTAGAGATATAATTAATATATTTATAGATAATCTACATAATCTGACATACCACTATACTATCGTCGTCTTGGGCTCCCTCTTCCCTTGTTGCCGTTAACTCTGCCTTCAGCTATTACTCTTTCCACGCTGTTGTGTCTCTTTATATGACAAAACAAAGCACATTTTCTTGTTAAGGTGTTGTTAAGGATTCAGCCGTCTTTGACGTTTATTTATCTTTAGCTGTCCATGGTATACTACAATTCTTCTGTAGCATCTCATTTCGAAAGAGGAAATTCTATTTGCTCCTGTTTTACTATTGGCATAGTATGCACATTCTTGAAGTATATACTCCGCTGTCTGAATTGCCTGTCCACGTGGCTAGTATCTGTTGTCTGAGGTGCCTGCCCACATGGCTAGTATCTGTTGTCTGAATTGCCTGTCCATATTTACACATGGCTAACCTAACCGACTGCTTAAAAAAGATCATATGCACTGACTTTTGGAAAATTACTTGAAACACCAAGTACTGAACACGAAGGCTTAGTTAATCGTCTGATAATGAACATTTCTCTCTTGAAAAGGCACAATTTTTACTCGCTTGATTTGAAGAGAAAGGTTGAACGAATCGTGCCTCGGTAAAAGACTTAAATTCCCCATTTAAAAATTGTACTTTGGGCAAATGGTATGTATTCAGAACACTGTTTGACTATATCCGTAATCACAAAGAATCACGTAATCATTAAAGAACTGATAGTGCTAGTTATCTATTAACTGACGAACAGTCTCTAAGGTCAAGGTCCGCAACATTTCGTCGGGCCGAAATGACAATTCTTTCGTCCGGCATGAAGAACAACATCTTTCCATTTAGTATTCTTTATTTCCTTGGACTTCAGAGTAGTATTTTATGAGTTCTACGGCTAATGAATGTCTTTCTTTAGTTCCTGGACTTCAGAGTTGTACTTTCTGAGCTCTGAAACTAATGAAAGTCTTTAGTTCCTTGGACTTTGGAGTTGCACTTTTTAAGATCTGCCGTTACTTAATATTTTTCGTTCCTTGGACTTAGGATTTCCACTGTTTAAGATCTTAGGTTGTCTTTCGTTCCTTGGACTTAGGATTTCCACTTTTTAAGATTTGCGGTTATCTTTCGTTCCTTGGACTTAGGATTTCCACTTTTTAAGATTTGCGGTTATCTTTCGTTCCTTGGACTACGTAATTGTACTTTCCGAGCTCAGCAGCTACCTAATGTCTTTATTTTCGTGGACTTTGGAGTTATACTTTTTTATGTCTACAGTTACTGAATGTTTTCTGTAGTCTTCTTGTTAGCTTCTGCTGCTTAGACGTCGCAGGCCTGGATAAAGGATTACTTTTCTGTCAATGGCATATTTTAGTAATTGATATACAATGATTTCGCAATCCTTAAATCCACATTTTTCTTGGTCTTCTCCTTCATCCTGGTATTTCCGTTTTTATGTTGTATGCTCTTGCTGCTAGCCAATTTGGATTTAATTTTCGTTCGGATCTCCCTGGCGTAGTGGTTAAGCTGTTCGCCTTGTGTTCGAGAGGTCACGGGTTCGAATCCGGCTCGTGTCGTCTTGTTTATAAGGTGGATTTTGTCGGAGATCCCTGTGGATTATCACTTGTAGCTACGGAGTTACGTGCTATGAGTGGTACTCTCGACAGGCGGCGTGCCGCTTCGTTGAGAGGGACGGAGTACATATGGGAAACCGAGTACAGTGAAGTCAATCTTCTACGGCTTTTAAACTCTTTTTTAAACCCTTTCGTTAAATCGCTGAGTCATTGCAGTCTTTGTTGTTCCGTGAGTGATCGTCGGTAGATATAGAAGACCTAAGTGCTAAAAGTAAAAAGGCCTTCATTTCGTACGTTTCTGATTATTATCTGGCTATTCATAGTCCGGCTCTGTGCCCGGGTGGTACAGAGCGCATCTGTGACGGCCAACGTACCGAGCTAAATCCCCGCCACAAGCAAGTGTGCATCCGGACCGTTCAGAACGAAATCGCAAATACTGATTCAGTCATGTAACGTATTCCTTCCAGAACGTTGTCTTCCCAATGAACTCTCTGAACCTCTCTCTGTCTTGGGCGATGTGGCTTGCATTTTCTAGCGATGTATTCATGTTATCTTTAATGTCGTCTGTCCATCGTCTTCTTGGTCTGCCCCTTCTCCCCCTCCCAGATACTCTTCCCTCCATTATTTGTCTTTCTAAACAGTTATGTCTCTTTATATGACCAAACAGGCGTAGTTTTCTTTTTGTTATTGTGTTTAGTAACCAACACTCTGGAATCTTCAATGTGTTTATGATATCTGAGTTTCTGATTTTTTAAGATATTATAAACACATTGAAGATTCCAGATTTTTGTTGGTTACTAATACTGAATAACTGAACGTATTTATATTGCCCATAAAATCACTACACTGAAAAAATGATTGATTGATGACTACGTCCCGAATAGGATACGCCACCATTTAATTGGTCACTATTTATATAATTGGAGTCGCCCGCAAAAATAACCAAGATTGACCAATTAAAATCAGGATAATAATCACAATCGGACTTCTAGGTAACCAGCCAACAGGTCATGACTTGAGCCCGGTCGTGGTTGTTCAATTTCTTTGACAACAGCTAATGTTCCAACAATTCTTGTAATCTCTTGGTTTCTCATATGGTCTATTATGTTCGCAGCCATTCTTAAACATCTCATTTCACATGAAGTGATTCTCCTCTTTTGTTCTTTAGTCAGTGTCCATGTTTGACTGCGGTATCACAATGTCTGTATCGAGATCGAAATTATAGTTTTCTATTGATAAATTTGTGTTACAGATTTCGGTAAGTTGATAATTAATAACATATTTGTTCTGCTTGTTTGATTCTTGTTTCAGTCACTCTGTCCGATCTTTCATCTTCTGTACACAAGTTACCAAGATCTTCCGTCTTCTGTGTATAAGTTACCAATATCTTCCGTCTTCTGTGCATAAGTTACCGAGATCTTCCGTCTTCTGTACATAAGTTACCAAATTCGACTTAGCGGGCCAGTAAAAGTTACTTGGCAGGCGAGCGAAATTAAATTAGCGGGCCAGCAAATGTGACTTAGTAGACCGGTAACAGTATATTAACGAGTCAGTAAAGTGACTTAGAGTAACAGTAAAAGTGACTTAGCGGTCCAGTTAAAGAAATGTGTGTGTGGGGGGGGGGGGGGGGCTGTACAATTAAATTAACGAACCAGCAAAAGTGACTTAGAGGTTCAATAACATCAGTTAGCGGGTCAGTAAAAGTAACTTAGAAGGACAATGAGGGCGAGTTGAAGTAACTTAGAGAACCAATTGGGGCCAGTTAAAGTCAAATCTCAGTGGGTCAGTAACAGCAACTTAGCAGGCCAGTAAAAGTAACTTAGCGGGTCGCATATATCTTGACTGAATGTTGTTGTGTCTTACGTTGTGTCAAATCTGAAAGAAAATCGATGAGATACTTTCAGACTATCTTCTGTCAGGCGATCAAGACAGAAGAACATTTGCGTATATAGTACAGAAACTCCACTACCCCCCCCTCAATTTTATTCACCGTAAAGTGTATGTGTGTGTGTATGTGGGACAGAGAGAGTGCAAGATGATTTATCGACTACTTTCTTCCTGACTTGGTTTTAACGTGATCTTCGACGGTAAAGCCCTTTGTACGGAAAGTAAACATAATCTGACAGGCTGAGTTGTGTTAATTTCGTTTGCATTTCGTTGACAGGTCCTAGCTTTCTTATGGCATGCGACTCCAAGTATATAACTAGTGACCAACTGAATAACGACAATATTAAACACGTAACGAATGAAGTCTTGTTTACTTTCTGTTGAGAGGTGTACCCCGGCACCTGGACATGATTTTACAGTCCTAGGACTCTCAGGAAAGGAAATGTAAGGTGTTGTCCACCTATCTGACTGGGTATTCCCGATAGTCCGGTTCCTTACTTGCAAGATTTGTGGATGTGATTAGTTTAAAAGACAATCAATCACAATCAATCAATCAATCAATCGAGCAATCAATCGATAAATCAAATCAAATAATCAATCAATCAATCACAATCAATAAATCAATCGAGCGATCAATCAAATCAAATCAAGTAATCAATCAATCAACTAATCAATCAACTGCCATGCTCGAGTGGCGTAGGCGACCATGTTTCTCCATACCTCTCTATCTCTTGTATTGTTAATAAATTAAGCCGGTGACATTCTCTCATGCCACAGTGACAACCCATCCAAAGACGTCTCTGTCTTTCCCTGTCTCTTATACCATTTATGTTTCCGGTGATTAGTGTATATTCATCGCATGCCCTAATAATATAAACTGAGTGTTTTAATTGTTCTTCATACTTTTTAATTTTTTATCCTGCTTCTCTGAAAACTTCTATATGTTTTTTAGATTTAAAAATTCGGGGTAACAATCGAGGATATCCGTGTCACGGGGATTAAACCCTCTGTAATGTGGATATGTGTGTCAAGGGGATTAAACCCTCTGTATTGTGGATATGTGTGTCACGGGGATTAAACCCTCTATTGTGGATATGTGTGTCACGGGGATTAAACCCTCTGTATTGAGGATATCCGTGTCACGGGGATTAAACCCTCTGTATTGTGGATATGTGTGTCACGGGGATTAAACCTCTGTATTGTGGATATCCGTGTCACGGGGATTAAACCCTCTGTATTGTGGATATGTGTGTCACGGGGATTAAACCCTCTGTATTGAGGATATCCGTGTCACGGGGATTAAACCCTCTGTATTGTGGATATGTGTGTCACGGGGATTAAACCCTCTGTATTGTGGATATGTGTGTCACGGGGATTAAACCCTCTGTATTGTGGATATGTGTGTCACCGGGATTAAACCCTCTGTATTGTGGATATGTGTGTCACCGGGATTAAACCCTCTGTATTGTGGATATGTGTGTCACAGGGATTAAACCCTCTTTATTGTGGATATGTGTGTCACGGTGATTAAACCCTCTGTATTGGGAATATCCGTGGCACGGTGATTAAACCCTCTGTATTGGGAATATCCGTGACACGGTGATTAAACCCTCTGTATTGTGCTCGGGAGTTTTGATATTTGATACACGGACTCTAACGTTCTGTTGAAAAATGCATTTTTGTTCTCATGAATTTTGAGGTTATCACTTGGAGTTACGAAGTCATGTGCTACTAACGGTACCCTCATCAGACAGTGTTCTGCTCTATTATACTCTGTTCACTCTAAGAATGAAGTGGGTTAGTGTTTCTGATTGGTTGTTGGACGCAGAACGCATTAATCGATAGTTAAGTGTCGAATAATATTGTTTTTAAATTCCGTTTTTAAATGTTTAAAAAAATGTTGTTTAAATATTGTTTTTAAGTGTTTTTAAATGTTTTAAATAGTATTCTTAAGTGTCATCAGCTATTTAAAAATCACCTATTGTTGGGGAATAATGTGGGTGTGTCTTTTGACCTAATTCATTCTTAGAGTGGACAGAGTATATTAGTAGCGGAGTAATATGAGAAAACCTGATTACAGGGTAATTAAACCTCCAGGCCTATTTATTACTCCATCGAGATCTGTGCTAAAATAAACGGAAAAAGAAACACACACTGGAAAACGACAAATATTTTTACACACAAACCATTTTCATTTAATTATTAAAGAAAATAAAGAAAGACATAAACAAAGAAACCTATTTCTTACACGTTAAAATTCAGTAAATTAACATCCAATGAATATAACTGTTTACAACTAGTTCCGGACAATCCTGGGTGAAAGTAATTTCTGACATAGATTTAAATATATTCGACTAACTTAAAGCTGTCGCCATGTTGAGATGTCAATTTTACTTATGCGATCTTGTGAAATGTGGGAGATTTATTTTGAATGCTGTGTAAACGCGTTTCTCAAAAGTATCTTTGCATGGGTGTATTAGGAAATGCGCTATGTTTCCCACACGGTTGATACATACGTTGTAGACAATATACGCAGCAGTTTTTTTGTATATGCATGGCAGGTGACGAAAAGGATTACGCTCATGTAGTGATTAAGTCGTGTGATGTGTGCTAAAGAGTCTAGGGTTAGAATCTCGCTCGCGATGTCTTGTTTATAAAGTGATTTTTTTTTCGGAGAACCCTGGATATTCTTGCTTGAAGCTACGGAGTCACGTGCCCTGAGTGATGTTCTCAGCAGGCGAGAGAGACGGAGTACATATGGGCTAATCCGAGTACACTCAGGTAAATCCTCTATGCTTTTTCAATCTGCAACCATTTTAAACCTTTTAACCTTTTTAAACTATCAACCTTTTCATTCTTTCAATGTCGCTATATTGTGACACGCGATCTCCTTTGATGTTGTAAGATGCACTTGGTGAACACGGAAAGTATTTGTCGTCTTCAAAAGATTTTCATCGCATCTTTTTCAGCAGACAATGTACACAAGTGGAACTTGTTCAAAACTCGATCGTACACACTGTACTAGCGATGCTATTTGATGCATCATGACACATTAAACTTCAATAATAACAATAATAATAATAATAATAGCACCAACAATAAATACAATAATAGCAAGAACAATAAATACAATAACAACAAGAAAAACAACATGAACACACGAAAACACCAATAACGACAATAATAATATTAGCGAGAATAATAAAAATAATAGTGTAATAATAACAATACTAATAGTAACAATATTATAACAATATTCGCACTAATAATAACAAAAATAGCAATAATACTAATAATAATAATAATAATAATAATAAAAATACATGTAATCCGTAAGGATCGAAGATGTGCCACATTGAAAACATCACCAAACCACGTGGTGGATGGCAGATGTGCCACATTGAAGTCATTACGTAACCCCGTGGTGGATGGCAGATGTGCCACATTGAAGTCATTACGTAACCCCGTGGTGGATGGCAGATGTGCCACATTGAAGTCATTACGTAACCCCGTGGTGGATGGTAGATGTGTTACATTGGAGACATCACGTAACCCTGTGGTGGGTGGAACAGACATCAGTAGAGATAGTCTTCCAAACGCATCTGTCCTCAATCATGCAAATGACCGTCGAAGAAAATATGGAGCTTTCCTTGATATTTTCAATCAAGAATTTAATCCACCGACTCTTCTGCATATATCCTCAAATGTTCTGTATAAAACAGTTGTAGAAAGAGTGTCGTATCTCCTTATAAGTCCACATCACACCAGACCAGTTTAGCTTACGCCGTTTTACAACCTCCATTTACAGTCCCGCCCAAACATGCACATACGCATATTCCCAAACATATATATTTGTCTTATGTTCGACTAACTAACATCTAACACAAGTCTGTATCACTTATATTCAAACGTCTAAATATTTCAGTTAATAAAAGTTAATATAGATAATACAGTGGAATCCCTTTATAACGCCTCCTTTTATAACAAATGTCCCTATATAACAACAATTTTCAAAATCCCCAATTATATTTATTCTATATTGTTTCTACTGTATATAACGAATTTCTGTTATTATATATATATTTCTTCGTTCCGAACCAAGTTGTTATAACGGGACCCAATGGTGTTATTGTAAATTAAACAGTCGTTCAACAACAATGTCATTTAATTAGTAAACACAAAATATTAAGTATTATTCCGTAATAATTTCAATTATTTAAAAAAATTTATAATAAGGGAAATGAGCACATAACAAATACAGATTTATTTCATCGATCGCTAAACTACACAGCAGGGGGGATAACAGCCGCGCGCGCGCACACGCGCACACACAGAAATGGAGGGAGAGAAACACAATCACGCTTTAATTAATTAAGTGGAAAATTCTTCATGAAATAAATGAAAAAAAGAATTATATTGTTATTGTCCAAATTGAAAATAAAAATGAAAATATTTTTTAATGGAGACCGTCTTTATTTTCTTTCAAAAATGGTTTGCTGCAAAAATCAATATGTGGCCACACAGTGTTTCTGTTACTATTAAATAATAACAGTTTATGCTGGTTGAATAATACTTCACGGCTAGTAACAAAAATTAATGTTGCATTTAATAGATTTATTTTGCAATGACACAGGTCAAAAGGCAATGACAAAACAGGGCTTTCATACTGGTCATTTGAGGACGATTTTTATATGTCACTGGCCATCCAAACACTATATTTGGCCTTTGTTAAAAAAATTCTTATAACATTTAGACAACTTGAACATGTATCCAAATTTTGCAAAAAAAATCTTGTTTAAATGTATGAGGGTGTGAAGTCTGGCCACACTAGAAAGTAATTATATTGATAAACGTTTTGGTTTAGTATATTGATTATCACAATATAATCACAGCAGATTGGAGCGAATTCAAATCAAACGAAAAATCATAGAAGAGACACATCAAAACTACACCACAGATGTTATTAGAAAACGCCGTTGGTCCTACATCGAACATGTCCGACGCTCAGACAATAACAGAATACAACACCAATCTCTTGCTTGGATACCAACAGGCAGAAGAGCCATTTGTAAACCAAAGGAAACACTCAGAAGAACAATACTTAGAGAAAGTAAAACAATCAATATACATACTATTCAAAAACTGGATAGAATAGCATTAAACAGACAGAATTGGAGAGATCTTACCTCTGCCCTATGCTCTAACTTCAGCGCTAAAGGAAATTGAATGAAACACTAGGAGATAAGAATTATATTAGGAAGTTGAGAAACACTAGGAGATGAGAAAATACTAGGACGCATGCGGTTGCGTCTGTGGGTCTCATCAATCCCCCACTAGACAAACCACCCATACAACAGAAAACCTTAGTAGATGACATGCCGTTATTTTGAGGTTATCTTCTTATAGAAGCTTCATGGCAAGTCATCTATACAATAATGCTTCTCATGCTTTTATTTTGTTGTTGCAATGTGTTTTATGCTTTGTTATTTTTATATTTGTATGCACCCTCTGTGGTTGGGAGGGAGCCAGAGATGTACTGCGCAGCACTGGGGAGGAGGAAACTGTTTTTTTTCCTATGGCTGAGGCCCATCATAGAGGCACAGTGACTCAGGACGTGACAATCCTTTTGACTTGAACATTTGGTTGCATGCCTGGAGCAATAGATAATTTGCGCACAAACAGTAGTCAATTGGTGGCGGGGAATGTGCACAGCGAACCGTATCTTGGCTGCAATGATTTGAAGCAGTACATAGGTTGAAACCTACCTTCCTGGTGGTGTAATAGTTATTCTCTGGCTCTGACCTGGGGTGGGCCGAAAATGCACAGGCTTCACAGCAATATAATATAATTTTAATAGCATTGGGTCAAAGGGCATGAGCCCATGGACCGCTTTATCAGCAACCAAATGGAGGTCCAGAATGGTGATGGAGTTCCAGTACGTGATGAGGGTCCAGTATGGGAATAGAGGTCCAGTATGTGGATATCCAGTATGGTGATAAGTGAATGTAGGTCCAGTATGGTGATGAGTGAATGAAGGACAAATATGGTTCTGAATAAATGAAGGTTCAACAAATATATGAGTAGAGTAGGATTTTTAAAAACAACATACGCTCTGTGGCAGACTGTTTACGCCCTATAGGTTCCTATGCCTGAAATCAAGAACGGTAACCCGCGCCGTCAGAATTGTGAGCCTGGCGCTCTAACCATTCATCCACTTGTTACCAATTTTACAGTAACAAAAACTACACTTACAGAACAAGATAAAAATATAAAACAATAGACGTAAACAAAGGAAGTCACACAACAGCTGAGAGAATGATCTAAATAAACTTAAACACTCACCCCTTTGAATCACCCATTTACACACATCTCACAAATTCTCAGTCCCACAGGAAAACAATTTTAGAAAAAAGACATTATCTGCACAATTGTATCAATTATCAAACAATTCCACTAAGCGGTTTCATGCGTTCTTCTTTCACAAAAAAACAACAAACAAAACAAAACACAAACGTGCAATGCAATTGCCAGCTACTATAAATAGAACACACGATAGGAAAGTCTATAAAACACCCTTGCTTCCACATTCTATTCCAGACACACGGTATACATGCAGGAAATATTGCCCCTATATACGTAATTCCAGCCCATTACGCGATGGCTGCAGATAAAGTGCGTTATTTCTCAATTCCGACTCGACACAGGCTATTATTTCTCACAATAACAATTACATTTAATTGCAAGTTTGAGGTTCCTTTTATGCGAGATATTCACGCAGTCAATACGGAGACACAAAGATCTTTCGTTTCGTATAATTTTAATGCACCCTATAATGTCTCTAACTGTATAAACAAACATAGATTTTAATCGGCCGTATTTGTTATATCCTATGTTTAGGATCTTACATCTCCGTTTTCATTTTGAAAAGTTTTGATTAGTGTTCAAAAATTATTGACTTGTTCGTCACAAAAACTTTATAAAACGGTGATTTGTCGTCTGCCCCACATAAAAGAGATGATAAAGCAGCCGAATAACTGCAAGTTAATTTGCTATTATGGAATTATATATAATTGGACGCTTTTACACAGATATTGCGTTGTGGCTGGTGACAATTTAAAGTCAATTTCTCTAACTGTTACACTATCAATGCACAGATAATTTGTAACGAATGTCTGAATATTGCACGATGCGATTTAGTGAAGCTCGGATGGAAAGTTCAGAAACAATCGCTAAACTAACGAATATATCTCATGCGTGAGATTATCACCGCATGTATTGTATCTAGCTATCACAATGTTAATGTTATTATCAATTATCATCATGATCATCATTAAGTGCCGTATCGATAACAAGGTTAGTTGCAACAGACCTCCAGAATAGAGTCTCTTGGCTTGGTGGTGCACTCTGACAGACCATAACGAGTTCACCTAGTAATGTGTCTCTCCAACTTGTATTAATATCTATCTGTTTCTTGTCTCCCTTCAACTTTACCCTCAAGTGAGGTATGAAAAACGGTGCCATGGCTTTTAATATGTTAGAAATATTTTATATTTCAGATTTGTATATCCTTTAATAGTTTTTTTATTGTTGTTATTGTTGACTGAGTGCGTCCGAATCTTATTTGTTTTCCTCTTTTTCTGTGAAGTTTCCCTTTTCTCTTGATTAGAAACTGGCTTCACAGCACGTGGGGCATTCCCATAAGTGCTCCGCCATCTGTTCCAGCAGCCATCCGACTCGATGGTGTTTCCAGTCTAATGCTGCTGAAACAGACGTCGACATCAGGGCACAACTCTGGCCTTTGCGACAGGTTTATTTGTTGTTCCCCCACCCATGCTGCGCCCATAACTAGTTCAAGCACAACGTCGGCCTGTCGGAACAACATGGTAACTGTTATCGAAGGCTACGACTACGGGATTGTATAGATGACGTGCCATGAAGCTTCTATAAGAAGATAACCTCAATATAAAGGCAAGTCATCTACTAAGGTTTTCTGTGTATCTTCTGTATATCCACACACCAAAGGCATCAATTCTGTCTTTTAATTTTTCATTATCCACATTTCTGAGCCTTACATTAATGTAGAGTATATTAGTAGACTTCTGCATTTTATGATGCTCATTTTTTAACTTCTTTGTAATTTGTTTAGATGTTAATATTTTCCTAATGTTAGAAGAAGAAGAAGAAAGTACTTTTAGCCATACCTATTCTCCTTTAGCTTCTGTTTCACATCTACCATCATTTGTGTTGTTTTTTAATGTTAGTAGTTTCTTCATATCATTGAAATACTTTTACCCATTCATGGGCTCTGTACCATGTCTCGGATATTATCCGTTCACACTTTAAAAAAAAATTTTCTTCTGATCAAAAAATGTAGTTATTAGTGACGTCAATTAATGCCTGATTAGCCCTAGATGTAAAATGGCTGTCGTAATGGTAAGTTTGTTAGAGATATACAATTCTGCTAAAGTCGCGACGACGGCTACCGGATTCGGCAATTTTGGCGGCACACACTGGGAGTCCTCATCCCCTTTCCCATTTGCTCGTCATCCATTGAGCGACTCACCCATACAACCCTTCTAAAATAAATATCTCGACTCCAAACTGCTGTTAGATAATTTCAGACCGATCAGACAAGGGAAATAATTTGCGAGGAAATAAAATTGCCCATATTTCGTATCACATTTCGGATAAATACGTAGGCCCGAGATATGGTACAGAACCTGTTCATGTCACATCTATTTCACATGTACCATTATTTGTGAGCATGTGTTCACGATATGTAATCGTTATGAATGGAAACAGGCTACGTAACGCCCGTGTGTAGCCAAGGCCCGAAAGGGGAGCATAGAAGAGCAACACTGTTTACCTTCCCCCATGTCATAAAAGGCGACTAAAGAGGTTATGGGATGGAGTTGGCTGTCCAATCCCATATAGGGTCAGTGACCCAAAGCCTTGCTGAAGTCGGATGTGTCACGCCGAAAGACGCAGATATCGCAGCAGTGCTGTAAACCATGAAACAACGCATTCCGTTCTACGGAGATCATCCTGCTAATCTGCAGGAGTTTGAGAACGAACGCAGAAGAAGAAGAAGAAGGCTACGTAAGATCGTCTGAAGTTATCAGACCCGAACGGGAAGAAAAGAGTCGATACACTATTACTTGCCATGTATGTTGTAAGAGGCATCTAAGGAGTTGGTGGAGGGAGGTCGGGGTTGGCTGCCCCAGCCAGTAGAGGTGAAATTGATAAATAAGATATGTTGAAGTCGGATGTGTCATACCAAACAGACTCTAAACTCTGGCACAACTCACTTAGTTCTCCGGACTACGTCCTGATTATCTGCAGGAGTTTGAGATCGAGCGTAGAAGAAGATAACTTAAGTTGTTTTCAAACAAAAAAAAGTACGACATACTAACATTGAGACAATAATGATAGAAACGACGTTTCTCCTAAAGCATCTTCATGGATAAAACTCCCAAAAATTACCTAGACGAAACCAACATACTAAAATGAAGCCTGCTCAACCAAGTTCCTCTCCACGATAGTCCTAGCGGCTGTTGTTGGATCAGCTCAGTGACGTATTTGACTCCTTTCCCATCTTTCTATTGGCTGCCAACACAGAATATATGTAAATTTATCAATAACCATCATCATCAGGTAGCATATCCTGAACAGGATGTAGCAGTCAACACAGACTTTCGAAGCTTCTGTTGATCTTGAGCCAGTCTGCTTGCTTCTGTTACCGTCATGTTCAGGTGGTCTTTGATGTCCTGCTTCCATCTTCTCTTTCGTCTGCCTCTTGTTCGTCTCCCTGACATAATCTCATCCATCATGGTTTCATCATGATCTGTCAGAACATCAGACAGCGGTTTTACATGATTAGACAAACGTACCATCTGTCAGAACATCAGACAGCGGTCATACATGATTAGACATACGTACCATCTGTCTGAACATCAGACAGCGGTGATACATGATTAGACAAACGTACCATCTGTCTGAACTTCAGGTAGGAATAACTATGATTTGACGAATTGAACATAAATATTTTCACTAATCTAGTGACGTCTGTACACAGATACTAACAATAAACACACAGAAGACAGAGATGGAGAGACTGAGAGAAAAAAGATAAAGGTTGACTTACCCCTGTGTCTATTTGTTGCCTTGTCAAACATCAACATTCCATCCTCAATCTGAAACGATAAAAAATCCGATAATTTTGACTTTATATTGCTGTTTCTTATCAATTTATGGATATGTTTCTTATCTAGAGCAAGTAATGTACACTGTCTCTTATATATGGGAGGTAATGTACACTGTCTCTTATATATGGGAGGTAATGTAGACTGCCTCGTATATATGGGAGGTAATGTACACTTTCTCGTACATATGGGAGGTAATGTACACTGTCTCGTATATATGGGAGGTAATGTAGACTGCCTCGTATATATGGGAGGTAATGTAGTCTGTCTCGTATTTATGGGAGGTAATGTAGTCTGTCTCGTATTTATGGGAGGTAATGTGTTATGTTTCTTATGTATAGTACGCGCAGCTTTTGTTACTATGGCATATCATCTGCAATCTATCTTATCTATTTCAGGTAGTGCTGTTGTCGCTTTAGGAGGTAATGTTGAATGTTTCTTAAATATGACAGGGGCTGCTGTTGTTGCAAAAAACTACTAGACGTAAATACAGCCGAGAAAATATTTAAAGGCAAAAAATGCTGAGTTGATGGTTACATCGTGTATAGGACCAACAAATGTTGATTTGATATTTGCGTCGTGTATAGGACCAAAAATGTTGATTTGATGGTTACGTTGTGTATAGGACCACAAATGTTGATTTGATGGTTACGTCGTGTATAGGACCAAAAAATGTTGATTTGATGGTTATGTCGTGTATAGGACCAAAAAATGTTGATTTGATGGTTATGTCGTGTATAGGACCAAAAAATGTTGGGTTGATGGTTAAGTCGTGTATAGGACCAACAAATGTTGATTTGATGGTTACGTCGTGCATAGGACCCAAAAAATGTTGATTTGATGGTTATGTCGTGTATAGGACCAAAAAATGTTGATTTGATGGTTATGTCGTGTATAGGACCAAAAAATGATGGGTTGATGGTTACGTCGTGTATAGGACCAATTAATGTTGGGTTCATGGTTACGTCGTGTATAGGACCAAAAAATGTTGATTTGATGGTTATGTCGTGTATAGGACCAAAAAATGTTGATTTGATGGTTATGTCGTGTATAGGACCAAAAAATGTTGATTTGATGGTTATGTCGTGTATAGGACCAAAAAATGTTGGGTTGATGGTTAAGTCGTGTATAGGACCAACAAATGTTGATTTGATGGTTACGTCGTGCATAGGACCCAAAAAATGTTGATTTGATGGTTATGTCGTGTATAGGACCAAAAAATGTTGATTTGATGGTTATGTCGTGTATAGGACCAAAAAATGATGGGTTGATGGTTACGTCGTGTATAGGACCAATTAATGTTGGGTTCATGGTTACGTCGTGTATAGGACCAAAAAATGTTGATTTGATGGTTATGTCGTGTATAGGACCAAAAAATGTTGATTTGATGGTTATGTCGTGTATAGGACCAAAAAATGTTGATTTGATGGTTATGTCGTGTATAGGACCAAAAAATGATGGGTTGATGGTTACGTCGTGTATAGGACCAATTAATGTTGGGTTCATGGTTACGTCGTGTATAGGACCAAAAAATGTTGATTTGATGGTTATGTCGTGTATAGGACCAAAAAATGTTGATTTGATGGTTATGTCGTGTATATGACCAAAAAATGTTGGGTTGATGGTTACGACGTGTATAGGACCAAAAAATGTTGATTTGATGGTTACTTCGAGTATAGGACCAAAAAATGTTGATTTGATGGTTACTTCGTGTATAGGGCCATAAAATGTTGATTTGATGGTTACGTCGTGTATATGATATGCTACCAATTTTTTAAATTATTGTTTTGTTACGAGTATTTTATTGTTTTATTCGGAAGCTAATCTTCCTTTATGTTCAAGTCTTTGCCTGGTCGCCTCTGTCTATGACCTTAACACATCTAATCGTTTCTTTCTATGACCTTAACACATCTAATCGTTTCTTTCTATGACCTTCTTAACACATCTAATCGTTTCTTTCTATGGCCTTCTTAACACATCTAATCGTTTCTTTCTATGGCCTTCTTAACACATCTAATCGTTTCTTTCTATGACCTTCTTAACACATCTAATCGTTTCTTTCTATGACCTTCTTAACACATCTAATCGTTTCTTTCTATGACCTTCTTAACACATGTCTGTCGATCTTCACGTCTATGCCGTTATTGTGTATTTCAATGTGAATGTAGTTGTCTATGTTATATGCAGTCAGTATGAAAATGAAACCTCTTAATATAGTAAAACCTTATTTAGGTGTACCTTCTCTTAAACATAATTTTTTTTACTCAACGGAAAAATTACAAGTCCTGTAAACTTGTAGCTGAAAAATGTGTTAAACGTCCTCGATTAAGCGGAAATTGTGTAACGCGGAAAAGTGCATTAATCCTTTTCAATGTTTCGAAATTCATGCCCGGAATAATTTGGTAAATATCAAAGAATTTCATGAGAACAGTGAAATCTTCATACCAATAAAACAGATAATTCTACCAGTCTTAGTAGTGAAATAATAGAACATGATTGACTGAATCAACGTAGACCAAAACCTGCAAGTGAAATAATAGGACAGAATTGACTAAACCAACGTAGACCAAAACCTGCAAGTGAAATAATAGGACAGAATTGACTAAATCAACGTAGACCAAAACCTGCAAGTGAAATGATAGGACAGAATTGACTAAATCAACGTAGACCAAAACCTGCAAGTGAAAACAGACACAATGAAATACAGTTGTCTTAGTTGAGAAGAGGACGAGACGAAAGGGGAAGGAAGAAGAGGACGAGACGAAGAGGGAAGGAAGAAATGGACGAGGACATGAAATTACACTGTAAGAAGAAAAGTTTACATTGCTGACTTACCCAGATACCGTTAAAGTTTCAAGAAACTACGGCTATATAATCGTATAAAATAAATGAATGATTCCGTATGTGCTTAATCTCATTTCTCAGACTTGCATCTTTGTGGAAAGTCATTCAAGCAAAAGCGGACACTGTGTGTAGATATCCTTCTATGGTACGTGTCACTAGCTGTGCCCAACTTCAAAATGACGTATCTCAACAAATATACAACGCAGATAATTGAAATTTTGTCTGTGGGAATTTGAAATTGTATAGAGCCTACGAATAAATTTTTTAATTAAAATGCAGCCATTAGTTTCAATTTTAGTTTATTTGTGATATACATTAAACTGTCTACATGTCCGCACATATCTCACACACATTTAAGATGTTTACAGATAATTGATCTGAGGAAAGCCACAGGAGTGACCAGAAGACACAGAATTAGAAACGATGTCATAAGAGAAAGAGTGGGTGTCATATCAATTCTCCTATACATACAAAACCAACAGATACAATGGTTTGGTCATCTGGAAAGAATGCCGTGTGATTCATTAGTTTATAAAGCACATATGAAGAGAGGAGAAGCAGAAAGAAGAGCCAAGGGTAGACCTAGAGTACGTTGGATCGACAACATCAAAGAGACATTACACGAACACCAAATAACATTATCTGAAGCTGCCAGAAAAGCGAGAACAAGAACATTGTATCTTCCTCGACACCCGTAAAGGGTAAAAGAGGAAGGAAAGAAGAAGACAGACAATTATTAGACCTTATTTACACATGAGTGCTTTTTCATACACTTTCCATGATTCAAGTGTGAAATTTTACTATTTTGTACTCTTGAACATAAGACAGACGACGTTTAAGGTTGTAACTGGTGTAATGTCTGAAATGGTAAAATTTCTATCTTCTTCTTCTTCTGCGTTCATTCTCAAACTCCTGCAGATTAGGAGGATGTAGTCCAGAGAAAGGAATGCGTTGTGTCATGGTTTACAGCATTGCTGCGATATCCGCGCCTTTCGGCCTGACACATCCGACTTCAGCATGGCTTTGGGTCACTGACCCTATATGGGATGGGACAGCAAACTCCATCCCATAACCTCCTTAGTCGCCTTTTACGACATGCGTGGAAGGTAAACAGTGTTGCTATTCTTTGCTCCCATTCGGGCCCCGGGAACACACGGGCGATATTTCTATCTGATACCCAATAATTAGTTTGCGGACAAAGATGCAAAAATTTCATTCGTTTATAACATCTGGACATGATGCACAAAAATAAAATATATCTTTATTCGGTCAAACAAAATATAACACATCACATGAAAAAGAGGCTTTAATATGTTAGTCGGTTTATCAGATAATTACTGTTGTTTCAGGAAAAAGCTAGTGAGACATGCTATAGGTTACTGGAAAATCTAAAGAAAAAGTGGACCAATTTCAGATAAGGTACCTACCGCATATTTCGTCAATTTCCGAAATGTAAACGAAGTTAGATATTATGCACAGGTTCATTCCAAGTTTGTGGGGTGCAAAGGGAACGCATTGCTCTAGGCGGACCCAGGGTTAGCAGATAACCAAGATCCCAAATGTACCTCCACGCGGTGCACGCTGGAAACAGAAATACAGCAGCTCGAGCTGATTCTGGCCAAATCATTTGGGGATCGTGTCCGAGAATGTGGAGGTAGCAGATGGAAAGAGATTTGACTGCACAAGAGACAGACAATATCTCCGACACCACCAGCATCACCACATATAGCGACACTGTCGACATACAGTGAAGCTAGTCAGTCAAGTCCGAACATTGGAGGGGCGGCCAATGTAAAATGCACGTAAAGGTAGATGCATGGCGAGAGACAAATAGATTTCATACCGAGTACAATGAAACAATGAAAGGGCAGAACAGCGCTAGAGGGCAGCGTGAACTGCAAATAGAAAGTGAAAAGTCCCTAGGAAAGGGGAACTACAAGCTCCATCAGCTCGAGACGAGCTTCTAGTTACCTGTGTTCCTTACAGGCAGAGACCCAGACCCATTCATTGGCGTTTGGTAAAGCAAGAAGACCTAATGTCGAGCCTTCCTAAACCGGAAATATGCTCGCGAAGAGAAAGGGTTCTGTACCCGATGGGCTTAGGCAAGAAAGGGACAACGATGGTAGTCCTGGCCCAACTCTACTGTCAAGGTTTCCTATACCGGAAGTACACTTGCAGAGAGAAAGAGTTCCGTACCCGATGGGCTCAGGCACAAAAGGGACAACGATTTAGCCCTGGCCCAACTCTACTGTCAGGTTTTCCTACACCGGAAATACACTTGAAGAGAGAAAGGGTTCAGTACCTGATGGGCTCAGGCGCTATTGGGACAATGACGCTCAGCTCGAGAACGCCTTGCTCTCAAACGCGTGGTGTGAGACTCGAACTTGGACAAGGGGTACACGATGTCGGTGAATGACACCTCGGCTAAGAGGGCGAAAGAGCCAGGGTCCAACTCCTCTGTTGAGTTCTTCCCCTAAGGAACCAGGCTCACGGATGAGAAACGGTTCAGCACCCAATGGGCACAGGCACAGCACGCCCAATTACACGAGGCAAGTTCATAGACAGTGGAACACCTCGTGCGAGTCAGACGAGAGCAAAAATCGTCTGGGCGAAGAGTCGCCACTACGCGTGCCTGAAGACAGATATAGAGGCTGTCACAGGCTAAGGGTAGCCCACCCGAATTGTCAAGGCATGCCGAAATCGGATGTGCTAGGCCTACAAGGCGCATAACGGTGGCACAACGTAATCACGCTCCTGGCGGAAATCGCACGGATATCCGTGATGGTTACAATGGAGCGAACTCAAAACAAACAAACAAACATTCCAAGTTTGTTACGGTGCGCACAATTGCCTTACCCTCAATGAAATTACGCCACTAGGAGACTGTGTTGTCACCATAAAAAAAAGCTAATTGTAGCGGATATTAAATTTTGCTACGATTTAATACCACGACTGCGCATCGGAGGAAAATATAAGTTCCTAGCGTTTAGAGGCAAGGCTGGTAGGAGTATGGTTATGCCTAATTCTAACACCCCCCCCCCCTCACTATCTAAAGTCTATACCTATCTGTCTCAAAGGTTATCAATCGAAGACAAGTTTAGCATAGATACCACAGCCATTTTGGTTAAAACAACTGAATCGGCAGAGTAACGTCACAAACTACTAACATAATTCTTAAGTTCACGGGAATTAAACTAGGTCCGTTCTAGCGGCACCAAATCGCCTTGCAACTCAAGTAAACGGGTTTTCCCTTACTCGACAAACCACATCCCCACCAAAAAAGATGTGATCTCGTCAAGATATTCAAACTGTACACTCAAGTCACTGAGAACGGACCAGTCGAGAAAAGGACTATTACAACTTCAACTAACATCACGTACAAGTATTTAAGTATCCTCAGGAACACAAACATAGAACATTCATATTCGTACTACTAGGACCTTATTTTAGTTTGTCCTCATGCTTCCTACTTAAAATTAATTTTATAAGATATTATTTACAGCAAGATAGTTTTGCCTCGTTATTTATGTTTACAAGAAGGCCTTTATGTCCTTGTAGAACGAATATGTAGCTCTTATGCGAAGTTGATCGTTCATCCTCATAAGACGTCCAAACCATTTTATCTGTTAGTCATCGGATCATCATCACTGCAAACTGGACACATCCATAGTTGCTCCGATCTCTCCTTGAGTGTATCCGCCATCACACTTCTGCTGACAGTACCGGTCCTATGCTGGTTGACCATCATTCTTCTGCGCCCTCCAAAATGTTCACCTCTAGCAACACTGCATTTCAATCCCTGATCTTTCATCCTGGCCATTGAAAAGGAATCATCATCCACATTAGTCTCACTCTCGCGTGTTATATCTCTTAAGGAGTTCAAAACGTCAGCGCGATCCATTGCCCCATCGCCCTTTGCCACAATCGCACACGATGCCAGTTGATCCGCTCTTTCATTGCCTCGAACGCCCACATGTCCCGGCACGAAAATAAATGTAACCGCTTTCAAGCTCGCATTTCTCAAGGCCTCAATCCACTGTTCGCGAACGAGACCCACTTGTACCTTCTTAATCATACTCATAGAGTCACTCAAGATGCAGACCTGCGTTACTTTCTGTGTGCGTAACCACTCAAATGCCTTGGTCACCGCCATAGTCTCCATGGTCATACTACTCGATACCACATTTTATCTGTGTTTGTCTATATGTACAGCTGGACTAGAACATACAAAGCCAGTACGTTCACAAACGCCTCCAGCGTCAGGTATCGGTCTTCTTCGTATTATGCATTCGTTCTCAAACTCCCTATGATTAACAGAAAGTAATCCAGAGAATGTACTGCGTTATGTCATGGTTTACAGCTTAGATGAAATATCAGCAGCTTTAGACTCGACGCGTCCGACTTCAGCAAGGCTTCTGGATCACTTCGACAATATATTGGATGTGACAGTCAACTCCACCACAGCATCTCCTTAAATATGTGTTCAAACATAACTCAAAACCTCAACACCGTGGATATCTTGGAGTGACTCCTTAAATATGTGTTCAAACAAAACTCAACACCTCAACACCGTGGATATCTTGGAGTGACTCCTTAAATATGTGTTCAAACAATACTCAACACCGTGGATATCTTGGAGTGACTCCTTAAATATGTGTTCAAACAATACTCAACACCGTGGATATCTTGGGGTGACTCCTTAAATATGTGTTCAAACAATACTCAACACCTCAACACCGTGAATATCTTGGAGTGACTCCTTAAATATGTGTTCAAACAATACTCAACACCGTGGATATTTTGGGGTGACTCCTTAAATATGTGTTCAAACAAAACTCAACACGGTGGATATCTTGGGGTGACTTCTTAAATATGTGTTCAAACAATACTCAACACCGTGGATATCTTGGGGTGACTCCTTAAATATGTGTTCAAACAATACTCAACACCTCAACACCGTGGATATCTTGGAGTGACTCCTTAAATATGTGTTCAAACAATACTCAACACCGTGGATATCTTGGGGTGACTCCTTAAATATGTGTTCAAACAATACTCAACACCTCAACACCGTGGATATCTTGGAGTGACTCCTTAAATATGTGTTCAAACAATACTCAACACCGTGGATATTTTGGGGTGACTCCTTAAATATGTGTTCAAACAAAACTCAACACGGTGGATATCTTCTTCTTCTGCGTTCATTCTGAAACACCTACAGATTAGCAGGATATAGTCCGGAGATCAGAATGCGCTGTGTCATGGTTTACAGTATTGCTGCGATATCTATGCTTTTCGGCCTGACACATCCGACTTCAGCATGGCTTTGGGTCACTGACCCAATATGGGATGGAACAGCCAACTCCATCCCATAACCTCCTTAGTCGCTTTTTACGACATGCGTGGAAGGTAAACAGTGTTTTTATTCTTTGCCCCCCCCTTTCAGGCCCCGGCAACACACGGGCGTCCGTGGATATCTTGCTGTGATTCCTTAAATATGTGTTCAAACAACTCAACATCGTGGATAGCTTTGGGTGATGTTTATCACTGCTCGTCCATGTTCCTTACTTGCCTCTTATGACAATTGATATTGTTACTATTCATTCCTTCAATTTTCCAACCCCGAACAACACACGACAGAAAAATCTAGAAAAGTGTAATTCAGACATTGGAGATCTGCCAGCATAACAAACCATCTTGTAGTTCTAAATCTGTCATTATGTCTGATCAGTCAGCCAGAAGATTTTAATGGTTCTAAATCAGAGGCGTTGCTTCTTCTATCTTGAAGATAGGGTACTAAATCTGAGGAGTTTACTAGACTAGAAATATTACTGTTGGTAATATTTGATATATTTTTCCTCCCGTGTGTTGCCGGTGCCCGAAAGGGGAGAAAAGAATAGCAACACTGTTTACCTTCCATGCATGTCGTAAAAGGCAACTAAGGAGGTTATGGGATGGAGTTGGCTGTCCCATCCCATATAGGGTCAGTGACCCAAAGCCATGCTGAAGTCGAATGTGTCAGGTCGAAAGGCGCAGACATCGCTGCAATGATGTAAACCATGACACAACGTATTCCGTTCTCCGGACTACATCCTGCTAATCTGCAGGAGTTTGAGAACGAACGAAGAAGAAGAAGCAGAGATATTTTTTTCTGGAGAATATCTGCTCCTTGTATTACAGAGGAGTCTACAAAAGTGGCGGGTAAAATATGGAGAGTGGGCCAAGTTCGGCCCACCAAGCCATTTTTTTTTCAAGCCCCTTGGCTAATATAAAAGCATTACAGGCATTGCAATCCAGTAGTCGTAACTTTCAATAACAGTCACCATATTGTTCCGACAGGTCGACGTTGTGCTTGAACTAGTTACGGGCACGGCGTGGGTGGGCGGAACAACAAAGAAACCTGTCGCAAGGGCCAGAGTTGTGCCCTGATGTCGACGTCTGTTTCGGCAACATTAGACTCGAAACACCATCGAGTCGAATGGCTGCTGGAACAGAGGGCGGAGCACTAATGGGAATGCCCCACGTGCCGTGAGGCCAGTTTCTAATCAAGAATCAAGAAGAAGAATCAAGAATCAAGAAGAATCAAGAATCATTATAGGCCTATAATCTGATCCCAGACCTCAGAATACATTGCTATCAAAGGACTAAATAAAACCTAGTTTAGTCGCATATATTAAAAATGCTCACACCGGACAGATGGCCCAGAAATGTTGCTCAATTTTGGTCTAAAGTGTCTCCACATTTAACTCTACTATGTGAAAGCCCATAGTTCCATCCTCGCTCGCCATTTTTTGTGTGTGTGGGTTGTCTATGTAGTCTGGATAAAGACATTTCTGTCGATATGTGTGTTTACAGTGATTAGCAACACTTTATTAACCTTTTTGCAGCAAATTATTGTTACACGTTTTGCCTCTAGTTTGTCAGCAAGAAAATACTTAGACAATAATTCCTACATTTTTACAAGGGTAATGTTTGAGTAGTCATTGCATTACTGTAGATTCACAAAATAAAATCAATTAGGAATTACTTTTCGTATGATCCGTTCCGTCTGTCGTTGGTTGTCATGTCTTTCCACAGTCTTTTATTTAAGTATTGTCAATTATTTCCTACACTAATTTCTCCCATTCCAATTTTTCACGTATCTTCTCATTTGGCCTTCCACTATCCCTCTTGCTCTTTAATTTACCTGTTGTAACAATATGTTCCATATTTCCTCGTCTCATTATGTGTCCTAAAAAGTATACTTTCAGATTCCCATAAGCAACACTTTTTAAATTAACTTCTTTCAAGATATCAGACAAAATCAGAAATGAAGCACTAAGGAAACAATTAGGGATCAAGTCAACAATAGAATACATCCAGAAACAACAAGTTAAATGGTACGGCACATAACCAGACAGAAAGAGCAAAGTATTATCCAAAAACACTTAACAAATGATACGAAAACAGGAGACATATTGGACGCCCTCGTAAAAGGTGGATAGATAGTGTATTAGAGACACTCGGAAATATAACAGCAGATGAGGCAAATAGAAGGGCAAAAGACCTTACACTGACTCTCCCCTCAACACCGAAAGGTACATAAGGACAGAAAGAAGAAGATCTGTCCATTATGTTCATAACATTCTTCTATAAAACCACATCTCTGTTGTTTCAATATAATTTTTTACTATTCTGCGGAGTGTCCAAGATTCACTTCTATACATCAGAATTGGTTCTATATAACTTCTGATAAATCTATCATCTCAAGTGACAAAGATATATTACATAGGATAGTCTTCATCTTGTGAAAATGTTGCCCTCGCCCTGAGTAATTCTACATTTGACTTCTCCAATACACAAAAATTAGATCTCTCTAAATAAAAAAGACATTAAAGAAAGACATTTTCGTAGCCTTCTATTGGCTGAACACCGGAGCTTAGAGAAATGTGAGTTTCATCCCGTGTAGGCCAAGTTTTTCATTTGTT
The DNA here is from genome assembly GCA_034231615.1 of Meghimatium bilineatum. Taxonomy (NCBI): domain Eukaryota; kingdom Metazoa; phylum Mollusca; class Gastropoda; order Stylommatophora; family Philomycidae; genus Meghimatium; species Meghimatium bilineatum. The sequence goes on along the minus strand of CM067304.1, from coordinate 10,595,131 downwards.
TCCATTAACAAGGTTGGAGTTTCCATCGTCCTTAGGACCTGAGAATCCAGCATGAATTAGGATTCATTAATGAAATTACGGCTCTCAAGCTTTAAGTTTCCTGAATAACTGGCAATGGAAAAAATGAGGAGGAATCGTAGATGAGAGGAAGAGGTGATGAGGGAGAGGAGGGAGAGGGAGTATTTTGGGTACAATTAGGATCGGATTTTATTCCCGAATTCTGCTCTCAGGGTGTACTGTTGTTTTTAGAGAATGTTTTATGTTGTTTTTAATTTCCTGAAATGTATGCCTTTAGAGATTTATGAATTAGTGTGGTGTTGTGTAATGTTTTGATGGTAGTTTTCCAAGAAATTTGATGTTCAGACTGAGTGTGATGATGGTGGCGGTGGTTTTGGTATGAATTAGTTTGTTGTCCCGGTTATAACCATTCCACAGAAGGTTAAAATACCCCAGAAGTGTTCAAACTGTGTTCTTCTCAGCACATGCCCTAGAAACCTTGACTGTCTGCCTCTAATGTTTGATATGATTGATCTTTTTACGCCAGCATCAATGAGAACCTCTGGTTTAGTTTTCTTGGCTGTCCATGGTATTTTCATCATTCTTCTCAGAAACCACATTTCTGTAGCCTCCAATTCACTCTGAATTGTCCTGTTTATAGTCCATGCTTCACCTCCATCAAAAATAATGGGTTCGATATAACATCTCAGCACCCAAATTCGGGCCTGCGTTGATAGACTTCCATTGCAAAAAAAATGGTTCTCCTATTTTGGAATGCAGATGTGGCTTGTGCTGTTCGGCTCTTTATCTCACTTGAGCATCTACCTTCTGATGTTAACAGGGTGCCAAGATATTTCACTTTTTCTCCTTGTGCTAATTTTGTGTTATTAATTATTATGTTGCATCTTGGTGGTGTATGTCTCTTTGATACAACCATTATTTCTGTTTTCTTCTTGTTTAAACTGAGGCCTTTGTTTTCGCTTTCCTTCACTGTGCTGTGCCTGACTGAAATAAAAATAGCGCAGTCAGGTTGCAAACCACGACACATCGCATTCCCAGTTTCAAATATTACCTTCTCTAGAACATTCTGCGAATCTGCAGGAGTTTCAGAACAAACCCAGAAGAAAAAGCAGAAGGCAAACTGTACAGAGCAAAGATGCTTACACAATGAAATGATACCATTCTACAAAGGCAGGTTACATAAAAGAAATAGTTCACTAAGATTTCAGTTCGTCACTACATATTCTATGCAACGTTGCAGCCTCGACTAATAACCGCTACCCTGTGGTAAGGGAGGTTTGGCAAGATTGTATTGACTTAGTAAGAATTCTGTCTGGGTTAACTAAATGAGAATTATAAATGCTATATCTTTTCTATATTACTATATGGCTCAGAAACATGGACACTAAATAAACAATTAGAAGACATAATTGATGCCTTTGAGATGTGGGTATATAGAAGAATAGGGAGAACATCATGGAAAGAGAAGAAAACAAATAAAGCGGTGCTAAAGACACTTAATATGAAGAAAGAACTACTAAGAGAAATAAAGATCAGGCAAATAAAATATTTTGGTCACATTAAAAGACATGACACCTTATTGAAGACCTTACTTGAGGGCAAAGTCAAAGGGAGGCGAGAAAGAGGTAGGCAGAGATACAAGTGGGAGAGTAATATCACACGATGGACAGGTTACAGTCTAGCAGAGTGCACCACCAAGACAAGAGACATGGGATGTTGGAGATACGTTGCAGCCAACCTTCGTTGCGGAGACAGCACTTAATGATGATGAGAAAGATTTATTCACATTGTAAATACATCAATGCCGGGTATTACTTTGTGTGAGTGCACTAACGGAAGAACTCGGACAATGAAATATTCTTCCTCTCGTTTGGATTTTTACATGTCTACATAGCACGTCTGGTTTTCTTGGAAAATGTTGCTGTATTTGAAAGTTCTTCAAGATTGCCATACAGTTTTACATGTCTACACAGCAAGTCCAGCTTTCGTGATGAATGCTGTTGTATTTGAAAGCTCCTCAAGGTTCACATACAGTTTTACATGTCTACTCATCGTTCAGTTTTCTTGATGAATGATGTTGTATTTGGAAGCTACTCAAGGTTGCCATACAGTTTTACATATCTACTTATCGTTCAGTTTTCTTGATGAATGATGTTGTATTTGGAAGCTCCTCAAGGCTCCCATGCAGGTTTTACATTTTTACAAAGCAAGTCTTGTTTTCTTGATAAATGCTGTTATGCTGTATTTCAAAGTTCCTCAGTGTTCCCAAACAACTTTTTGTTGATGTTTGTCTCTGTGCGCCAGTGCTCCTCTCTCAGCTGGTTTAGTGTAATACAGCTTTCAGGACATGTTCCGTGGTCTGTACTGCCTGACCTAGCTTGTGTTGTCATTTAATTATCACTTACTACAATTAAAGTCAGTATATGGGGGGGGGGTGTTGGAGTGTTGATCTCCGCTCCTAGAAAATCAGAAAACGACTTTTAGTACAGTGAAATCCTTCTATATCGCATTCTTGTATAACACATTTCCTATATAACAACAATTTTTACAATCTCTAATTATATTTATTAAATATTGTTTGTACTGTATATAGGGATTGTCAGTTATTACGTACATATTTCATCGGTCCGGACCAAGTTGTTATAACAGATTAGTTATTATAACAAACCAAGATGTTATAATGAGATTTGACTGTACTAGGAATGTAGCGAAAGTTGGATAACTCCCCACTTTCCCACGTTATTTACCAATTTTCCTCAAATTTCTCATGGCAAGTAAGGAATTACACAGGAAGTTATGCCATTTATCAAATTTAAAAAGTGATCCCCCCTATCTACGATCCTGACTGCAATATCGTGAGTTATCGATTATCTAAGTTGCTCTAGCGTGTCTCCACCACGTTTCAGAATTCATGGCGTGTTACTGCACCTTTACTGAGTTATGTCTGCGTATCAAGCAGTTTACATGCAGAAATACAAGACCTTTTTGAAAGTTCACCTTTGCCCTTGTGTCCACAACGAGTCCCTGAGACTCTCATTTCCTCTTCCACGTAACAGAATCAATTTAATCAATTCTCAATCAGAAACGTCAATATGTGACGATATAGCCTGACCAGGGACAATAAACTTCGTCAGACTTGCATCAAAGGTCAGCGCAAGTTGAGGTCAAACAATAAGGGTTAAAGGTCAAAAAGTGCGCGGATTAAGCAATCACTTTATATATTTCAAGTAGCATATATTCTGAAGCGGAATATTTTTGACTCAGCTTTCGACAAATGAGTCCTGTGAGCTTACATATTTACCAATCCTGTGAGCTTACATATTTACCAATCCTGTGAGCTTACATATTTACCAATCCTGTGAGCTTACATATTTACCAATCCTGTGAGCTTACATATTTACCAATCCTGTGAGCTTACATATTTACCAATCCTGTGAGCTTACATATTTACCAATCCATGAGCATACATATTCACCAATCCTGTGAGCGTACATATTTGTCAATCCTGTGAGCTTACATATTTACCAGTTTCAAATATCTTGCTTATATTACAAGCAGCAACGGGGATTGTTATGCCGAAGACGGAGGTTGGCCATTGCATCAAATAAACTGATACAAATAAAGAACAGATGAGTGGGTTGTAACAAACATATAGTCTGTCCGATCGCAGAGATCTTTGGAATGCACATCGATGCTATAAAAAAATCGGTTGTCTTTCTAAAAATGTTGGCAGCTTAACACGTTCCTCTATAACATATAAAAATGTTAGTAATTTAACCTTTAGCAAACTAATGGTAACTTTTTTCTGTCCAAAGTTACCCGCCTCCATGGACTCCGGTTGGTAACTTTATTTGACAAATGAGTTCGCCATTTGTTGTCACGGACAACAATCTGCCATGTTAATTTCCCATGATGCTTTTATAGGAGATATTTCCAAGAGTGGTTACCCCCGACTTTTGAACGGGTTTATACGGCCTTGTAGCGATTTTACTCATTCTCTTTGTGATTTCCAGTGACATAGTGAAGCAAAGCCATGTCTTAATCTGTTGACATGGAAAACGTCATTGTTGTTCACGAAATCTATTTGGACTATTCTTCTTCTTCTATCGTTCACTTGAAACATGTCTTTATCTGTATTTTTGGATATAGACATGTTCCCATTGAGTTTTGTAACATCACGATTAATTGTGCGCCTTTTCAAGTTGGATTACAGCTGGGTTACCACAAATCGGTATGTACTTTATGTGCGTTTGTTTTTGTTATTTATCTCTGTTCATGTTGCTTTCCACAACATAACGCTGACACACACAAACATACAACACCATCATATCCATTTATCTTTAGTGTTTCCAAATTTAACATAAGTAAAATTAAAAAATAACAACAATATGGCCCCCCTAAAACAACACATCATTGAAAACCAGAAAGTAATTTTAAAACTGGCCAGGATCAAGAGATAATTTAATACAATTTTTATCAGGTTGCTAAAGGTTAACACTTTTCCTCTATAAATTATATTTAAAAAATGTTAATATTTTTACACGTTTCCTCTATAAAATTTAAAAAAAATGTTAATAGTTTTACACGTTTCCTCTATAAATTATATAAAAATGTTACTAGTTTTACACGTTATAAATTATATAAAACTGCTAATAGTTTTACACGTTTCCTCTATAAATTATATAAAAAATTTTAATAGTTTTACACGTTTCCTCTATAAATTATATAAAACTGCTAATAGTTTTACACGTTTCCTCTATAAATTATATAAAAAAATGTTAATAGTTTTACACGTTTCCTCTATAAATTATTTGTAAAATGTTACTAGTTTTACACGTTTCCTCTATAAATTATATAAAAAATGTTAATAGTTTTACACGTTTCCTCTATAAATTATATAAAACTGCTAATAGTTTTACACGTTTCCTCTATAAATTATATAAAAAATATTAATAGTTTTCCACGTTTCCTCTATAACATATACAACCAATCTGAAGTGCATAGAACGATATTTTACAGTATTCATTCGAGTCTACCTCACGTGATTTATTGAACAGATACCCAGCACACATCTATATTCTTCTACATCTGCAGGTAGAGTCCAGTTCTCACAGCCATGGATATATATATATATATATGTATATATATCCATATATATATATATATATATATATAACCCGTTATATATAACGGATGTAAAACCAAAGGCAGACCATGTAAAAGATTGATGACAGAAATCAAAGTAGCCATAGAAACAAGCTTACAAATCGCACACAAGAAGGCCATCTCGAGAGAACTCTTCTACCCCTGACGCCACAAAGCAAACAAGGGTTACACTTATTCCTTCTATGCTAGTGGAGTTAAGTAAATCATTCACAGTCTATTATTTTATACGATTCGTTAATAATAAAGGCGACCCCTCCACCTTTGGAGTTGCGATAATTCCTTATTACTTTATGACCTGGGAAGTTTAGTTTTGGTTAGTATTTGGGTTTGTTTCCTGTAGAGCATAGATTACTCTCTCAGACTGATATTCTTCTTCTTCTTCTTCTGCGTTAGTTCTCATGCTCCTGCAAATCAACAGGATGTAGTCCGGAGAGCGGAATGCGTTGTGTCATGGTTTACAGCATGGCTGATATATCTGCGCCTTTCGGCCTGACACATCCGTTTAAGCATGGCTTTGGGTCACTGACCCTATATGGGATGGGATAGCCAACTCCATTCCATAACCTCCTTAGTCGTCTCTTACGACATGCATGGAAGATAGACAGTGTTGCTCTTCTTTGCTCCCCTTTCGGTCCACGACAACACACGGGCGAGACTGATATTTGTGGAGATTTTAATGTCTTTTTTAAAGGGAAATCATTCAACTAAAGAGGGCGAAATGTGTTATGTCATGCCTACAGCATGGGTTTAATATCTGAGCCTTTTGTCCTGACACATCCGACTTCAGCATGACTTCTGAATAACTCGCCCTCTATTGGATGAGACAGCCAAACTTAACCTTTAAACCTTAGTCACTTTTATCAACATGTAACAATGTCGTTGTTCTTTGCTTCATTTTGGCCCCGGCAACACGCGTTGTATCCATTACTAATTCATTTTCCAATTCTGTTATCATCATCAGGTGCCATATTCTGGACAAGATGTAGATTTCATGATAGCTTTTCGGAAATCTAATCGATCTTGAATAAATCTTCCTGCTTCTGTGAGTGTTATGTTTAAGTGTTTTTTTTATATATATTGTGTCCTTCTTGTAGATGACCCTTTCATTATTCCATGCAATAAGGTCTTGTCTATGTTGTCGTGTAGTGTTCTATTTTGTCGTGCAGTTTTCTACATTATCGTGTAATTTTCTATGTTGTGTAGTTTTCTTTGTTGTCGTGTAGTTTTCTTTGTTGTCGTGTAGTTTTCTTTGTTGTCGTGTAGTTTTCTATACTATCGTGGGGTTTTCTATGCTCCGTTAGTGTTGTATGTTGTGTTAGTTTTTTTATGCTGTCGTGTAGTTTTTTACGTTCTCGTGTAGTTTTCTATATTGTGTAATGTTCTATGTGTTGTAGTTTTCTATGTTGTCGTGTAGTTTTCTAATCTGTCGTGTAGTTTTCTATGTTGTCGTGCAGTTTTCTATGTTGTGTAGTTTTCTATGTTGTTGTGTAGTTTTCTATGTTGTCGTGTAGTTTTCAATGTAGTGTAGTTTTCTATGTGGTCGTGTGGTTTTATATGTTGTGTAGTTTTCTATGTGGTCGTGTGGTTTTCTATGTTGTCGTGTAGTTTTCTATGTTGTCGTGTAGTTTTCTATGTTATCGTGTAGTTTTCTATGTTGTCGTGTAGCTTTCTATTTTGTTGTGTAGTTGTCTATGTTATCGTATAGTTTTCTATGTGGTCGTGTAGTTTTCTATGTTGTCGTGTAGTTTTCTATGTTGTCGTGTAGTTTTCTATGTGGTCGTGTAGTTTTCTATGTGGTCGTGTAGTTTTATATGACAAAAATATTGTAATTTTTCTAGAGAATTGTATTGTTTATCCAGTTTTTTTACTGTCAATTCTCTGAGAATGTCCATATTAGTGATTTTTCTGGTCGATCTGATTCTGAGAACTATTCCACAATATCCTGTGTCATATGCTACAATTTTGTTTCTCACTGTAATTATGAATGTCCATGATCCTCATCCATCTACCTTCTGTATATATTACCCATCCCCCCTCCCGCCTTCTCCCATATTAATAGAACAGTGCCTTTGAACAGAAAATCGAAGACAGATGCATCGGACCAGTGGCGAAAATAAAACAAAGACACAATGCATTTCCATTCTCTGGACTACATCCTGCTGGAAATCTAGTAGGACCATTGTACTGCTACAAGGGAGACCCAGAAGGAGTTTGAAAATGAACGCTGAAGAAGAAGAACAGCAAATCTTATGTGTTTGAGTACCACTTCGGTTACTCAACTCAGGTGGACTGTTCTTTCGTCTGTGGGGCTATGGCAATGTTCGTTCTAAGATAAGAGTCGGTGAGCAAAAAATATATCTTCGTGAGCAAATACAATTTTAACACCATTTTTTTCTTCGTAAACCTTATACCTTAAAAAATAGCGAATGTTTTTCAGCATTTTCTATTTTGAAAAGTTCTACTTTTTACTATAGGAACATTTACATACATTTATATGACAATCAATACAAGGTAACTGCGTGAAACGTAACAACAATTATACTTACGTAAAACACAGGTTTATATATCGCTTCAATAGGACACGACAGACTATAGCTAAAACTATTAGGTTATCAAGACACAAACAAAACATCAAAATACGACGAATTTTCCTGTGTTTTACGTAAGTATAATTGTTGTTACGTTTCACGCAGCTACCTTGTATTGATTGTCATATTGAAAATTTCCACTGCAACTTTTCGTCTTGTAAGTACTTTGAAGTTTTAGTTATTAGTTTAGCTTCAATATTTCCGTTGGATGTTGTGATAATTTTTCCATTCGTCGTCTTTTGATGTTTTGTTTGTGTCTTGATAACCAACTAGTTTTAGCTATAGTCTGTCGTGTCTCATTGAAGCGATATATAAACCTGTTTTTACGTAAGTCCTACATCTCTATACACACGTCTTATGCACAAATTTCATAACTATGTGCACCACGGCTTTAAAAATGTACGCTAACGCACAGCGGCGCAGCTTAGTGGAAACATAAATGGTGGCTTATGTTTAAATATAATATCTAAACATTATTTGGTACATATAATATCTAAACATTATTTGATTCGAATAATATCTAAACATTATTTTATTCGAATAATATCTAAACATTATTTGATTCGAATAATATCTAAATATTATTTTATTCGAATAATATCTAATCATTATTTGATTCATATAATATCTAAACATTATTTGATTCGAATAATTTCTAAACATTATTTGATTCGTATAATATCTAAACATTATTTTATTCTTCTTCTTCATCTCAAACTCCTGCAGATTGGCAGGATGTAGTCCGGAGAACGGAATGCGTTGTGTCATGGTTTACAACATTGCTGTGATATCTGCGCCTTTCGGCCTGACACATCCGACTTCAGCATGGCTTTGGGTCACTGATCCTTTGAGTGTAGTTTTCTATGTTGTCACTTAAAAATGTTGTCGTGTAGTTTTCTATGTTGTCGTGTAGTTTTCTATGTTGTCGTGTAGTTTTCTATGTTATCGTGTAGTTTTCTATGTTGTCGTGTAGCTTTCTATTTTGTTGTGTAGTTTTCTATGTTATCGTATAGTTTTCTATGTGGTCGTGTAGTTTTCTATGTTGTCGTGTAGTTTTCTATGACAAAAATATTGTAATTTTTCTAGAGAATTGTATTGTTTATCCAGTTTTTTTACTGTCAATTCTCTGAGAATGTCCATATTAGTGATTTTTCTGGTCTATCTGATTCTGAGAAATATTCCACAATATCCTGTGTCATATGCTACAATTTTGTTTCTCACTGTAATTATGAATGTCCATGATCCTCATCCATCTACCTTCTGTATATATTACCCATCCCCCCTCCCGCCTTCTCCCATATTAACAGAACAATGCCTTTGAACAGAAAATCGAAGACAGATGCATCGGACCAGTGGCGAAAATAAAACAGCGACACAATGCATTTCCATTCTCTGGACTACATCGTGCTGGAAATCTAGTAGGACCATTGTCCTGCTACAAGGGAGACACAGAAGGAGTTTGAGAATGAAGGTGAAGAAGAAGAACAGCAAATCTTATGTGTTTGAGTACCACTTCGATTACTCAACTCAGGAGGACTGTGCTTTCGTCTGTGGGGCTATGGCAATGTTCGTTCTAAGATAAAAGAGTCGGTGAACAAAAAATATATCTTCGTGAGCAAATACAATTTTAACACCATTTTTTTCTTCGTAAACCTTATACCTTAAAAAATAGCGAATTTTTTTCAGCATTTTCTATTTTAAAAAGTTCTACTTTTTACTATAGGAACATTTACATACATTTATATGACAATCAATACAAGGTAACTGCGTGAAACGTAACAACAATTATACTTACGTAAAACACAGGTTTATATATCGCTTCAATAGGACACGACAGACTATAGCTAAAACTATTAGGTTATCAAGACACAAACAAAACATCAAAATACGACGAATTTTCCTGTGTTTTACGTAAGTATAATTGTTGTTACGTTTCACGCAGCTACCTTGTATTGATTGTCATATTGAAATTTTCCACTGCAACTTTTCGTCTTGTAAGTACTTTGAAGTTTTAGTTATTAGTTTAGCTTCAATATTTCCGTTGGATGTTGTGATAATTTTTCCATTCGTCGTCTTTTGATGTTTTGTTTGTGTCTTGATAACCAACTAGTTTTAGCTATAGTCTGTCGTGTCTCATTGAAACGATATATAAACCTGTTTTTTTACGTAAGTCCTACATCTCTATACACACGTCGTATGCACAAATTTCATAACTATGTGCACCACGGCTTTAAAAATGTACGCTAACGCACAGCGGCGCAGCTTAGTGGAAACATAAATGGTGGCTTATGTTTAAATATAATATCTAAACATTATTTGGTACATATAATATCTAAACATTATTTGATTCGAATAATATCTAAACATTATTTTATTCGAATAATATCTAAACATTATTTTATTCGAATAATATCTAAACATTATTTTATTCGAATAAAATCTAAACATTATTTTATTCAAATAATATCTAAACATTATTTGATTCGAATAATATCTAAACATTATTTTATTCGAATAATATCTAAACATTATTTTATTCGAATAATATCTAAACATTATTTTATTCGAATAATATCTAAACATTATTTTATTCGAATAAAATCTAAACATTATTTTATTCAAATAATATCTAAACATTATTTGATTCGAATAATATCTAAACATTATTTTATTCGAATAATATCTAAACATTATTTTATTCGAATAATATCTAAACATTATTTTATTCGAATAATATCTAAACATTATTTTATTCGAATAATATCTAAACATTATTTTATTCGAATAATATCTAAACATTATTTGATTCGAATAATATCTAAACATTATTTGATTCGAATAATATCTAAACATTATTTTATTCTTATTCTTCTTCTCAAACTCCTGCAGATTGGCAGGATGTAGTCCGGAGAACGGAATGCGTTGTGTCATGGTTTATAACATTGCTGTGATATCTGCGCCTTTCCTCCTGACACATCCGACTTCAGCATGGCTTTGGGTCACTGACCCTATATGGGATGGGACAACCAACTCCATCTCACAACCTCCTTAGTCGTCTCTTACGAAATGCATGGAAGGTAAACAGTGTTGCTATTCTTTGCTCCCCTTTCCGGCCCCGGCAACACACGGGCGATTATTTTATTCTATTCATATAATATCTAAATATTGTATCTATTCTCGGCGATCATTTAATTTTTCAAACCTAGGTTAATACAATTTCTAGATATGAAAAACAGGACAAGCCCCCTCGCTCAATGACACTGAGAAAATTAATAGAGAGAATGCTCTCCCTATCTCTCATTCTGACACTGATAGCACTTGAATGTTTGAGAGCTGAAGATAGCTCTTGCTAGATAATGTCCCCTGAAGGTCTGGGCGTGTTAAGTATATTTAATTTGAAATCTTACTTAAAGCTCCCCCCCCCCTTGCCTCTGTATTGCTTTCTGTACTGATCTATTTTGCAAGATGGTATTGTCCAAGGATTTATATTGCAAATTATTGATTTAAGGTAATATGTGCTTGAGATGAAGCGATCTCTTCACAACACATCATTTACAGTGTAGGATAGTAATAACAATAACATTAATACTAACAACAACGACATCAGTAACGACAACAATAACAACAACACCAACAACAGAAGCAGCAACGACAACAGCAACGACAACAATAACAACAACACCAACAACAGAAGCAACAACAACAACAATTATAATAACAATAACATTAATACTAACAACAACAACAATCACAATAACATTAATATTAACAACAAAAACAACAATTATAATAACAATAACATTAATACTAACAACAACAACAATCACAATAACATTAATATTAACAACAAAAACAACAATTATAATAACAATAACATTAATACTAACAACAACAACAATCACAATAACAGTAATATTAACAACAAAAACAACAATTATAATAACAATAACATTAATACTAACAACAACAACAATCACAATAACAATAATATTAACAACAAAAACAACAATTATAATAACAATAACATTAATATTAACAAAAACAACAACAACAACAATCATAATAACAATAATATTAATATTAACAAAAACAACAACAATTGTAACAACAATAACATTAATACTAACAACAACAATCATAATAACAATAACATTAATATTAACAAAAACAACAACAATTGTAATAACAATAACATTAATACTAACAACAACAATCATAATAACAATAACATTAATATTAACAAAAACAACAATAATTATAATAACAATAACATTAATATTAACAACAGCAATGACAACAATAACAGCGACAGTAACAACAGATGCAGCATCAGCAGCAGCTTGAACAACAATTATAATATCAATAACGTTAATATTAACACATCCGACTTCAGCATGGCTTTGGGTCACTGATCCTTTGAGTGTAGTTTTCTATGTTGTCACTTAAAAATGTTGTCGTGTAGTTTTCTATGTTGTCGTGTAGTTTTCTATGTTGTCGTGTAGTTTTCTATGTTATCGTGTAGTTTTCTATGTTGTCGTGTAGCTTTCTATTTTGTTGTGTAGTTTTCTATGTTATCGTATAGTTTTCTATGTGGTCGTGTAGTTTTCTATGTTGTCGTGTAGTTTTCTATGACAAAAATATTGTAATTTTTCTAGAGAATTGTATTGTTTATCCAGTTTTTTTACTGTCAATTCTCTGAGAATGTCCATATTAGTGATTTTTCTGGTCTATCTGATTCTGAGAAATATTCCACAATATCCTGTGTCATATGCTACAATTTTGTTTCTCACTGTAATTATGAATGTCCATGATCCTCATCCATCTACCTTCTGTATATATTACCCATCCCCCCTCCCGCCTTCTCCCATATTAACAGAACAATGCCTTTGAACAGAAAATCGAAGACAGATGCATCGGACCAGTGGCGAAAATAAAACAGCGACACAATGCATTTCCATTCTCTGGACTACATCGTGCTGGAAATCTAGTAGGACCATTGTCCTGCTACAAGGGAGACACAGAAGGAGTTTGAGAATGAAGGTGAAGAAGAAGAACAGCAAATCTTATGTGTTTGAGTACCACTTCGATTACTCAACTCAGGAGGACTGTGCTTTCGTCTGTGGGGCTATGGCAATGTTCGTTCTAAGATAAAAGAGTCGGTGAACAAAAAATATATCTTCGTGAGCAAATACAATTTTAACACCATTTTTTTCTTCGTAAACCTTATACCTTAAAAAATAGCGAATTTTTTTCAGCATTTTCTATTTTAAAAAGTTCTACTTTTTACTATAGGAACATTTACATACATTTATATGACAATCAATACAAGGTAACTGCGTGAAACGTAACAACAATTATACTTACGTAAAACACAGGTTTATATATCGCTTCAATAGGACACGACAGACTATAGCTAAAACTATTAGGTTATCAAGACACAAACAAAACATCAAAATACGACGAATTTTCCTGTGTTTTACGTAAGTATAATTGTTGTTACGTTTCACGCAGCTACCTTGTATTGATTGTCATATTGAAATTTTCCACTGCAACTTTTCGTCTTGTAAGTACTTTGAAGTTTTAGTTATTAGTTTAGCTTCAATATTTCCGTTGGATGTTGTGATAATTTTTCCATTCGTCGTCTTTTGATGTTTTGTTTGTGTCTTGATAACCAACTAGTTTTAGCTATAGTCTGTCGTGTCTCATTGAAACGATATATAAACCTGTTTTTTTACGTAAGTCCTACATCTCTATACACACGTCGTATGCACAAATTTCATAACTATGTGCACCACGGCTTTAAAAATGTACGCTAACGCACAGCGGCGCAGCTTAGTGGAAACATAAATGGTGGCTTATGTTTAAATATAATATCTAAACATTATTTGGTACATATAATATCTAAACATTATTTGATTCGAATAATATCTAAACATTATTTTATTCGAATAATATCTAAACATTATTTTATTCGAATAATATCTAAACATTATTTTATTCGAATAAAATCTAAACATTATTTTATTCAAATAATATCTAAACATTATTTGATTCGAATAATATCTAAACATTATTTTATTCGAATAATATCTAAACATTATTTTATTCGAATAATATCTAAACATTATTTTATTCGAATAATATCTAAACATTATTTTATTCGAATAAAATCTAAACATTATTTTATTCAAATAATATCTAAACATTATTTGATTCGAATAATATCTAAACATTATTTTATTCGAATAATATCTAAACATTATTTTATTCGAATAATATCTAAACATTATTTTATTCGAATAATATCTAAACATTATTTTATTCGAATAATATCTAAACATTATTTTATTCGAATAATATCTAAACATTATTTGATTCGAATAATATCTAAACATTATTTGATTCGAATAATATCTAAACATTATTTTATTCTTATTCTTCTTCTCAAACTCCTGCAGATTGGCAGGATGTAGTCCGGAGAACGGAATGCGTTGTGTCATGGTTTATAACATTGCTGTGATATCTGCGCCTTTCCTCCTGACACATCCGACTTCAGCATGGCTTTGGGTCACTGACCCTATATGGGATGGGACAACCAACTCCATTTCACAACCTCCTTAGTCGTCTCTTACGAAATGCATGGAAGGTAAACAGTGTTGCTATTCTTTGCTCCCCTTTCCGGCCCCGGCAACACACGGGCGATTATTTTATTCTATTCATATAATATCTAAATATTGTATCTATTCTCGGCGATCATTTAATTTTTCAAACCTAGGTTAATACAATTTCTAGATATGAAAAACAGGACAAGCCCCCTCGCTCAATGACACTGAGAAAATTAATAGAGAGAATGCTCTCCCTATCTCTCATTCTGACACTGATAGCACTTGAATGTTTGAGAGCTGAAGATAGCTCTTGCTAGATAATGTCCCCTGAAGGTCTGGGCGTGTTAAGTATATTTAATTTGAAATCTTACTTAAAGCTCCCCCCCCCCCCTTGCCTCTGTATTGCTTTCTGTACTGATCTATTTTGCAAGATGGTATTGTCCAAGGATTTATATTGCAAATTATTGATTTAAGGTAATATGTGCTTGAGATGAAGCGATCTCTTCACAACACATCATTTACAGTGTAGGATAGTAATAACAATAACATTAATACTAACAACAACGACATCAGTAACGACAACAATAACAACAACACCAACAACAGAAGCAGCAACGACAACAGCAACGACAACAATAACAACAACACCAACAACAGAAGCAACAACAACAACAATTATAATAACAATAACATTAATACTAACAACAACAACAATCACAATAACATTAATATTAACAACAAAAACAACAATTATAATAACAATAACATTAATACTAACAACAACAACAATCACAATAACAGTAATATTAACAACAAAAACAACAATTATAATAACAATAACATTAATACTAACAACAACAACAATCACAATAACAATAATATTAACAACAAAAACAACAATTATAATAACAATAACATTAATATTAACAAAAACAACAACAACAACAATCATAATAACAATAATATTAATATTAACAAAAACAACAACAATTGTAACAACAATAACATTAATACTAACAACAACAATCATAATAACAATAACATTAATATTAACAAAAACAACAACAATTGTAATAACAATAACATTAATACTAACAACAACAATCATAATAACAATAACATTAATATTAACAAAAACAACAATAATTATAATAACAATAACATTAATATTAACAACAGCAATGACAACAATAACAGCGACAGTAACAACAGATGCAGCATCAGCAGCAGCTTGAACAACAATTATAATATCAATAACGTTAATATTAACAACAGCAGCGACAACAATAACAGTAACAACATAAGCAGCAGTAAAAACAACAACTATAATGGCAATAATAATAATAGTAATAATAATAATAACTAACAATAATAATAGTAACAAATAATAATAACAATAATAATAACAAAAATAACTAACAATAGTAATACCAACAAATAATAATAATAATAATAATAATAATAATAACAATAATAATATTAATGATAATAATAACAATACAATAATAATAATAATATTAATAATAATAATAATAATAATAATAATAATAATAATATTAATAATAATAATAATAATAATATTAATAATAATAATAATAATGCTTTATGTGTTTTTTTATCAAACTCCCCTAGATTAAGAGGGTGTAATTTTCTTTACGCCTCGCTGGTATCCATACAGCAATGCCGATCCTATTAATAACCATATCAATGACAAAAACAAAGATATCTTATTGTAACTTACCTTTCCGTACTGTGAGAAGTATTTCTTACAATCCTCGATGGTTGTTGTGGAGGACAAGCCGCCGATAAAGATTTTTTTCGTACGTGTTACCATCTGAAAAACAGAAACAATTGTATTCTTTTAAATTTAAAAAAAGGTGGACAAGTCGTAGACGATTGACTTCACTGTATTTGGTTTCTTATAAGTTTCACGAGAGTATCACTAATATAGCACGTAACTCCGTAGCTTTAAGAGAAAATTCGAAAGGGATCTCCGAATAAATCTACATTTTAAACAAGACGACACGAGCCAGATTCGAAATCAAGACCTCTTGAACACAGCGCGAACAGCTTAACCATTACGCTAGGGAGATCCTGGAATTTAAATAAACTCGGTATGTAATGCGAAAGTAACTTTTTTTCTACTGAACGATAACAAAATAATAACTAATTCTAATACATTGGAATACTGTTGCCCACCAGGTGCAAATCCTTGGCGAGGAGATAGTGCTTAGTCATGAGCACCTTTCATATAACACATTGGAATATTGTTCCCCACCAAGTGCAACTCCTTGGCATGGAGATAGAGTTTAGTCATGAGCACCTATCATAAATACATACTTGCTAGTGAGAAATCAAGCCTTCTTACCAGTGATTTTCATTAGTCAGTATGGTTATACTTTGTGTGGTTGCCAATGGAAATCAAGAGGGTTGTTTGATGAATCGTTTCATAAGGCTTGATTTCCTATTCGCCTATTTTGTCTTATATTGCCGAGTGTCAGAGTTTAATTCAGCCAGAGGGGTCAAAGGACATGAACCGATGGATCAGCGACCAATTAGTCCAGCCAGTATAGTTTGAAAACTAGGATTGGCTGGGTCCTCCTACATTCTGGCAGGACCATATTCCTCCTAATGAAGTTCAGGTGCTGAATTCAGGAAAACATTTCTCTTAATGAAGTTCAGGGGCTGAAGTCAGAGACATTTGGTTCTGAAGGCGAACACTAGCAACTAGAATGCCATGCACTATCACACTACAGAACGAAAGAAGAAAAATGCTAACACTGTGATGGAGATGCTTAGATGGAGATGGCTAGGTGGAGATGGCTAGATGGAGATTACTAGAACCCACCGTGAAAATATAATAAACAAATAAGTAAAGTGATAAATATAAATGATAAGATCAAATAATAAATGAAGAACGTTTCGACGTTGCAGCAATCTAGCCTTGTCAAGGTAAATTAAGACTTCACATAAATATTAATTTCAATACATTTTTTAAAAAGCGCTTCTTCTGGCGCTGCAACATTCTGTTTGGTAAGACGATCCACCTGTTTGATTTAAATTTGTTTTGTGTTTTATTGGATCTTGACAAATATCAATTAGCCGGAGCGTTAAAAACGCTTGTATTTGTCATTATTTTTCATTATATTTATAACTGTACTGAAGCAGTTATTGAACTTTTTAAAAACAAAATTAACAGAACAAAATTAACATAACAAAATTAACATAACAAAATTAACATAACAAAACTAACACAACAAAATTAACACAACAAAGTTAACATAACAAAATTAACATAACAAAATTAACATAACAAAATTAGCATAACAAAATTAGCATAACAAAATTAACATAACAAAATTAACATAACAAAATTAACATAACAAAATTAACATAACAAAATTAACATAACAAAATTAACATAACAAAATTAACATAACAAAATTAATATAACAAAATTAACATAACAAAATTAACATAACAAAATTAACATAACAAAATTAACATAACAAAATTAACATAACAAAATTAACATAACAAAATTAACATAACAAAATTAACACAACAAAATTAACACAACAAAACTAACACAACAAAATTAACACAACAAAGTTAACACAACAAAATTAACATAACAAAATTAACATAACAAAATTAACATAACAAAATTAACATAACAAAATTAACATAACAAAATTAACATAACAAAATTAACATAACAAAATTAACATAACAAAATTAACATAACAAAATTAACATAACAAAATTAACATAACAAAATTAACATAACAAAATTAACATAACAAAATTAACATAACAAAATTAACATAACAAAATTAACATAACAAAATTAACATAACAAAATTAACATAACAAAATCAACATAACAAAATTAACATAACAAAACTAACATAACAAAACTAACACAACAAAATTAACACAACAAAATTAACATAACTTATTTTATTTTGATCATCATCATCGATGTCAACATCAAACCCATAACCCGTCATGATCCTAGGGGTACCAATCAGGAAACATCATCACAAAAAAACTCCACCATACCTCTCTGTTTCAGTTCCATGTTTTTAAGTGTGGTGGAACGTAATCATGTCAAGTATTAAATATTATCAATTCATGTTTTCTTTTGTCCTCTACTTTTTCTACCCTGAACTCGTGCCTGCAGGATAATTTTGGAAAGGGAATAGTGCCTTGTCACGTGATCAATCCACACAATTTTTCGAATATAACCAAACCACACAATTTTTCGAACATTCTCAATCCACACAATTTTTCGAAAATGACCAAAACACAATTTTTCGAACATGTCCAAAACACACAATTTTTCGAATATGTCCAAACCACACAATTTTTCGAACATGTCCAAACCACACAATTTTTCGACGTTTCACCACTGCCATGAGATGTTCTTGTCGACCTGCAAGAGTATTCACTCTTTTTCTTAATTATATGTAGGCGTTTCGTTCTGTATAATGGATGCTAAATATTTTTCTGTTCATTTCTACATTTCCTATTCAATCTTGACAAACAGTTAAAAAGTCATGGAAAAAATGCACGAAACTAGAAGTATCAATAAAACTCCGACTGCACTTCCAAATTATCCGAATAATCATAAGTTAAATATATCCTAATTTAGCAGAAAATCGTAAACAAACATGGCCAACAAAACAATATAGCATGCTTTTAGCTAACCAAACAGATATAAAATATGAGCATGAAAATCCAACTTGGCCTGCGATAAAAATGGAACAATTTGAACAGGCCATAGTGTAAGCTCATAGAATTTTGTGACTCGGTTGTAAAGTCTAATGAAGACCTTACATGACCTTGCTCGTTTATTCATGGGGAAATTGATCCAATTCTAGATTGGGGGCTTTCGGTCAAAGTGCCACCTGGAGATGGAGACGTTTGGGAATGAATTTCAATTGCGACAAAAATAAACCTCCCGAAACATAGGACTGGGCAAGTCCCTCTCACATAAGGTTCTGCGGAATTCATCACTCATCTTGGCTGAACCGAGTGGTATGATGTTTTAATTAATTACTTTGTGTCGTCTGGTAATAAAAAACAACAAAAATAACAGCTGCAACAGCAACATCAACAACAACCGCAGCAATAATAATAACAACAACAGGATCAACAACAACAGCAACAACAGAAACAACAACAGGAACAACAACAACAACAACAGGATCAGCAACAACAGAAACAACAACAGGAACAACAACAACAACAACAGGATCAACAACAACAGCAACAACTGAAACAACAACAACAGGATCAACAACAACAGCAATAACTGAACAACAACAGGAGCAACAACAACAACAACAACAGAAACAACAACAGAAACAACAACAACAACAACAGGATCAACAACAACAGCAACAACTGAAACAACAACAACAACAGAAACAACAACAACAGGAGCAACAACAACAGAAACAACAACAGGAGCAACAACAACAACAACCGCAGTAATAATAATAACAACATCATCATCATCAACAACAACAGGAACACCAACAGGAACACCAACAGGAGCAACAATAACAACAGGAACGACAACAGGAGCAACAACAGGAGCAACATCAACAGGAACAACAACAATAACAACAGGAGCAACAACAGGAGCAACAACAATAACAACAGGAGCAACAACAGGAGCAACAACAACAACAACAGGAGCAACAACAGGAGCAACAACAACAACAATAACAGGAACAACAACAACAGGAGCAACAACAGGAGCAACAACAACAACAAAAGGAACAACAACAACAGGAGCAACAACAGGAGCAAAAACAACAACAGGAACAACAACAACAACAGGAACAACAACAACAACAGGAGCAACAACAACAACAGGAGCAACAACAACAACAGGAACAACAACAACAACAGGAACAACAACAGAAACAACAACAACAGGAGCAACAACAACAACAGAAACAACAACAACAACAGAAACAACAACAACAGGAGCAAAAACAACAGAAACAACAACAACAGAAACAACAACATAAAAAACAACAGGAGCAACAACAACAACGGAAACAACAAAAATAACAACAATAGAAGCAAAAACAACAACAACAGGAGCAACAACAACAGAAACAACAACAACAGGAGCAACAACAACAACAGAAACAACAACATCAAAAACAACAGGAATAGCAACAACAACAACATGATTAACAACACCAACAGTAGCAACAACAACAACAACAGCAACAGGAGCAACAACACCAAAAGTAGCAACAACAACAGGAGCAACAACAGCAATATCAACAGCAGCAACAACAACAAAAACCCATAACCCTTCAGAGCCGTAGGAGTGTCACTCTGGACACATCAACACACAAATTTCGCCCTGTCTCTGTCATCAGTTCTTTGTTTGAGTGTGGACTATCTTAATACTGTCCAGTCTGTAGTATTATCAATCCATACTTTCCTCTGAAAAGCGCGGATCAATCAAAGGTTAGCCAAGTAATAAAGACCAGTTGTAAGGCCCTAATGACAACTTGAGAAAGTTGTGAATGGGAAAACATGAATATTTTCTTTTGGTTCTTCTGCATTTTTGATCAAACTCCTGCAGATTAGCAGGATGTAGTCCATAGAACATAATGCATTGTGTCATGGTTTGCAACTTTGCGCCCATATCTACGCATTTCGGCCTGACATATCCAAGTTCAGCATGGCATATGAGTTACATTGAACCTATATAGGATGGAACAGCCAACTCTACTCAAAAACACCCTTAGTCTCCTCGTGTAGCCTGTATGACCGGTTAAATCATCGCTATTATTTACTCCACTTTCTGTCCCATGCTACCCATTTGATGATGATAGTGATGTTCCTCCTTCGCAAGCGACGATGATCATGGCACGAAAAAACAATAAATACGATGAAAAAATAAATACTAATAATAAATTGGTAATTAACTAATTTGGTTTGTGAGTTCGTAGATGTCCCGATTAGTCCGATTCGTGCACGGAAAGTTCTAATATGAATACTAACTCAAAGTTTGTAATTTAAGAATCTCAAAGCTTGATATGCAAGATAGAAACTTACATTTTAAGAAAAGTATGAAAAGATACTGAAAAGTATTTTCACTGTATTATATGAATACACTGTCCTGGTCATGCGGGAGTAAGATGCAACGAAAGAGCAGACTCGTTGGCGGACAATAATGTGATTGATAGCATAGTATTAAAAAGAATATGACCGACCTAATGAGGATGGTTATTGATTTACTAAAGAATGAAGAAGACTATGCTGTAAATAGATTTACTACAGACTGAAGAAGACTATACTGTTATAGATTTACTACAGACTGAAGAAGACTATACTGTTATAGATTTACTACATATTGAAGAAGACTATACTGTTATAGATTTACTACAAACTGAAGAAGACTATACTGTTATAGATTTACTACAGACTGAAGAAGACTATACTGTTATAGATTTACTACATATTGAAGAAGACTATACTGTTATAGATTTACTACATATTGAAGAAGACTATACTGATATAGATTTACTACATATTGAAGAAGACTATACTGTTATAGATTTACTACAAACTGAAGAAGACTATACTGTTATAGATTTACTACAGACTGAAGAAGACTATACTGTTATAGATTTACTATAAACTGAAGAAGACTATACTGTTATAGATTTACTACATATTGAAGAAGACTATACTGTTATAGATTTACTACATATTGAAGAAGACTATACTGTTATAGATTTACTACAGACTGAAGAAGACTATACTGATATAGATTTACTACATATTGAAGAAGACTATACTGTTATAGATTTACTACAAACTGAAGAAGACTATACTGTTATAGATTTACTACAGACTGAAGAAGACTATACTGTTATAGATTTACTAGAAACTGAAGAAGACTATACTGTTATAGATTTACTACAGACTGAAGAAGACTATACTGTTATAGATTTACTAGAAATTGAAGAAGACTATACTGTTATAGATTTACTACATATTGAAGAAGAAAATACTGTTATAGATTTACTACAAACTGAAGAAGACTATACTGTTATAGATTTACTACAAACTGAAGAAGACTATACTGTATATTAAAATGAGCACGCACATAGTGAAGAAGATTGTACTGGAGAAGATATTCTCATGGCTGACTGATGAAGAGAATCACACAGTTCATTGAAGCTATTGGTGATGTAATCTGATGACTGACTGAATAACTGAATCACACAGTTCATTGAAGCTATTGGTGATGTAATCTGATGACTGACTGAATAACTGAATCAAACAGTTCATTGAAGCTATTGGTGATGTAATCTGATGACTGACTGAATAACTGAATCAAACAGTTCATTGAAGCTATTGGTGATGTATTCTGATGACTGACTGAATAACTGAATCACACAGTTCATTGAAGCTATTGGTGATGTAATCTGATGACTGACTGAATAACTGAATCACACAGTTCATTGAAGCTATTGGTGATGTAATCTGATGACTGAATGAACAACTGAATCACACAGTTCATTGAAGCTATTGGTGATACAACCTGATGACTGACTGAACAACTGAATCACACAGTTCATTGAAGCTATTGGTGATACAACCTGATGACTGACTGAACAACTGAAGAAGAAGAAATACTAGTTCGGAATATATTCAGAAGAGGAAGAATGGTAAGAAGGAAATCATTCTCATGGTACAACCGAAGCGGCAAGGATGTCCTTGGTTAACGGTTATAACAGTCCTGAACTATAGACTCACCATCTATTGTTTTAAGAGTAAAAAAACGTGCATGATTGTCAGAATGCAATCAACGCCGGATGCATAATTTACGCGGAGGTGACGGATTGTGTTGAACCCAGTGACCACGATCGAGATTTCGAAGTTGAGTAACCGGATCAATTACCGAGAATAATGACGAGGGCTGGTACTGACGAGCTCACAATGTAAAATGACTGATCTGAGGTTGATTGTGAGAGAACTAGTGTCTGAATCCAGAATAGAGTGGTGAGAGGTGGCTGAGAATCAAATAGAAATGTGTATATATACTCTAACTACAGCAGACATAGAGCAACCCTTGGGGATAAAAAAGAAATATAACGCACGAAACACAAAATGAACACACAAAAAAGGCACCAGATATTTCGATTATGCTTTTTTTTAAAATTCCTACATCGGGCATATCCTACGCTAGGCATCAACAGAATACACAACATCGATTGAATGGATACCTACTACCTACAGACAAAAGAACCAGGGGTAGACCAAAAGAAACACTCAGAAGAACAACACTTAGAGAAAGTGAAATAACAATGTTCATGCTATTCAAGAACTGCACAGAATAGCTTTAAACAGATAGAATTGGAAAGACGTGACCTCTGCCATATGAGCTAACTTCAGCGCTAAAGGAAAATGAATGAATATTTCTTAATACTTCCAAGAAAACCTATGCTATTCCGAACAATTGAGAAAGAACAAATGTTAAACCTAGAATTACATACAGAGATACTGCAAAAGGTGACAATTTGTTATATCTTGGACACAAAATCATAAATTGTAGTAAATATCAAATATAAGTTAAGTGGAGAATAGAAATGGATAAAAGTACTTTTAATGACTTGAGGAAAATACTAACATCAAAACAAACCACAAACCACAAATGAAAATTATAAAATGCTATCACTATTCAACATAAATGTTAGTTCGTTCGTTAGTTAGTTAGTTATTTAGTTAGTTAGTTAGTTAGTTATTTAGTTAGTATGTTAGTTATTTAGTTATTTAGTTATTTAGATAGTTAGCTAGTTAGTTAGTTATTTAGTTATTTAGTTAGTTAGCTAGTTAGTTACTTAGTTACTTACTTAGTTAGTTATTTAGTTATTTAGTTAGTTATTTAGTTAGTTAGTTAGTTATTTAGTTAGTTAGTTATTTGGTTAGTTAGCTAGCTAGCTTGTTAGTTAGTTAGTTAGTTAGTAAGTTGGTTTGTTAGTTATTTAGTTATTTAGTTAGTTAGTTAGTTAGCTAGTTAGTTAGTTAGTTAGTTAGTTAGTCAGTCGTTGGATCATCGTCATTGCACTCCGTACAAGTCCATAGGTGCTCAGATCTTTACTTGAGTGTATCCGCCATTGCACGTTGACTGACAGTCCCAGTACTTTGTTGATTGACCATCATTCTTTCTCGTCTACGAAACCGCTCCTTTCTAACGACACCACATTGCAAACCAAGATCCCTTATTCTAGTCATGGAACAAGAGTCATCGTCACTTACACAGTCATTTTTTCGTGCGTTTTCCCGCAGGGCATTCAAAATATCTGCCCGATCCATCGCTCCACCAACAGCCGTAGTAGCAGCGTGGGCGGACAACATATACGCTCTCTCATTACCCCGGACTCCCGCATGTCCTGGCACACAAATAAAAGTCACTCTACGCACACAAGAATTCTTTACTGTATCCAGCCACTGTTCCCGAACGTACCCCGCCTGAACTTTCACAATCATGTTCATGGAGTCACTGAGTATACAGGCATGCTCGCAGACAGTCTGTGAGCACACCCATTGCAAAGCTTTGGTTACTGCCAACATTTCCATTATCATGCTGAGCAAATGCACCACTTTCCTCTCTGATGGTCTCCCCCCTTCCCCTCTCCCACCTTTGAGCCCTGAAGGCACAGGTACTCCTGATGTGTCTTTCAACCGACCCATCTGTATATGTAATCATATCACCTTCCCTGGAACTTTTACCGGTCAGAGCGAGCTCTTCCGACTCGACCACTGTCGGACACCATTCCCTGCATTCTCTATTGAGTGTTATTATTACTTTGAAGGCTGGCGGACAATCTAAGGGCGCTCGACTCCATTCCACACTAGGCAGCACATCCTCCAATCTGCACACACTCTGTATAATATCCTCTGATCGCCCCATCCACGACTTTCCTCTCTTAAGTCGACTGCCTTTCACTTTGAGAATTTCAGGGTATAGAGGGTGCTCTTTATCAGCGGTGATCTGTAGGTAGTCCCGATTTCTGCACACTTGTATTCTTTGCTCTGCAGTTGGTCAATGAAATAAGTATCGCACATCCCGTGCCGACGTATCTCTTGTACACCCCAAAATGATTCGCATTGCCTCATTCTGGATTCTATCCAATTTTTCTGTTTGAGTCTGACTCAGTGTCAGAATCGCCAGTGCGTACTCTACCACCGCCACCACCAATTCCTGATACAGCAGAAATTGAAGCGGAATTCTATAACTGACAAGGGATTCAACTGACCTCTACTGTTAGTTTTGTTTGTTTGTTTTAACCCATCGGTTGTTTTTATAATTTACCACGTCTGACAAAAAAAAAACCCAACAACCTCAAAGAACATAAGATCAGATGTGTTCCCCGCTCTCTTTTTTAATACTGTGTCAGGTAAGTTAATGAGGTGCGCGGCTAGCATACCTTTCATTTTCTGGTAAAGACAGGTGAGAATTACCTGTGGGTGGCTAATGAGCGTAGATAGTTTTGGCTCCTGACGAGATGTGTTTCCGTTCGGAAAGAATGTATACTAAATATTGTCACTTGAAACAAACACAAGTAAACAGCAAGGTGTATTCGCGGCAGTCGGAAGTTGTCAGGTAGATAGGAAGAACATGAGAAAGATGGATGGATTCGGGAAAGTAATTACATGAATAAGAATAATTAATTTGAAAGTAAGCATAGCACCTGCAATAAATTTAAAAAAAGCTATTTTACCGGAACAAACCCATCAGAAGGAAACAGTCGAACATATCATAAGTGACTTCCCTTCCTTCTCAATTACCAGAAAAAAAAAACCTTTACAGATACAATTAAGTCACAAAGGCACTGTATGGATACTAAAGACGACTTCTGAAGTTCTGCACTTTAAAAAAAATTCAGCCGCCAAGAGTAGATACACTTAGCAGAATTAGATATCGACAACAATGAAACAAACATGAGATATAATGTACGCAGGATTCCAAGAATTAAGTACGCATGATTCCAGGAATAAAGTACGAAGGATTCCAAGAATAAAGTACGCAAGACTCCAAGAATAAAGTACGCAGGATTCCAAGAGTAAAGTACCAAGGATTCCAAGAGTAAAGTACACAGGATTCCAAGAATAATGTACACAGGATTCCAAGAATAAAGTACGCAGGATCCAAGAATTTAGTATGTAGGATCCCAAGAATCAAGTACGCGTGATTCAAGAACCGAGAATGCAGGATTCCTCCATCATCTGGCAGTAGAACTCAATCATGTGGCACTAGAACTCCACCATCTGGCACTAGAACTCCACCATGTGGTAGTAGAGCTCAACCATCTAGTACATGCATATGGAGAATAACAAGCTCATACCTCAAGGTTCTTATATCGTCATCCTCCTTTCCCCACAACTACAAAACCCACAATTAAAATCCCACAATTATAAAACCCACAATTACTATCAACGTGACCTAAACCAAATCAAGAGCAGTGCAAATATATCTCTGCACACCCAGTCAGTATGACCATGCAATGGATCCCTGGACATAGCGATTTAGTAGGAATGAAGTAGCGGACAGACTTGCAAAACATAGGCGCCTCAAAACAACAACACCACAGACCTTATAATACGGGAACTATCAAACAGATTCTCAGAAGCAACACCAGAAAAATTTTGCTGAACTGATGGGTGAATGTGTTGACTGGTCGATTTTAGTGAAATGACATGGCAAAATGACAATGACAACATAAACAAACTCTGCAGGAGAAACCAATCCTTATCCTTCAGGTTCGAACAGGACATGCAAAGATCAATAACCATTTAAACCGTATCAAACCCAAGCAACTACCAGCTTCTAGACATTGCTCTCATCCCAATGAAACAGTGAAATACCTCCTTATTGACTGCCCTTACCTTTCAACTGCCAGGAAAAAACTTCTACAGACACCCTTAACAGTCACTAACTTACTGTATGTATCACAAAGTAAACTTCAGAAGATCTGCACTTTGTAAAGAATGGCATTGTGCTGACAAGGGTCGCATTACTCATTAGCATTTGGATATCAACAACAACAACCTAAAAGAAACTGTTTGATGCATGATCACAGGAAAATAATTATCAACTGCCCATTGTGTAACATAAAGATCTATCAAATATTCGTTGTGTAACGTTACTTATTCTTGTCTTCTTCATCTTCGTTCGTTGTCAAACCCATGCAGATCACCAGGAAATCTCTGTAGATCACCAGAAAATCCATGCAGATCACCAGAAAATCCCTGCAAATCACCAGGAAACCTCTGTAGATCACCAGAAAATCCCTGCAGATCACCAGAAAATCCCTGCAAATCACCAGGAAACTCTGTAGATCACCAGAAAATCCCTGCAGATCACCAGAAAATCCCTGCAGATCACCAGAAAATCCCTGCAGATCACCAGGAAACCTCTGTAGATAACCAGAAAATCCCTGCAGATCACCAGAAAATCCCTGCAGATCACCAGAAAATCCCTGCAGATCACCAGGAAACCTCTGTAGATAACCAGAAAATCCCTGCAGATCACCAGAAAATCCCTGCAGATCACCAGAAAATCCATGCAGATCACCATAAAATCCCCTCAGATCACCAGAAAATCCTGCAGATCACAATAAAATCCCTGCAGATCACCAGAAAATCCCTGCAGATCACCAGGATGTCGTCTTTATAAAGGAAAACGTTGTTGTGGTTTACATCTTATCGTCGATATTTGCGTCTTCGGCTTAAGACTTAGTAACCGCCTCTGTCAACATCTTCATTATGAGTAATAACAAATATTTTCTGGTGCTATGCATGTCAATAGCACTGATCATCTTAGTAGAACACGACATCCAAATCATTGCAGTAAATGTGTGCTACACTAATGATAGGACTAGATACGCCCTTGATTGAATGAATGGGAGACGGCAGTACAACTATGTTACACATAGCTTATAATGAATTTAAAAACTATGAGGCTATATACGTTTAAGTAAAACACATACAAGATGAAACAAATCGACGTTTCGATCAAACGATCTTTATAAAGATAGGGATACAGAAACACATACGGTTAACAGTTGTTGGCAAGAGGGAGATGGAGTGTTTGATAAAAGTTAACGTCAACAAAACTATTTCTTATAGATCAATTAATCTATGGGAATGTGAAAATTAAACTGTGGGAATGAGAAAATAATAACAATTTCAAATAAAGATGTGTTTTAAATTTTCTTTTAAAAAATTGTGTGGTTTTGGAGGGGGGTGTTTTTGACATAAAAAGGCTGGGACGGTGGTCTCTAGATTCTTTGCAAGAT
This sequence comes from Meghimatium bilineatum, assembly GCA_034231615.1. Classification (NCBI taxonomy): domain Eukaryota; kingdom Metazoa; phylum Mollusca; class Gastropoda; order Stylommatophora; family Philomycidae; genus Meghimatium; species Meghimatium bilineatum. The sequence continues at coordinate 10,566,403 of CM067304.1, read as the reverse complement.
TTTGACTCAAAAATTGATATGGAAATTATTCAAACGAGAAGTGAGCATCCAAAGGTTTTAGTCTTACAGTCGATACCATCCCACTGTGGATGGCAGATAAGCACGCAAAATATGGAGCAAAACAAGAGCAAAAAAAGATTAAGAAATCACCTACAAGGAAATGAGGACCTTCATCAAAGCTATTAGCAAATTCGACGACCCAAAAGATAACTAACACTATCTTGACAGAGCTGAGCAAATTATCATCTTCCGCATCAGAACAGGACACAACTGGAAAATAATAACCACTTAAATAGACTAAGATTGGTTCCAGCACCTCTGTGTCTATATGAGCGCTGCTCAGACAGCGGAATATATCATACAAGACTGCATTATAATAAACTAGTTAAGACCCACAGTGACATTTATACATAGAAAGTTGTTTGGAAAGTCTTGAGGGGTTTTCACATAAAGCAGCATTTATCAAAAACACAAGACTGGTGAGTAGAAATGCTAAAATTGCGAAAGAGAAGACGAAAGACAATTGGTACATGCCATTGTCACGGGAACCTCTAAAATATAACACCTTATTCCTGCCAAACACGTAACATTTCTAATTTACAACACATTATTCCTGTCAATCACACCTGTCTAAAATATAACACCTTATTCCTCCCAATCACACATGTCTAAAATATAACACAATATTCCTCCCAATCACACCTGTCTAAAATATAACACCTTATTCCTCCCAATCACACATGTCTAAAATATAACACAATATTCCTCCCAATCACACCTGTCTAAAATATAACACATTATTCCTCCCAATCACACCTGTCTAAAATATAACACATTATTCCTGTCAATCACACCTGTCTAAAATATAACACATTATTCCTCCCAATCACACCTGTCTAAAATATAACACATTATTCCTGCCAATCGCACCTGTCTAAAATATAACACATTATTCCTGCCAATCACACCTGTCTAAAATATAACACAATATTCCTGCCAATCACACCTGTCTAATATATAACACATTATTCCTGCCAATCACACCTGTCTAAAATATAACACATTATTCCTCCCAATCACACAACATTTTAAAGCTCGTGTCATGAGTTCTCCTGAGCACCATATTGCACATAAAATGCGCTTGTGTGTGCGTGCACTATCCTTCACATAAACCACATCAACTATAGACAGTTTCTTTCATCATGTAATCTGAGTTATTCCCGTTCAACCGCCCTGCGCAATTATGGGCATTCACGTTTCTATAAATGGAAAACAAAACAGTAAAAATTCAAGACTTCTGTGTGAAAACTTAACGAGTTTTTCACCATCAAAAACATACGTTCCAGAACAGAGCAGTTTGAAAACTGTTCCCGTGTATTAAAACTACAAGAGACTTATCAGAACCATTCACGAACTTTTGATGCTGATGCAAAGGTCATCATACCAGATAGTCAAAAGCGTACAGATGGGACATTTTCAGATAGGCATTGATCGAACGTTACGTTCCCGCTATCTGTCTATCTTATTTCTGGGATAATCAAATCTTAGAGTGCTTGTTTTGTAGGAATGAGAACTGCTGTGCTTTTTGTGTTTATCTTCCGTGTTCACGTGCAGTCGCTCAGTTTTGCTAAAATACAGATGGTAAAATTAGAATATCATCGATCAACGGTTCTCAAACTGAATACTGTAGAAAGAAACGAGTAGTGGCACCAAGAGCCCAGATGTTTTATATATGGGTCTGAACAGGAAGCTTGTTGTGACGCCAACCGCTGAAATGTTCTAAGGGTTTTAAATGAAAACCTGTTGTAACACCAACCGCCCAAATGTTCTAAGTGTTTGAAATTGAAACCTGTTGTGACACAAACAGCGCAAATGTTCTATGGGTCTGACAGGATAACACACTGTGTCATCACATTGACACAATTGAACAAATTGTGAGACACACTGTAACCGATCGATTTATCACACCCAAAACAGGTTTCACGATACAATCCTGGGAGTGAAAGTAAATAACCTGCTGGTACAGTTTGATTACACCACGAGACCTGTTCTTGAATCTATTTGCTAATGCCATCGCACCATCTTATAAAATTCCTTAGATACATACACTGGATGTTAGCTGGTCATTGATTGGTGATTTATATCACTCATGTTAGCTGGTCATTGATTGGTGGTTTATATCACACATCCGAGACTATGATGGCAGATGTGAAACATATGTTAAAAAGAGAATAGGTATGGATAAAAGTGCATTCAATGACATGAAGAAAATATTGATTTCTAAACACAAAACAAACAAGTTAAAAATGAATGTTATACAATTGCTACATCTATTCCATGTTAATGCATGGCTCAGAAACATGGACAATGAACAAACAATTATAAGATAGAATTGATGCCTTTGAGATGTGGATACATAAAAGAATAGGGAGAGAATCATGGAAAGAGAAGAAAACCAACATATAGGTTCTAACAACACTTTGTATGAAGAAATAATTATTAAAGGAAATAAATATTAAACAAAGAAAAATTTGTTGGACATATTAAACGATGTATAATTTCAGAAATAACAAAAACATTGTCATAGTGACGTCATCTAGCACATCCATGACCACCTCCCTCGTTCAATAAAAAAATAAATTAAATAAACACCAACCACTAGTTAGTCTCTCCTTCTGTAGGACAACCCCAACTAGTTAGTCTCTCCTTCTGTAGGACAACCCCCAACTAGTTAGTCTCTCCTTCTGTAGGACAACCCCCACTAGTTAGTCTCTCCTTCTGTAGGACAACTCCCACTAGTTAGTATCTCCTTCTGTAGGACAACCCCCACTAGTTAGTCTCTCCTTCTGTAGGACAACCCCCATTAGTTAGTCTCTCCTTCTGTAGGACAACCCCCACTAGTTAGTATCTCCTTCTGTAGGACAACCCCAACTAGTTAGTCTCTCCTTCTGTAGGACAACCCCCACTAGTTAGTCTTTTTCCCGGTAAGATCACAACTTCCCTCAATAGTTATTCTCTCCTCCTGTAGGGCCACCCCCCCCCACTAGTTTGTCTCTCCTCCTGTAGGACCAGGACCACACCCCACCCACACTGGTTAATCAATCCTCCTGTAGGATCACACCCCCCCTAGCCAATCACTCTTCCTGTAAGCTCACACCCCACCCCACTAGTTACTCGCTCCTACTATAGGTTCACCCCCCCCCCCCCACTAGTTAACCTTTTATTCTATAGGACCACACCCCCACAAGTTAATCATCCCTCCTGTAGGTTCACACACCCCACTAGTTAATCACTGCTACTGCCGTTTCAACCCACCCCCCCCAATAGTTAATCACCCATCCTGTAGGACCACACATTCCACTAGTAATCACTCTTTCTGTAGGTTCACACCCCCCCCCCCCACTAGTTAATCACTCCTCATGTAGGACCACACATCCCCACTAATTAGTCTCTCCTCATGTGGGACCACATTCCGACTCAATCCCTTCATCTGTAAATTAAACCTTGTATATAGTTAGATGCTTGTGAGTATGATGAAACATGCGGAGAATTCTCAACTTTTAAAAAGTAATATTCCGCCGAAGACGGATGTGTCGGACAATTGACGCAAATAAAACGGCGACACAAAACATTTACATTTTCTGGACTACATCCTGCTGTAAATCTAGTAGAACCGTTGCCATCTAGTAGGACCATTATCCTGCTACAAGACAGCTCCAATGTGGGAGTGTGAGAACGAACGCTGATGAAGAAGGAGAAAAGTAGTATACACGAACTAAATCACTTGGCGATCCTGGAACATTCAACAAAGAAAGATACATACATGCTTGTAATGCAGCTGAAACATGAACAATAAACAAATATTCAAATCTACCCCCGCCGTTCATCATTCACACAACCACAATGATGTTAAGAACAATCAGGAAGCACAGGAAGAGTTTAAGGGGTTCTAATCCGGATACATCTATCACCTCTGCGTGTCCCTTAACGTATTCTATTACGTAATATTCCCTTTGGCGCCAGACCCCAGCGTGCGAACAATATTTCAAAACAAGCCAAGTAATGAAGTTGAGCAGGAAGCATGAGGATATTAATAATAGGAGATGGTCGAAACGTTTGGCAGTCTGTTCATGTTAGGAATATATACACTTTAAAATTGTACGCTTTAGTTAAGAATCTTTTACTCACCGGCGTTAGTCCAATTTGAGTGTATCAGAGTTTTGTCATTACAAAATGCAGGTTATCATGTATTTATGTGACGTGTACTTTGAAGAACGTTGTCCTCACTGCCACTCTGTAAACCTCTCGGTTCTGGGCAAGATGCCCAGCTTCTTCTACAGTCATATTCAGAAGTTTGTTGATGTCATATGTCCATCGTTGTCTTTGTCTGTCTCGTGTTCTCATTCTTGGAAATATTCCGTCTATGATTCATCTCTCTAAACTACACTATTCGAAATATGTTCGCTTGCGTTTTTTTTTATAGGTTTGAGGATCCATTCTTCTTCTATGTTCAGGTCTGTGTGGGCGTCTGCCTTCTATCGTCTTTCTTATGTTACTCTTAGGTAATGATGTTATTACGAACTTTATGTAACATTTCATTTCAATATTACGAACTTTATGTAACATTTCATTTCAATATTACGAACTTTCTGTAACATTTCATTTCAATATTACGAACTTTCTGTAACATTTCATTTCAATATTACGAACTTTCTGTAACATTTCATTTCAAAATACCGATATTTTATTTTCCATTGCTAATTTCATCACCCACATCTCACAACCACATATTGTCACTGAAAATATATAAATTCTTCATAGTTGTAACTTTGATTTTCTAACTTCTTCATAGTTGTAACTTTGATTTTCTAACTTCTTCATAGTTGTAACTTTGATTTTCTAACTTCTTCATAGTTGTAACTTTGATCATGTAACTTCTTCATAGTTGTAACTTTGATCATGTAACTTCTTCATAGTTGTAACTTTGATTTTCTAACTTCTTCATAGTTGTAACTTTGATTTTCTAACTTCTTCATAGTTGTAACTTTGATCTAACTTCTTCATAGTTGTAACTTTGATTTTGTAACTTCTTCATAGTTGTAACTTTGATCTAACTTCTTCATAGTTGTAACTTTGATTTTCTAACTTCTTCATAGTTGTAACTTTGATCATGTAACTTCTTCATAGTTGTAACTTTGATCATGTAACTTCTTCATAGTTGTAACTTTGATTTTCTAACTTCTTCATAGTTGTAACTTTGATCTAACTTCTTCATAGTTGTAACTTTGATTTTCTAACTTCTTCATAGTTGTAACTTTGATCTAACTTCTTCATAGTTGTAACTTTGATTTTCTAACTTCTTCATAGTTGTAACTTTGATCATGTAACTTCTTCATAGTTGTAACTTTGATCATGTAACTTCTTCATAGTTGTAACTTTGATCATCTAACTTCTTCATAGTTGTAACTTTGATCATGTAACTTCTTCATAGTTGTAACTTTGATTTTCTAACTTCTTCATAGTTGTAACTTTGATTTTCTAACTTCTTCATAGTTGTAACTTTGATTTTCTAACTTCTTCATAGTTGTAACTTTGATCTAACTTCTTCATAGTTGTAACTTTGATTTTGTAACTTCTTCATAGTTGTAACTTTGATTTTCTAACTTCTTCATAGTTGTAACTTTGATCATGTAACTTCTTCATAGTTGTAACTTTGATCATGTAACTTCTTCATAGTTGTAACTTTGATTTTCTAACTTCTTCATAGTTGTAACTTTGATTTTCTAACTTCTTCATAGTTGTAACTTTGATCTAACTTCTTCATAGTTGTAACTTTGATTTTGTAACTTCTTCATAGTTGTAACTTTGATCTAACTTCTTCATAGTTGTAACTTTGATTTTCTAACTTCTTCATAGTTGTAACTTTGATCATGTAACTTCTTCATAGTTGTAACTTTGATCATGTAACTTCTTCATAGTTGTAACTTTGATTTTCTAACTTCTTCATAGTTGTAACTTTGATCTAACTTCTTCATAGTTGTAACTTTGATTTTCTAACTTCTTCATAGTTGTAACTTTGATCTAACTTCTTCATAGTTGTAACTTTGATTTTCTAACTTCTTCATAGTTGTAACTTTGATCATGTAACTTCTTCATAGTTGTAACTTTGATCATGTAACTTCTTCATAGTTGTAACTTTGATCATCTAACTTCTTCATAGTTGTAACTTTGATCATGTAACTTCTTCATAGTTGTAACTTTGATTTTCTAACTTCTTCATAGTTGTAACTTTGATTTTCTAACTTCTTCATAGTTGTAACTTTGATTTTCTAACTTCTTCATAGTTGTAACTTTGATCTAACTTCTTCATAGTTGTAACTTTGATTTTGTAACTTCTTCATAGTTGTAACTTTGATTTTCTAACTTCTTCATAGTTGTAACTTTGATTTTCTGTTTGCCACTTGCCATAGATTTTTCATCTATGATGTTTTTGAATAGCCATTGCCAATCTCTTTCTGATCTCTGCAGAGCGAGCAATCTCTTGTGGTGTTGATGGTTTGTCCGAGATATTCAACGTTGCTAACATTTTCTAATTGTTCTTTGTCACTGACTATTGTAGGTTTGAGTTCATCTCTGCTGACATGCTAAAAACAATTCTTCTAAACTGAATCACATTCGAAGACTAAATCAAATAGCATATGTTTTCTCTGCGCCATTCCATTCAAATCGATTTTTAAAATCTTCTTAACTGGTGAAGGTAAAGGTAATATAAGTTATGAACCAGCGTAATAATACACGGTTTCCAATAAGTGCTCAGAAATCTAGTCAGTGATTGACTAACATCGTCTACCGCACTTGCTTCGTAGCGATGGAGTCAGTCTTCGACCGTCTCAGAACACAATCAATGGTGCCATACTTCCTTCTAAACTGCTTCCCATCAGAACACTATCTCAGTCATAAAGATTATATGCTTTCTCCGCGCCACTTCACACAGATCTGAAAAACAATGCTTCTCAATTGAATCACAGCACAATACTCACTCACTCAAAAAAACCAGATGCTTCCTCAAACTTTGAATAATTCTCATTCTTTTTTTTTTAAAGGAAGACATCCCCTAAATCGTTTTGCTTTATCCCTGAAAATCTCTCTTAAAACACACATTGCCTTGCATGTTCTTAATATCATTACTCGTATCTTTACACATGAGAAATAACTCTTGCTAAACTGATGAAGACCAGTGAATGAGTTCTATACTGCCTGCTTCCGTTTAAGATATACTGCCTGTGACTTCAAACACACTTAATAACACCTGGCTATGTTTAATACTCATAACGCGATCGTATAATTGTCTTTAAAACTATTTTCCTTGCAGCATCAAAGATGAGAGAGAAACGTAAAATTGACCAGGTATCTTGAATGTAAATACGCGTAAAAGATTTTCTTGTGAATGCGTAAAAATAACGCAGAAATATATTTTGTATAATGTTTTATGTATTTCTTACTGTGAGCGGAGTGCTAGGACAAAGATATAGCATACATATCGAGATCACTCAAAGAACAGTTGTGTATCAGGAAGAAGAGGCGGTGAAAGAAAATCTAGGATTGAACACGACAATGGATGGTTAATTTAGTTAGTTATTCCTCTAGGGCCGAAGATGGCACATAGGGCGGATGTCATAGATTTCCATGTCTCTCGTTTCATTGCAATTTGCTTTAGATCTTCATTGTTTCTTATACCGATGGTACAACGTTCTCTTGGAATAGTTCTACGTCAAATTTTTTTTTTAGTCTTCCTTGTTTTCTCTTTCCCTGTGGTGACCACATCAAATCTTGACAGGGGGGTTTTCCAGTATCCAACGCAGCGCGAGTTCGATGTAATTCATCCTCTGTCGATGGTTAATTTGGCATGATTTATCTGGAGTCATGTTGACGTATTCTCTCAAAAACGTTGTCTTCCCAATCAACTCCCTGAAACCTTCTCTGTCTTGGGAAATGAGGTTTGCATTTTCTAGCGATGTATTCATGTTATCTTTAATGTCGTCAGTCCATCGTCTTCTTGGTCCGCCTTTCCTCCTCCTCCCAGGTTCTCTGCCCTCCATTTCTTGTCTATCTGCACAGTTGTGTCTCTTTATATGACCAAACAGGTATAGTTTTCTTTTTGTTATTGTGTTGTGTAACCAACACTCTGTCATCTTCAATGTGTTTATAATATCTGAGCTTCTCTTTTTTTCCTTCCATGATATTTTAAGTATCTTTCTGTAGCATTTTATGTCACAGAGTCTCATCCTCTTTGCCGCTGTTTTACTTCTAGTCCATGTTTCACAAGCCGTGTGTTGCAACCGGAAAAATAAAAGTACTTAGCATTATTAGTTTCGTTTCTCTTTTATTGTTTTTATATGTTTTTACAAATAATTTAGCGACACTCTTCGAAAAACCTAAACGCATATGTTTTTTTTTTGGAAAGGGGTGTCGGGTATGAGAGGGGTTTTTGTGCTTTTTTTAATGTGGCACCCATCCGACCTGACGGGGTTATGAGTCGTATTAATGCTGTGATATTTTGTTATTATTATTATTACCATTGATATTATTATTAGTATTATTGTTATTATTACTATTGTTATTATTATTATTGTTATTAGTATTGTTATTCTTATTATTTGTATTGTTATTGTTGGTGTTTAACAAGCTATAATGTTGGTACTATTATTACTTCTATTGATGTTATTATTGCTATTGTTATTTCTATTGGTGTTATTATTATTATTACTATTATTACTTCTATTGATGTTATTATTACTATTATTACTTTTACTGATGTTATTATTACTATTATTGGTCTTGTTATTGCGACTATTATTAGTATTATTGTTATTATTAATTTATACTTTATTAATATTAGATCCATCAATCGCTGTGCAGAGTGGCGTTGGTGATCATGTTTCTCCATAACCCTATCGTGTTGTTAATAAGTTCATCTTGTGACATTCGTCTACTATTTCTCTGTCTTCCTTTATCTCTTCATTCAGTTATCTTTACTAAATGTTCAAGTAATACTCTTATCATCGCTTGACCTAAAATTCTTGACTATCTCCTTTTAATTTTTTGCAAATTTTTGTGTTTTTTTCTTTAAAATTTGTCTTGTATTCTAAAATTTGTCTTTTTCCCCCTAACATTTGTCTTTTTTTCTAAGATTTGTCTTATTTTGGGGGGGGGGGGGTGTGCTAAAATCTGTCTTTTTTCCCCATAAATTTGTCTTTTTTCCCTAACAATTGTCTTTTTTTCCTAAAATTTGTCTTTGTTTCCTAACAATTGTCTTTTTTTCCTAACAATTGTCTTTTTTTCCTAACAATTGTCTTTTTATCCTAAAATTTGTCTTTTTTACCTAACAATTGTCTTTTTTTCCTAACAATTGTCTTTTTTTCCTAACATTTGTCTTTTTTTCATAACATTTGCCTTTTTTTTATTCCAGCATCTCTGAGGACTTCTACGACAATTTTATTTTCTGCTTATGACATTTTCATCATCTCTTCTAAAAAGGACTATATCTCAGTACCATCGAGCCGACTTTGAGCTTTTCTGTTTACTGTCCATGTTTCACATCTGTACGAGGTTATATTAGTATGTGTGAGTGTGTGCGTATGTGTGCTCACATCTGTAGAGCTTATATTAGTATGTGCCTATGTCTTTTTCTGTGTGTCTACATAGGCGGTGATCCAAATAAGGCGCCAACAAGCCATTTTTTCCTTGCAAGTATGTCTGATTTGCCAGCACTATCCACAGAACTCACATACCAAGACTTGGATCCGTAAAATAGATACTGTACTGTAAAATAGATACCGTACTGTAAAATAGATACCTTATTGTAAAATAGATACAGTACTGTAAAATAGATACCACACTGTAAAATAGATACTGTACTGTAAAATAGATACCGTACTGTAAAATAGATACCGTACTGTAAAATAGATACCGTACTGTAAAATAGATACCTTACTGTAAAATAGATACAGTACTGTAAAATAGATACCACACTGTAAAATAGATACATTACTGTAAAAAAGATACCGTACCGTAAATAGATACCGTACTGTAAAACAGATACTGTACTGTAAAGCTGAAACCGTACTGTAAAACAAATGTCGTACTGTAAAACATATACTAACTACCATCTGAACAGAATAAACCAAACTTGTTCACCTAGCTTGTAGAGAAATCAATCACGGATTTGAACCAGTCAACCACCTAACAAACACATGGAAATTAAAAACAATATGCCATACTACAACTGTTTAAACTCCAATTGTATAACTGTATTCGTATGTGGTTGCGATTGTTGAAAAGTCACAAAGAAGTTGGAGAAGAAATTAAATTAACTTAAAAACAAAATGTCTTAGAAAACTCTAAAATAGTATTTTAAAAGAATCCAAGCCAAACAAGCAAGTACGGGAAGACACCAAACAGCAATATGAAGAAAATAATGGACTTATACCAGACAATGTACTTAGAATGAAAATCAGAACCCATTTGGAATTTTCTACATGGGACACTTAGGCTATTTTTTTGTAACATTCGACTCTTTCTGTAATTCCGTGCCGTATCCTTACTTTATACAGTAGAATTCCGTTATAACAACTTGATCCGACAAAATATGTATGTAATAACAGAAATACGCTATATACAGTACAAACAATACAGGATAAATCATTTGACATACTCTTTCCAGAACGTAGTCTTTCCTATGGATCTCGTGAATTCTCCGCGGTCTTGAGCAAGTTGCCCTGCATCTTCCAGTGACATGCGCAGGCATTCTTGAATGTCTTTTGTCCAACGGCGTCTTGGTCGGCCTTTGCCGCTGTTGCCTTCTATCATCCCCTCCATTAACACTCTCTCCATGCCGTCGTGTCTCTTAATATGACCGAAAAAAGCTAGCTTTTTCTTTAATACAGTGTTCAGAAGCCAGCCTTTCTGGACGTTAATTGTTCGTAACACCTCCTGGTTTGTTTTCTTCGCTGTCCATGGTATTCTCAAAACTCAAATGTTTTTGCAAAAAATACCGAAAGTATGTTTACAGAATTTACAAGAAACAAAATATCTTTCTCTCATTGAATGTACAGCCATATCGTTACAGGTAGCCATAAATGTCCTTAAACGTAATCACGAAGAAACGAGTTTTAAAATGAATTGCTTGAGTGAGTCTGATTTCCATACAAAGTAACACTTAAGACAAATCTTGAAATCAGGTCAGCCTGGGCGATCAAGAATGTCAGCAGCTGAATGTCGTTAAGACAACTGAAAGAGCCTTTCTCTTGATGCAGACGATCTATTTTCTTCCTAACCGTCCTGGTAGACGTTTCATATGACTGCAATTCGTTAAGCTATTTACTTAATGGATATTGACATTATTTCACAATTGGAAAGACATTAAATTCTCTCTCTCTCCCTCTCTCTCTCTCTCTCTCTGTACAATACAACAACTAGGAGGAAAGTTGCAAGCACAATTGCTACTTCCCAGATTATCTCTTCTATTTTCTTGTAACGAAAAAACAAACATATAGTCTATCGAAGATATAGTTTACAGAACATATACTCTATCGAGCAAATATAGACTGTAAAACAAACATACAATCTATCAAACACACATAGTCTATATATATATTATATAAAGAATATTTTCTAGCAGGCAAGCATATAGTCTGCGTTATTCCGGTGCTATCATATGGATGTGAGAGCCGGAAAAGCTCTTTATCTTCAGAAAAGAAATTACTGAGTTTCGAGAACAAATGTCTTCGTAGGATAACTAACACCCATTGGAGTGAATTCAAATCGAATGATAAAATCAGAGAAGAGACACATCAATATTTCATCACAGATGTTATCAGAAAACGCAGTTGGTCCTACATCGGGCATGTCCTACGCGCAGACATCAACAGAATACACCACCAATCTCTTGAATGGATACCTACAGGCAAAAGAGCAAGAGGTAGACCAAAAGAAACACTCAGAAGAACAATACTTAGAGAAAGTAAAACAACCAATATCCATACTATTCAAGAACTGCACAGAATAGCTTTGAACAGACAGAATTGGAGAGATCTGACCTCTGCCCTATGCGCTAACTTCAGCGCAAAAGGAAAATGAAGCATATAGTCTATCTAACAAACATATAGTCTATCTAACAAACATATAGTCTATCTAACACACATATAGTCTATCTAACAAACATATAGTCTATCTAACAAACATATAGTCATCTAACACACATATAGTCTATCTAACAAACATATAGTCTATCTAACAAACATATAGTCTATCTAACACACATATAGTCTATCTAACAAACATATAGTCTATCTAACAAACATATAGTCTATCTAACAAACATATAGTCTATCTAGCAAACATATAGTCTATACAATAAATATATATAATACCAATCAAAATGTATTTGATCGAGGAAACAATATATCGAACAGTAATTTCCCGATAATGGAGATTGTCCATCCAACAAACAATAACGGTTATAAAGCCAGAGGAAGACCATGTAAAAGATGGATCACAGAAATCAAAGAGGCCACAGGAACAAGCTTACAAACAGCACACAAGAAGGTCATCTCCAGCGAACTCTTCCTACCCTGACGCCGCAAGGCAAACAAGGGCCACAGATAGATAGATATAACAAACAATATGTTCAATGAAATAAACAAAGTATATCAGCTAAACATATAGTCTATCAAACAAGCATATCAGAAAACATATTTTATCAAATAAACATATAGTATATCAAACAAGAATATCAGAAAACATATTTTATCAAATAAACATATAGTCTATCAAACAAGCATATCAGAAAACATACTTTATCAAATAAACATATAGTCTATCAAACAAGCATATCAGAAAACATACTTTATCAAATAAACATATAGTCTATCAAACAAGCATATCAGAAAACATACTTTATCAAATAAACATATAGTCTATCAAACAAGCATATCAGAAAACATACTTTATCAAATAAACATATACAAATACATATTTTTTCACACAAAGATGTTGTATATCAAACATAAATATCCTTTATCTAGGAAAGATTAATTTATTATCGTTTCTCCGCTTACCATGTGCCAACCCCATGCTCAACCCTTGAGTTATGACTACAAGATAAGATGGGTAAGCCAACCCCATGATACACCCATGAGTTATGACTGCAGACGATCACACTCTGGACAAGTGCGCATGCGGTTGCGTCAGTGGGTCTCACTAATGGCTCACTAGACAAACCAACCATGCAACAGAAAACATTAGTAGATGACATGCCTTTATATTGAGGTTATCTTCTTATAGAAGCTTCATGGCACGTCATCTATACAATCCCGTAGTAGTAACCTTCGATAACAGTTACCATGTTGTTCCGACAGGCCGACGTTGTGTTTGAATTAGTTACGGGCGCGGCGTGGGTGGGCGGAACAACAAATAAACCTATCGCATGGGCCAGAGTTGTGCTCTGATGTCGACGTCTGTTTCGGCGACATTAGACTCGAAACTCCATTGAGTCCATAGGGGCTCCGATTCCCTTCTCAATAAATCCATCAGTGTAACGGCTGACAGTTCCAGTTCGATGCTGATTGCCCAGTATCTCCGTATATTTATTACGTTTATGTTTAGTGACTGTCCTGATCATTTCACCAATATGGCTCATCTTTGACAGCGACCAGGATTCACACATTTGAAAATCTTCTGAGCGAATAAAATTTTATTAGAGAATTAAGTATGACAGATATTTCTATTGACACTGTAGTCATGCTCGCCAGTGTATCGGCTAGTTCATTGTCCTCAAGGACCGAATGTCCGGGCATGTTTATAGAATTAATCTTTCTGTTAGAAATTGTGTCCACAGCTCCACTGATTGACGGCGGACTACTTCAAGATCAACTTTGGGGATCATGTTCATTGAACCACTAAATGTCATAAATGATAATAGTTCTGTCATATCAGCCATCCATGATAGTGTCTCTGTCACAGCCTTTATCTCCATCGTAAGTTTTATCTCCATCGTAAGCTTTATATACATCGTAGGCTCTATATCCTTCGTAAGCTTTATCTCCATTGTAAGCTTTATCTCCTTCGTAAGCGTTATCTCCTTCGTAAGCTTTATCTCCTTCGTAAGCTTTATCTCCATTGTAAGCTTTATCTCCATCGTAAGCTTTATCTCCATCGTAAGCTGTATATACATCGTAGGCTCTATATCCTTCGTAAGCTTTATCTCCTTCGTAAGCTCTATCCCCTTCGTAAGCTTTATTTACATCGTAAGCTTTATCTCCATCGTAAGACTGCTATTGGTTGCAGTAAATGCATTGCTGAATTTGCCGATAGTTTTCCCACAAGACCTTGCAGTAAAACGCAAATAATTGCTTCCATAACGAGTGGCTGACCATTCTGTTTAGATTATGACATCTCTTTCTGCTAATTCTTTGCAGACTACGTATATCCTAAGGTTCATCCCCAGAGGCGAAAGTAGTTTTCAGATCGCAACGGCTTCCGGATCACCCCAGTCTTATTTTAGGTACCGGAATAATTCGGGAAGTAAAGATTGCGAAGGAGAGGAGATGGTTACCGTCCTCATATAGCAGAGTCGCTGAAATGTGAGATCGCTAACATCTCACACATTCTACCGCAGTTAATAAATGTTATGGTAAAACACACATCCTTAACCGACTACTATTCTCGACATGTCACATACGTACTACTCTTTACTCCCCTTTCGATTTCACCAATACAAGAACTATGGCAAATCTATCTTCATTTTTATATGCTCTCGATCTGTCAAAATTGGATGTGTCATGCCATTACTTCAAATAAAACGGTGATGCAACGCATTTCCGTTTTTTGAGTACATCCTTTAAGAAATATTGTACAATCATTGTATTGTCTATGCTGAAGTCGGATGTGGCAGGCCGAAAGTCGCAGATATCGCAGCAATGCTGTAAACTATGATACAACGCATTCCGTTCTCCGGACTACATCCTGCTAATCTGCAGGAGTTTGAGAACGAACGCAGAAGAAGAAGATTGTATTGTCCTTACGGGATAATATGTTGTAGCGGGAGGTATGACCAATAAGTCTTTACTTACTGCACGAAACAATAACGACAATCTTTTAAGCAAACGAAGAAACAGATCAATGAGACAAGCAGATGTGACCAGGTGAGAATTAACATTAAATCTGTGCATTGCATACCTGGTGTGTGACGAATTCTGTTCTGAACCTGAGGGTATGAGAACTGATCAGACGTTTAACTGTTCACTAATGTAAGGTGTAATATATAAGTAATTTACATCAAATTATCAGAAACATCTACGTTAGAAATCTTCCAATCATAAACTCATGATAGTTGAACCCTAAAATGTTACAAATTGTGACAGTTCAACCCTCAAAACATCATTAGACATTGTAGTTAACCATCAGAAAATTAAAATGCATGACAGTTTAACCCTAAGAAACTTAAATGACATGGTAGTTTAACCCTAAGAAACTTAAATGACATGGTAGTTTAACCCTAAGAAACTTAAGACATGGTAGTTTAACCCTAAGAAACTTAAGACATGGTAGTTTAACCCTAAGAAACTTAAATGACATGGTAGTTTAACCCTAAGAAACTTAAATGACATGGTAGTTTAACCCTAAGAAACTTAAATGACATGGTAGTTTAACCCTAAGAAACTTAAAAGACATGGTAGTTTAACCCTAAGAAACTTAAAAGACATGGTAGTTTAAGGCCCAGAAAATGTAATGACATCAGTTTAACCCTCAGAAAATGAAAAGACGTGGCAGCTGAGCCTTCAAAATATAAAACGACAAAGTCATTTAGCAGTAAAAAAAAAAGAAATTCAAGATAGTTGATCTGCCAACATGAAAAGATATTTTAATTGAACTCTCCAAACATCAAAATTTACGATAATTAAATCTTCAAAACATACAAAAAACATGGTAGTTGAATCAGAGCCACAAAATACAACGTGTTTGATTCATCAAAACATCAGAACACATGAAAGTTCAACTCTTGGAAATACAGTTTATCTGTTTTATCCGTTTCTCACTCTCTTCCTGCGCCTCTCTCCGCATCGTGTATCCTCATTTTTATCTCTACTATCTCTCTCTCTTTTTATCAACACACTCATCTTCACTCCCTCTATATCCTCAATCTATTCCCCTCTGTGATTGCAACGTGCATATAACACGTACACACGCTAGCTTACAGGCACACAATCAGATCACGCTCGCTCGAGCTAATCTGAATCAGTAAAAATAAAAACCATAGTAAAATCGATCACGCACATACATCCACGAATCGATCATTGTAAGAACAGCCACGTTTGTTCAATCATTTCTATACATGATTTTACAATATACTTTAATATCACTTTTATTTATAAGCTTTCGTGTTATGTATGAGCAGAGGGGCACCGAGGGGGGGGGGCTTGGCAACACTAATAAATATATCAATGATATTGACACACGACGTGACTTTGGCGCTTCTTCGGCGTAGCATGGGTGAATTGTGGAATATTTAAGTTATTGCTAAAAGTACAATAAATGACATGAAATGACAATTGACATCTAAACACATTACAAATTAAAAATGAGATTGTAAAAAAAATCATCTACTCTACACTAATGTATGACCCTGAAACAAGGACAATGAAAGAAAAAAAGCCGATAGACTTAAGAATTTATTCCTTTGAGATGTGGGTATATAGAAGAATGTATCCTGATGGAAATAAAAATATAAATAATAAATTCAATCTTCACTAACAACATTGTGTTATAAATATGTGACGTGGACACTAACTAAATAACAAGATTTAAAGATTACAATGTGTGACATGAGATGTCTAAGAAAAGCAGCAAACAGAACAAGAAGAGATCATGTGAGGAATGAAGAGATTGCAAGAACTGTTGGAATAACGTCGTGGTCAAAGATATCGAAAAACAAAGACTGAAATGGTTCGGCCACTTAATGAGAATGAATTTTTATTGGCCAACAACAAGAACATACATTATGAAAATGGAAAGAGCAGGAGTCAGAGGAAGAACAAGAAGAAGGTGGATTGAAAGAGTTACCAATGTCAAAAGTTTCATCTTTTTTGTAAAATTATTTCACTATTTTATATGTTAAATTATTCCACTATTTTATTTGTTAAATTATTCCAATATTTATTGTGTTAAAAAATTCCACTATTTTATTTATTAAATTATTTCACTATTGTATTTATCAAATAATTTCACTACTTTATTTATTAAATTATTCTACTAATTTATTTACTAAATTATTCCACTAGTTTTATTTATTTAATTATTCCACTAGTTTTATTTATTAAATATATATTTTATTACAGTGTTCAGAAAACTTTGAAATGATTATTTTGTTACAGGAAAATCCATGAACTTAAGACAGTCATCCATCCTGAACTAATCGGAATGTAAGGAACCGGATATCGCGTAAATTGTTTGTCCTCGAACGAAATGTAATTCTTGTATTGCCAGACTTTTTGAGTGAAAGATGTCAAACACGAAAATCAATAAGTGTCCAGATAACAAAATGTCGCATAATGGCTTTGAAAATGGAAGCCAAATATAATTAAGCATCGTCAGGCTAAAAATTAACTTTAACATGATATTTATAACTGTAAAGAAAAATCTCACAGAGTATAACTGTGATATATATATATATATATATATATAGGTCTAAATACATATATCCATGAACGCGTTCTGGATTGTTCTCTTAAAATGTGGAATGAAATTGTACAACATCTGACGAAACAATTTGAAGCTACATTTGTAAAAGTCATCAAATTCTGATGAAATATACAAAGATGAGGAAACTTTGCAAAAGCATATCAATGGCATGTCAGAAGTACAACAGGAAAATTAATGTACAAAAAACAGAAGTTATGAAAATTAGCAAGTCTTCAACACCAATGGATATAACAATAGATATCACCAAAGTGAAACAAGCCACAGAATTTAAATATCTAGGCAGTTTTTTTTCCGAAGATGGAAGACTAGACAGAGAAATAGAAACAAGGTGCCAGAAAGCAAACACGGTGACTTACCAACTTTCACCATTATTTCCTCACCTAAATATCTTTGTTAGATAGACTGACTATATGCTTGTTTTCTAGACTATATGCTTGTTTTCTAGACTATATGCTTGTTTTCTAGACTATATGCTTGTTTTCTAGACTATATGCTTGTTTTCTAGACTATATGCTTGCCTGCTAGAAAATATTCTTTCTGCATATAATATATATAGACTATGTGTGTTTGATAGATTGTATGCTTGTTTTACAGTTTAACAACAGAATACAAAAGAAACTTGATGTAACAAATGACTGGTATGCGTAGAATCCTCGGAGTAACAATAAGAGACAGAACCAGGAACGAAAACATCAGAAGACTAACAAACACAATCCCAATCCTGGATTACTTCAGAAGACAGCTGATTAAGTGGTTTTCTCATGATTTCAGACTACCATCAGGCAGTGCCTCTAAAAAAGCATTACTATACAGAAAAGATGGATACAAAATCAGGGGCAGACCTTGCAAACGATAGATTACAGAAATAAAAGAGTCAATGAAAACAAACATATATAAAGTGCACTAAAAAAAGCCACGTTCAGAGAACTCTTCTACCCGTGACGCTGCAAGGCTTAAAGGAGTATAAAGCGAAAGAGAGAAGATTCTTAAACTCCCGCTGGATCTCTCTTGTAGTAGGACAATTGTCCTGCTTAAACTCCCGCTGGATCTCACTTGTAGTAGGACAATTATCCTGCTTAAACACCCGCTGGATCTCTCTTGTAGTAGGACAATTGTCCTGCTTAAACACCCGCTGGATCTCTCTTGTAGTAGGACAATTGTCCTGCTTAAACTCCCGCTGGATATCTCTTGTAGGACAATTGTCCTGCTTAAACTCCCGCTGGATCTCTCTTGTAGTAGGACAATTGTCCTGCTTAAACTCCCGCTGGATCTCTCTTGTAGTAGGACAATTGTCCTGCTTAAACTCCCGCTGGATCTCTCTTGTAGTAGGACAATTGTCCTGCTTAAACTCCCGCTGGATCTCTCTTGTAGTAGGACAATTGTCCTGCTTAAACTCCCGCTGGATCTCTCTTGTAGTAGGACAATTGTCCTGCTTAAACTCCCGCTGGATCTCTCTTGTAGTAGGACAATTGTCCTGCTTAAACTCCCGCTGGATCTCTCTTGTAGTAGGACAATTGTCCTGCTTAAACTCCCGCTGGATCTCTCTTGTAGTAGGACAATTGTCCTGCTTAAACTCCCGATGGATCTCTCGTGTAGTAGGACAATTGTCCTGCTAGATTTCCAGCAGGATGTAGTCCAGGAATGTAAATGCGTTGTGTCGCCGTCTTAATAGCGGAAATAACCCGACACATCCGTCTTCTCTGGATATATTCAATATGATATCGGAAAACCTATGGACTTGCTGGGAGTGCCATAGTGATGGTCTGACGACTAACTAACTTTAAGGATAGCCCAGAAATGCTACAATATACACGACGTCTGAAACGATTATGGAAATTTGGCGATAAATACTACATTATAATGTAATATTGTTACTAGATAAATACTACATTATAATGTAATATTGTTACTAGATAAATAATACATTATAATATAATACTGCTACTAGATAAATAATACATTATAATGTAATGCTTTAAAGATGGCTAGCCAACAGGAATTTAAGAAAGATCTCAGAAGAAAACGATGGGTGAGTACTTACTGTTCACATAATACAAAGAATCAGTACTTTCTGTTCACATAATACAAAGAATCAGTACTTTCTGTTCTCATAAAACAAAGAATCAGTACTTTCTGTTCACATAATAGAAAGAATCAGTACTTTCTGTTCACAAAACATGAGGAGTAAGTACTTACTGTTCGCACGGTACACGCACGGCCGAGTGTTGTCGGGGTCCGAGAGAGGAGTAAAAAATGGCATTATTGTTTACCTTTTAAATATGTAATAAGAGGAGACTAAGGGTATCTTGGATATACTGTTATGGTGTGGAATTGGACGTCTAATCTTGCATAGTGTCACAGTGACTCAGAAACCATCTGAAGTCGGATGTGTCAAGCAGCACGACGCAGATACGGTAGCAAAGCTGTCAATCATGACACACCGCATTCCTTTCTCCGGACAACATTCTGCTAATTTGCAGGAGTTTGAGAACGAACCCAGAAGTTCACCATTACATTGAAATATAATTACTTACGACGCCTGGCCCCTTGTTAAGTAAATGATTACGTCTACAGATCTGCCACTCATCTTGTTGTTAGAGGTTCTCAAATGTCTTCTTCAGGCTTCACGAGTGCTATCGCCTGGTGACATCTGCCGTCTGAAGCCAATATTTAGCCTAAATATTTAGAGATTAGCCTTCTTGATTCTTTTCTCATTTGTTGTTCAAGGAAGAGTCTGGAGTGTATATTTTCCGATAAAAGTTCATGCATACAAATTGTGATGACATTCACAGATAATCCTTGCATTTTCCCTCTTCAACTAATCAGTAACGAGCCGCGGTTCTCAACCTTATTTCGATAGTGGCCCCTTTTTGGGAGAATTTCTATTTTGTGGGTCCTCCTTTGAATGTTAATGAGTTTGTCGATAGTCACAATAAAGTAATTTTAAAAAGCTTTAAGGTGGTGTGCTGTGAGATTAATGACCGTTCTCTCGTACGGCTGACTTACTATACTAGCGATATGACGTCTATCGCTGAGTGGAAGTGGTAACAACACTGAACGTAATAATTACTAACGCCGAATGTGTCCGGTCATTGCTACGGAGCAACGTGATGTACGTGAGTGGTACACTCGGACGGCGGCGTATCTCTTCGTTGAGAGGGTCAGAGCACTAGGGTAACCCGAGTACAATGACGTCAGTCCATTATTCCTTTTGAGCTTTTTGCCTCATGACAATAAGATATTATTCTTCGCTAGATCTCATAATCCTGATTTTTTGTTGCATGTAGCACAGATAGCTGGATATAAGCGAGAACTAACATGTAGCACTTTCACCTGGATATAAGCGAGAACTAACATGTAGCACTTTCACCTGGATATAAGCGAGAACTAACATGTAGCACTTTCACCTGGATATATCGAGAACTAAGATATAGCAAAGACATCTGGATATAAGCGAGAACTAAGATATAGCAAAGACACCTGGATATAAGCGAGAACTAAGATATAGCACAGACATCTGAATATATAAGCGAGAACGAACATGTAGCACTTTCACCTGGATATAAGCGAGTTCTAACCACAGAGATTGTCAAGTCACGATAGCACAGACACCTGGAAATAAACGATAACTAACCACAGAAATTATTACGTCACAGTAACAGTCGGGTTTAAGCAATCATTACCAGAAATTCTCTTACAGTGAATACGACGCTTGTGCATTTTCTAGATATGGTGATAAAATTGGTTAGTGACGTAATACTCCATGTGTGAATAATGGTTATGAGTAACGCTCAAAAATGAATAAAAACTGATAGTTATCACCATCATCATCAAACCGATAACCCTAGGGGTTTCACTATTTGAAGCATCCACCAAAACTATTCTGACATGCCTCTCTGTTCTTTTATTAAGTGTACAGAACTAATGTATACTCACTGCAGTAAAACTGAAACATCCTTCCGGGCTAACTCCACATTTAGCTTTGCCGTGTTAACATCAATAGTTTCGCTCTTGCTCGTTTTTTAAATTCAAAATGCAGTCGTGATAAAGGCCTTTTGATCGAATCGTCGATTTTTATGAGTTATTTTGTCATCTCTTCTTATCGAGGAATATCTCATCACACTCATATAGCAAACAAGTCATATAGCAAACAAGTCATATAGCAAACAAGTCATATAGCAAACAAGTCATATAGCAAACAAGTCATATAGCAAACAAGTCATATAGCAAACAAGTCATATAGCAAACAAGTCATATAGCAAACAAGTCATATAGCAAACAAGTCATATAGCAAACATATCATATAGCAACCATGCCATATAGCAAACAAGTCATATAGCAACCATGCCATTTAACAAACATGTCATATAGCAAACATGATATATAGCAAACATGTCATAAAGCAAACATACCATATAGCAAACATATCATATAGCAACCATGCCATATAGCAAACATGTCATACAGCAACCATGCCATATAGTAAACATGTCATAAAGCAAACATGTCATATAGGAAACAAGTTATATAGCAAACATGTTATATAGCACACATCTCACATAGTAAAGATGTCATATAGCAAACATTGAGAGCATCTAGTCTAGAGAAGGGAATTCGTTATGACAAAAGTCTAGAGAAGGGAATTCGTTATTTCAAGTCTAGAGAAGGGAATTCGTTATGTCAAAAGTCTAGAGAATTGAATTCGTTATTTTAAGTCTAGAGAAGGGAATTCGTTATGACAAAAGTCTAGAGAAGAGAATTCGTTATGTCAAAAGTCTAGAGAAGGGAATTCGTTATTTCAAGTCTAGAGAAGGGAATTCGTTATGTCAAAAGTCTAGAGAATTGAATTCGTTATTTCAAGTCTAGAGAAGGGAATTCGTTATGTCCAAAGTCTAGAGAAGGGAATTCGTTATTTCAAGTCTAGAGAAGGGAATTCGTTATGTCAAAAGTCTAGAGAATTGAATTCGTTATTTCAAGTCTAGAGAAGGGAATTCGTTATGTCCAAAGTCTAGAGAATTGTATTCGTTATTTCAAGTCTAGAGAAGGGAATTCGTTATTTCAAGTCTAGAGAAGGGAATTCGTTATGTCAAAAGTATAGAAAGGGGAATTCGCTATGTCACAATTTACACCATGGTTGCGATATCAAGGCCTTTTGGTGAGACTTCCGACTTACATTCATTACTACACTAATATTTATAATAGTATT
The DNA here is from genome assembly GCA_034231615.1 of Meghimatium bilineatum. Taxonomy (NCBI): domain Eukaryota; kingdom Metazoa; phylum Mollusca; class Gastropoda; order Stylommatophora; family Philomycidae; genus Meghimatium; species Meghimatium bilineatum. Next base: position 10,543,437 of record CM067304.1, on the reverse strand, counting down.
CCTAAACATGACGAGGATTGACATCGTTTTACTGGATTTTTCCTTTGTGTGTTTTTGTGTGTGTGGAAAAAAATACATAAACATCTCTATTGTCAGTAGCAACTGGAAAAAAGTTGACTTAAGAACAGTCTTTATGAAAATGAACATTACAAATACAAGTTGAAGATTGGTAACATATCCATGTATACATCAATAAACAATTGACGGAAAAGGTTGGAAAAAAAATTGTGTACTTTGGTTGCCCCATATGTACTCAGTCCCTTTCAACAAAGCAGCACGCCGACAGCAGATAGTACAACTCATAACAAGTAAGTCAATAGCATCAAGAATCCCGCTGGTTGTCAGAAAAAATGCACTTTATATTTTTTAAAAAGATGTGAGTGGAATTCGAACCCGTGACCGGAGTAACAAAATTCGATACTTACACTACGGAACAGCGAGCATCAACAAAATAAACACGCAGCCACGCGCGCGCGCACACACACAATCGTGCGGAAATGAGATGTAAGTTGCGAAGAAAAAAAAAATATGGATGTCAATCTATGATCTAAAAACATAGGAAGCCGTAGAGAGGATTAATGTATATCATCTTAAAGGATGAAGAGACAATAAACGATTTGGACATGCAGTTACAGAAAAAGGCCAATTCAGATCTAATCGCTAGCTCTTCAACAGCAACACGATCTGACGTGCGGACATTTGGGCGCCGAAACAAAAAGTGAAGTGAGTTCGTTGTCATCAAATCTTAGAAACAACAAGAGATCAACAATATTAAGTAATGTTAATCTATAAAAAAAAAAACGTTTCTCCCCATAGCACTTTGTTATAGAATGAAACGTATATGATATAGAAAATATATTTTTTTTTAAACCGAATTAATAACGGACGGATAGATATAGTGCAAATATATCGATCAGTCGGTATCAAATGAGAACGAACATTTGGAAGAAATAGAATAGATAACAATAAATACAGTGGAATACCTCTATAGCGTATCCCGTTATAACAAATTTCTCTACTTAACAACACTTTTGAAAATCACCAATTGTATTTATTCTGTGTTCTCTGTAGGCCTATTGTATATTACGAATTTCTGTTATTACATACATATGCGGTCGGTCTAGAACACGTTGTTATAACGGGATGTGACTGTAATAAACTGTTTTTAGTTATTAAACTCCCACTGCATCTCTTGAAGTATGACAATCTGCCGAAGACGGATGTGTCGGTCCATTGGCGCAAATAAAACGGCGAAACAACGCATTTCCATTCTCTGGACTTCATCCTGCTGAAAATATAATAGGACCATGGACCTGCTACAAGAGAAATTCAGCAGGAGTTTGAGAATGTACGCTAAAGAAGAAGAAGAAGAAGTATGACAATAGTCATAATAGATTTTCAGCAAGATGTAGTTAAGAGAATTGAAATGTGTTGAGTCGCCGTTTTATTTGTGCATATGATTAGACTCATCCAACTTCGGTGTGGTAACTAATACATTCGTTGTTTTTACAACTTCCACGACGGAACAGTGTACGTCTGTAGCCAGATGGAAAGTTGGCCCGATAAAAATATTTTTCTACGGTATTGCAGAAGGACACATGATCTCAGGGTGGCCAAAGGAAGCTCTACAATGAATGGTTAAAATTCCCACTGAAAAGCTGTGAAATAGACCAATATACATGTGGAGAACTGCATAAAAACCTCACTGAACAGCTGTGAAATAGACCAATATACATGTGAAGAACTGCATAAAAACCTCACTGAACAGCTGTGAAATAGACCAATATACATGTGAAGAACTGCATAAAAACCTCACTGAACAGCTGTGAAATAGACCAATATACATGTGAAGAACTGCATAAAAACCTCACTGAACAGCTGTGAAATAGACCAATATACATGTGAAGAACTGCATAAAAACCTCACTGAACAGCTGTGAAATAGACCAATATACATGTGAAGAACTGCATAAAAACCTCACTACACAGCTGGCAAATAGACCAATATACATGTGAAGAACTGCATGCAATTGAACAATATGGTGCACTACTGTCAAAAAGGGCACAACATCTTGTAAAAAGCTGAGAAATACAGCAACTCAACCACGAAGAGTATCTAGAAAGTCACAGGTAGACCAAACAACCATTACAGTCATCATCCCACGCCCGAACTGTCCAAAGAAACTTGCGGCCAGAATAGAGTTTAAAAGACAGTTCCGAACTTGTAATTTAGTACGTAATTCTAACTGAACTTGTAATATAGTACGTAATTCTAACTGAACTTGTAATCTAGTACGTAATTCTAACTGAACTTGTAATCTAGTACGTAATTCTAACTGAACTTGTAATCTAGTACGTAATTCTAACTGAACTTGTAATCTAGTACGTAATTCTAACTGAACTTGTAATCTAGTACGTAATTCTAACTGAACTTGTAATCTAGTACGTAATTCTAACTGAACTTGTAATCTAGTACGTAATTCTAACTGAACTTGTAATCTAGTACGTAATTCTAACTGAACTTGTAATCTAGTACGTAATTCTAACTGAACTTGTAATCTAGTACGTAATTCTAACTGAACTTGTAATCTAGTACTTAATTCTAACTGAACTTGTAATCTAGTACTTAATTCTAACTGAACTTGTAATCTAGTACTTAATTCTAACTGAACTTGTAATCTAGTACTTAATTCTAACTGAACTTGTAATCTAGTACGTAATTCTAACTGAACTTGTAATCTAGTACGTAATTCTAACTGGACTTCATAAGTTGATGTAATACATAGCCAACATCATCATGTGATGGACGAACAAAAACAGTAGGTTTTTTCCGTAATGTACACAGACACCAATCTGAAAGCTAAACGCAGTCAATATGCTGAACATTTCCCCTACTGTGAGTATAACTATCGACATAGCCACAGACGCTTATATGAGAGAATATGAAACAAAATGTATATAAGAGATGACATTTTTTGTGTACAGACGGTGGTTTTGTTTGGATCTTCAGGAATCACGAGCAATTAGGCTATTATTTCCTTTTGTGAAATAGGCTACAAAAGATGGTAAACATATTCAGTGTATCTTTGTGTTGTATTATCCTGAGTAGTTGTTCTTTTGCCTAGTTTCAGTTATGAGTTATTACTTCAGGTTATGATCAGAACGTGGTCAATTCCAAAGGTGTTCTGATATCCGTCTCAATAAATCAGAGTGTAGAGGTCGACAGTTCAAGTTCGCTACTGATTTATCAATATTTTCATATATCCATGTCCTTAGGGGCTGCTCCGATATTTACACCAACCTCGCGCAGTCTTGGCCGTCATTAAGTATTTTCAAAAATCTTCTGAACCGACGAGGTATCTTATTGTATTAACTATTCCAGATCAAGATCAATTTATTGCTGTACCTATTGAGACTGTGGTCATGCTCGCCAGTGTATCGGATCGTCCATCACGCTCAACACCTGCATGTCCGGGCACGAATTTAAAGGTAATATTTCTGGTTACAGATTGTGTCATAAATCCAGTCATTGTCGACGGACGATTCACGCATAAACTTTGTCTTGTTTTGCCCTATCCATGTGTGCCTCTAGGTGTCACGAGGAGTCGAGATCTTCTTTCATTTGCTAACTGTGATGCCACTGCCATAGTGCAGCCTTGGTGTTCTAGTATTTCTCTAATGTCATCTATCCGCTTCGTCTGGGTCTTCCCCTATTTCTAATTTCAGATGATCTTTTATTGAAGACTATCGATGGAATGTGATCTGGTTTCATTTTGATTAGGTGGCCAAACCATTTGATCTTATGAGTGTTTATGTGTTCTTTGCACGTTATGGTTTTCACAAGATGTCTTAAAGTGTCATTGTTTATTCTATCTCTTTTTCTTACCCCCAGTGCTGTTTACAGTCACTTCGTTTCGCATACAGCGAGTTTTTGTTCTAGTTTCTCTGTCAGAGTGCAGGTCTGGTATTGATAACAAAGTCGCCCGTGTGTTGCCGGGGCCAGAAAGGGGAGCAAAGAATAGCAACACTGTTTACCTTCGACGCATATCGTAAAAGGCGACTAAGGAGGTTATGGGATGGAGTTGGCTGTCCCATCCCATATGGGGTCAGTGACCTAAAGCCATGATGAAGTCGGATGTGTCATGCCGAAAGGCGTAGATATCGCAGCAATGCTGCAAACCATGACACAGCTCATTCCGTGCTCCGGACTACATCCTGCTAATCTGCAGGAGTTTGAGAACGAACGCAGAAGAAGATAAGATAGTAACAAAGTGTCTGCATGAACAATGTGTTTATTAACGTTCTATTGGAGATTATGTTCATGTTCTGGTGTTTCAACTGTGTTCATTGCCTAATTTCCATGCAACATGCAATAATTACACAAGAGTAGCATCAAACCACTCGCATTGGAGAGCTCTGGTTTTCTGCTCTATGCACCACCTTCGGCGGTGAAGTAAAAATAAATTGATTAAATTCATATTTTTTCTATTTCATATTATACTTTCAATCATTCGTCTATAATTTACACTCTAGTTTAATGCAGCGTTTTTCCATGTATCATGGTGTTATGTCAATGGTTTATAGTGAGGTCTTTAATGCAGCGTTTTCCCATGTATCATGGTGTTATGTCAATGGTTTATAGTGAGGTCTTTAATGCAACGTTTTCCCATGTATCATGGTGTTATGTCAATGGTTTTGAGTGAGGTCTTTAATGCAACGTTTTCCCATGTATCATGGTGTTATGTCAATGGTTTATAGTGAGGTCTTTAATGCAGCGTTTTCCCATGTATCATGGTGTTATGTCAATGGTTTTTAGTGAGGTATTTAATGAAGCGTTTTCCCATGTATCATGGTGTTATATCAATGGTTTACAGTGAGGTCTTTAATGCAACGTTTTCCCATGTATCATGGTGTTATGTCAATTGTTTTGGTTTTAGTGAGGTCTTTAATGAGTACTTGTAGCGCTTCTTTTGTACACCTCGCGAAAGTGACCGCTTCTGCAGCTCACCACACCATAGAGGAGTGTCTGTTGCAGGTGATGATCTGACATTCGTACCACGTTATCAACCTAACGAATCATGGGGAAGTACATATTTTTAACTATACTAGTGTGAATTTGTTCAAAATGGGAAATCTCTAAGCAAACGCCCCCAAACTGTGACGCAGTAATTGTCTTTTTCTAATGTAACTAAATGTCCGTGGATCAACAGACTATAATATTCTGATAACAGATCTGTTTCTATCTTCTTCAAATGATCAACATTTTCATTTCAAATGACAGTGTTCTAGGATTCTCTGCAATATTGCTTGTCTGTAGATAACGCTAAATGGTATTAAAACTGACGCGCATTTATTCATGCGGCTGCTTTAGAAGACATTTTACATGTACAAGTAAAGCTATATACGAGGCGTGTTCAAATGAAAACGGGACTTGTGGATTTATTTAAAAAGTATCATACGCAATTTAATATTTTCAACGGAATTGAACAAAGCAACCACTTGTGAATAAGAATGCACCTGGGTTCATCAGAAAAAATCTCCGTATGCATTTAGGCAAGCATCCCACTGTTTAGGTAGACGTCGAATGCCGTCCGAGAAAAAGTTGCGTGGCTGTTCTCTGAACCATGTGGTCACCGCTGTCTTCACGTCTGCGTCGCTGTTGAATCGCTGTCCCATTAGTGCTTTCTTCAACGGTCCGAACAAATGGAAATCACACGGGGATAAATCGGGACTATAGGCTGGGTGATGAAGAACTTCCCAATTCTTCTTTGCCAATGTTTCCGTTAACTCACGTCCGTCTTTAAACATACGCACCCACTCCATCACTCTGGTCCTCGACAAACATTTGTCACCATATGCTGCCTTCATTCTCCGATGAATGTCTACTGCTTGACATCCTTCAAATGAAAGAAACTGGATCACAGCACGCTGATTCACTTTGGACGGGTTCGGAATCACACCCGCCATATTGTTAACAGTCTTCTGCAGCACATATGCATGCTGGGAAGATGAACACGTGACCGTATGTAAATTATTGGATACTCATTACTAGTGCAAAATGTCATCAATATCAGTGCGCTCTATCACGCGTGGTGTAACAAGTCCCGTTTTCATTTGAACACGCCTCGTATTATAGGCTCTTGCGTTAATGTAAGCAAGTCTCAGAGGTTTCGTATCTCAATACGGGTTTTAGAGCAATTTTGTTCCGTTATTTCGATAACTGTAATAATTATTTAGAATCGCCTGTCCAAAAATGTTCACGGTCGATCAACAAGATCCACGGAAATAATATTTAAAAGCCAGCCTTGTAGGTCATGCTTACTTTGAGATGAGGAGTTGTATAGTCCTCTCAAAGGTCACGGATAGGACAAGAGAGAAGATAGTTAGGTACATGTAAATGGACAGACATAAAGATGAATGGATAGATCGATAGATGAATGGATATATAGATAGATCTATGGATATATCTATCGATAGATGAATGGATATATAGATGTAAGGATAGATCGACGAATGGATGGAGAGATGTAAGGATAGATCGATAGACGAATGGATAGATAGATACATAGACAGGCAGGCAGGCAGGCAGACAGACAGGCAGGCAGGCAGGCAGGCAGGCAGGCAGGCAGGCAGGCAGGCAGGCAGGCAGGCAGGCAGGCAGGCAGGCAGGCAGGCAGGCAGGCAGGCAGGCAGGCAGGCAGGCAGGCAGGCAGGCAGGCAGGCAGGCAGGCAGGCAGGCAGGCAGACAGACAGACAGACAGACAGACAGACAGACAGACAGACAGACAGACAGACAGACAGACAGACAGACAGACAGACAGACAGACAGACAGACAGACAGACAGACAGACAGACAGACAGACAGACAGACAGACAGACAGACAGACAGACAGACAGACAGACAGACAGACAGACAGACAGACAGACAGACAGACAGACAGACAGACAGACAGACAGACAGACAGACAGACAGACAGACAGACAGACAGACAGACAGACAGACAGACAGACAGACAGACAGACAGACAGACAGACAGACAGACAGATAGATAGATAGATAGATAGATAGATAGATAGATAGATAGATAGATAGATAGATAGATAGATAGATAGATAGATAGATAGAAATATTGATGGAGGAGTGGATATATAGATTCATGGGTTTTTTTCTGTTCATTTGCGATGGGTAGATAGTTAGAGGAGTGGATAGATGGATAAATGGATGGATAACTAGTTTGATGAGTGGATAGATGGATGAATGGGTAGACAAATAGATAATCGTCCGCTGTTCCTAAATCACCAATTTTTTTCACCTTCTCTCCTTCACACCCTCATCGCCACTTTCATCATAAATGGCATACTATCCGACAATATGAATCTGAGATTATTTGAGACACGAAGCCTTCCTCATGCATCTTGGCTTCTCCGACTCATCCGTTCTTTGCAATGGCTGGTGACAAGTATCCGCAAAGTTACCAACGAAAAGAACATATCAGCCAAATTGAACGAAGTTGTCCGCATGCCTCTAATCAGGAGTAGGATGTGCACGAAGAGAGGGGATATTAAAATAGGCCTGCAGTTTCATGATAAATCTACTCTCTCGTGAGCTAGAGAATGTGCTAAAATTAGACAATCCACAGCCCACCTTGGAAATACCTGAGGAACGATATTTCTCTCACGGTCAGGTAAAGGTATTTATTGACTTAATTTCACCTTATGTTATATTTTTCTTATTCTTCTTTCACGATCAGTGTGCTATTCCCAGGTGATAAAACTCCAATGACTGAATGAAAAACAATCAAAAACTGGAAGGGAAAAGGGGAGGAGGCTGGGGTAATATAAGACAAATGTCAAAATGAACAGAAATAGGATTGTGTTACCAATATTAGTTATTAGTCAATAAAACAAACTAGCAACGCGACAATGGCAGACGACGTTTCGACTAAAGGCGTTTATCAGGATACACGACAATAAACGAAATAAACAATCTACTAAACGTGGAAAACCACATATTGGAACAACATATTTCTGCTTTTAGTCGACGCGTCGTCTGCCACTGTGCCTCGTTGCAAGTCTGTCCCTGTGCCTAGTTGCAAGTCTGTCACTGTGCCTCGTTGCTAGTCTGTCACTGTGCCTTGTTGCAAGTCTGTCACTGTGTCTCGCTGCTAGTCTGTCACTGTGCCTTGTTGCAAGTCTGTCACTGTGTCTCGCTGCAATTCTGTGACTGTGCCTCGTTGCAAGTCTGTCACTGTGTCTCGCTGCAAGTCTGTCACTGTGTCTCGCTGCAAGTCTGTCACTGTGCCTTGTTGCAAGTCTGTCACTGTGTCTCGCTGCAAGTCTGTGACTGTGTCTCGCTGCAAGTCTGTCACTGTGCTTCGTTGCCAAGTCTGTCACTGTGCCTTGTTGCAAGTTTATTTACTAATATTGGTCGCTCTTAAATCTATTTCTATTCATTTGTCTATTATCAGTCACTATGGTCTACAATAATAATCCTAACAGGTCAATGTAAACATCCGCTATACAGAAGCGCTATTTGTAACTTTTCGACAGAAACACGCCATCTCACTACTATATTCTGCATTATTACGAAATGATACTACCTTCTTTTCATTGGTTGGTGACACTTGAGTAACCTCTCGTAGTGACCCACACTAGGCTCGTTTTCTTGTGTTTCCCTGAATAGGTTAGAGGCCTCCTTCAAATGGATGTTTGCTTATATCTATTAGGGCCTCCGTTAGAGACGGACGTGGTGCGGCAGTATTTATAGGTATACGGGTTGCCTCCATGAATTCAGTGGTCAGCATGAGGTACTAAAAGTTGCCACACATCTTCACTTCTAGTTATCACGTTTGATGCCAGGTATTGCTCCTCAGGCCGCTAAAAAGTGGTCATGTCTTCAGAATGTATTCTGAAGTTTGGGAGCATTGGTCTATTTGGATAACCTTTATTTTGTGGAGATTTGCGTGTAATCTACAATGTCCTGTGCGAAGACTAATATTTGTAATTTTCTGTGATCTTTACACCAATCTCACGCAGTCTTCGGAGCGTCCATGATTCACACTTTACACCAATCTCACGCAGTCTTCGGAGCGTCCATGATTCACACTTTACACCAATCTCACGCAGTCTTCGGAGCGACCATGATTCACACTTTAAACCAATCTCACGCAGACTTCGGAGCGTCCACTATTCACACTTTACACCAATCTCACGCAGTCTTCGGAGCGTCCACTATTCACACTTTAAACCAATCTCACGCAGACTTCGGAGCGTACACTATTCACACTTTACACCAATCTCACGCAGTCTTCGGAGCGTCCACTATTCACACTTTACACCAATCTCACGCAGTCTTCGGAGCGTCCATGATTCACACTTTACACCAATCTTACGCAGTCTTCGGAGCGTCCATGATTCACACTTTACACCAATCTTACGCAGTCTTCGGAGCGTCCATGATTCACACTTTACACCAATCTCACGCAGTCTTCGAAGAGTCCATGATTCACACTTTACACCAATCTCACGCAGTCTTCGGAGCGTCCACTATTCACACTTTACACCAATCTCACGCAGTCTTCGGAGCGTCCATTATTCACACTTTACACCAATCTCACGCAGTCTTCGGAGCGTCCACTATTCACACTTTACACCAATCTCACGCAGTCTTCGGAGCGTCCATGATTCACACTTTACACCAATCTCACGCAGTCTTCGGAGCGTCCACTATTCACACTTTACACCAATCTCACGCAGTCTTCGGAGCGCCCATGATTCACACTTTACACCAATCTCACGCAGTCTTTGAAGCGTCCATTATTAACACTTTACACCAATCTCACGCAGTCTTCGGAGCGTCCATGATTCACACTTTACACCAATCTCACGCAGTCTTCGGAGCGTCCATGATTCACACTTTACACCAATCTCACGCAGTCTTCGGAGCGTCCATGATTAACATTTTACACCAATCTCACGCAGTCTTCGGAGCGTCCATTATTCACACTTTACACCAATCTCACGCTTCGGAGCGTCCATGATTCACACTTTACACCAATCTCACGCAGTCTTCGGAGCGTCCATGATTCACACTAAATAAAATTGTATGAGCTCACGAAGTACCTTACTTAACACATTAGCAATGCCATATTGATCCATTGATGTACCTATTGACACCCTAGTCATGCTCGCCAGTATATCTACTTTCTCATTACCCTCAACACCCGCATGTCCTGTCAGTTAAATATATCAAGCTTTAAAAGCTGCCAACAGAACATAGGAAATGATCCAAAAACTTATACTGCAGGACTTGAAGCCACACGATACAATAATTTACACAGACGGCTCAGTAACGCAAGAAATAAACAGGTGTGGTTTGGGTTTCGTGGCCTACCAAAATGGCAAGAAATTAGCTGAGAAGTCAGCTGCCTACCCCACTACAACATTGAGTATGAGAATGGAAATAGAAGCGGTGACAGCAAACCTCACTTGGCTGGTGAAGCAACCACCAAAAGACTCAGTGATTATATAGGACTCTCAAAGTATGCTGCGCAAGACAGAAAAGTGTATGATCAGAACTGAATGGGTCACTCTTCTCAACAATGCGCAGAACATTACATGGATTTACTGTCCTGGTCATGCTGGGGTTAGGGGAAACGAAAGAGCCGATGTGTTGGCTGTCAAAGCTTTGGTGAACGGCACCGAGATAAGAAGAAACAGGACTGAATTGATTAGAGCAGTCATGTATACCCTACGATAAGACGAGGAGGAAGTCGAACGTGACAATGTACATATTCAGAGAATGGTAGAAATGGGAGTGACTAGAGGTGATGGGAGAAAGTGCTCCCTCTCCGGAGAGATCAGAAGAACGCGTAATCAGCAACTGACTGGGACAATGAGCTTATACACTTTTAGATGGCTGACGGAACGGCAAGCAGAGCATATATGGGAATGTCCCCCAGTGTTGTGACGCTTGTTCTTAATCAATAATAAAAAAATCAAGAATCAAGAGTTCGATAGTTGAAGAATACAGTTAGTTTAAGAGTGGAAATGTAGATAGAAGTTTAAGAGTAAATACCAGATAAATACCAGATAAATACCAGATAAATACCAGATAAAATACCAGATAAAATACCAGATAAATACCAGATAAAATACCAGATAAAATACCAGATAAATACCAGATAAAATACCAGATAAAATACCAGATAAAATACCAGATAAAATACCAGTTAAAATACCAGATAAAATACCAGATAAAATACCAGATAAATATCAGATAAAATACCAGATAAATACCAGATAAAATACCAGATAAAATACCAGATAACATACCAGATAAAATACCAGATAAAATTCCAGATAAAATACCAGATAAAATACCAGATAAATACCAGATAAAATACCAGATAAATATTAGATAAAATACCATATAAATACCAGATAAAATACCAGATAAATACCAGATAAAATACCAGAAAAATACCAGATAAAATATCAGATAAATACAAGATAAAATACCAGATAAATACCAGATGAAATACCAGATAAATACCAGAGTTTATATGATAACCTAACTAGATGGACACATTTAGGGGCTCCGGCAAAACAATGAAAATGTGAGTATGAACGGAAAGAGGAAAATTAAATATTACTAATAGTAAAAACAATATTCGAACAACGAAACGCTAGGATAAATTACGTTTCTGCTATAATGCCTTTTTATGTCGAAAAAAAACGTGCAAACAACGACGAACTTACATGAGAACAAGCATAGTAGTAGTAGAGAGTAACATACAGTATGGGAGGAGAAGAAGAAAATGAAACAGGAATAGCAATGAGGAGACTGATAGGTGAAGTATGAGGTTAGGGAGATGTTATAGTAAACTGTGATGGGAGATGTTTGATAGAGTAACATGTGATGGGAGATGTGTGATAGAGTAACATGTGATGGGAGATGTGTGATAGAGTAACATGTGATGGGAGATGTTAGAGTAACATGTGATGGGAGATGTTTGATAGAGTAACATGTGATGGGAGATGTTAGATAGAGTAACATGTGATGGGAGATGTTTGATAGAGTAACATGTGATGGGAGATGTGTGATAGAGTAACATGTGATGGGAGATGTGTGATAGAGTAACATGTGATGGGAGATGTTAGAGTAACATGTGATGGGAGATGTTAGAGTAACATGTGATGGGAGATGTTTGATAGAGTAACATGTGATGGGAGATGTTTGATAGAGTAACATGTGATGGGAGATGTGTGATAGAGTAACATGTGATGGGAGATGTGTGATAGAGTAACATGTGATGGGAGATGTTAGAGTAACATGTGATGGGAGATGTTTGATAGAGTAACATGTGATGGGAGATGTGTGATAGAGTAACATGTGATGGGAGATGTTTGATAGAGTAACATGTGATGGGAGATGTTTGATAGAGTAACATGTGATGGGAGATGTGTGATAGAGTAACATGTGATGGGAGATGTGTGATAGAGTAACATGTGATGGGAGATGTTTGATAGAGTAACATGTGATGGGAGATGTTAGAGTAACATGTGATGGGAGATGTTTGATAGAGTAACATGTGATGGGAGATGTGTGATAGAGTAACATGTGATGGGAGATGTGTGATAGAGTAACATGTGATGGGAGATGTTTGATAGAGTAACATGTGATGGGAGATGTGTGATAGAGTAACATGTGATGGGAGATGTGTGATAGAGTAACATGTGATGGGAGATGTGTGATAGAGTAACATGTGATGGGAGATGTGTGATAGAGTAACATGTGATGGGAGATGTTTGATAGAGTAACATGTGATGGGAGATGTTTGATAGAGTAACATGTGATGGGAGATGTGTGATAGAGTAACATGTGATGGGAGATGTGTGATAGAGTAACATGTGATGGGAGATGTTAGAGTAACATGTGATGGGAGATGTTTGATAGAGTAACATGTGATGGGAGATGTGTGATAGAGTAACATGTGATGGGAGATGTTTGATAGAGTAACATGTGATGGGAGATGTTTGATAGAGTAACATGTGATGGGAGATGTGTGATAGAGTAACATGTGATGGGAGATGTGTGATAGAGTAACATGTGATGGGAGATGTGTGATAGAGTAACATGTGATGGGAGATGTTAGAGTAACATGTGATGGGAGATGTTTGATAGAGTAACATGTGATGGGAGATGTGTGATAGAGTAACATGTGATGGGAGATGTGTGATAGAGTAACATGTGATGGGAGATGTTAGAGTAACATGTGATGGGAGATGTTTGATAGAGTAACATGTGATGGGAGATGTGTGATAGAGTAACATGTGATGGGAGATGTGTGATAGAGTAACATGTGATGGGAGATGTTAGAGTAACATGTGATGGGAGATGTTTGATAGAGTAACATGTGATGGGAGATGTTTGATAGAGTAACATGTGATGGGAGATGTTTGATAGAGTAACATGTGATGGGAGATGTTTGATAGAGTAACATGTGATGGGAGATGTGTGATAGAGTAACATGTGATGGTAGATGTTTGATAGAGTAACATGTGATGGGAGATGTTTGATAGAGTAACATGTGATGGGAGATGTTTGATAGAGTAACATGTGATGGGAGATGTTAGAGTAACATGTGATGGGAGATGTTTGATAGAGTAACATGTGATGGGAGATGTTAGAGTAACATGTGATGGGAGATGTTTGATAGAGTAACATGTGATGGGAGATGTTTGATAGAGTAACATGTGATGGGAGATGTTTGATAGAGTAACATGTGATGGGAGATGTTTGATAGAGTAACATGTGATGGGAGATGTGTGATAGAGTAACATGTGATGGGAGATGTGTGATAGAGTAACATGTGATGGGAGATGTTAGAGTAACATGTGATGGGAGATGTTTGATAGAGTAACATTTGATGGGAGATGTGTGATAGAGTAACATGTGATGGGAGATGTTTGATAGAGTAACATGTGATGGGAGATGTTTGATAGAGTAACATGTGATGGGAGATGTGTGATAGAGTAACATGTGATGGGAGATGTGTGATAGAGTAACATGTGATGGGAGATGTTAGAGTAACATGTGATGGGAGATGTTTGATAGAGTAACATGTGATGGGAGATGTGTGATAGAGTAACATGTGATGGGAGATGTTTGATAGAGTAACATGTGATGGGAGATGTTTGATAGAGTAACATGTGATGGGAGATGTGTGATAGAGTAACATGTGATGGGAGATGTGTGATAGAGTAACATGTGATGGGAGATGTGTGATAGAGTAACATGTGATGGGAGATGTTAGAGTAACATGTGATGGGAGATGTTTGATAGAGTAACATGTGATGGGAGATGTGTGATAGAGTAACATGTGATGGGAGATGTGTGATAGAGTAACATGTGATGGGAGATGTTAGAGTAACATGTGATGGGAGATGTTTGATAGAGTAACATGTGATGGGAGATGTGTGATAGAGTAACATGTGATGGGAGATGTGTGATAGAGTAACATGTGATGGGAGATGTTAGAGTAACATGTGATGGGAGATGTTTGATAGAGTAACATGTGATGGGAGATGTTTGATAGAGTAACATGTGATGGGAGATGTTTGATAGAGTAACATGTGATGGGAGATGTTTGATAGAGTAACATGTGATGGGAGATGTGTGATAGAGTAACATGTGATGGTAGATGTTTGATAGAGTAACATGTGATGGGAGATGTTTGATAGAGTAACATGTGATGGGAGATGTTTGATAGAGTAACATGTGATGGGAGATGTTAGAGTAACATGTGATGGGAGATGTTTGATAGAGTAACATGTGATGGGAGATGTTAGAGTAACATGTGATGGGAGATGTTAGAGTAACATGTGATGGGAGATGTTTGATAGAGTAACATGTGATGGGAGATGTTAGAGTAACATGTGATGGGAGATGTTTGATAGAGTAACATGTGATGGGAGATGTTAGATAGAGTAACATGTGATGGGAGATGTTAGAGTAACATGTGATGGGAGATGTTTGATAGAGTAACATGTGATGGGAGATGTTTGATAGAGTAACATGTGATGGGAGATGTTAGAGTAACATGTGATGGGAGATGTTTGATAGAGTAACATGTGATGGGAGATGTGTGATAGAGTAACATGTGATGGGAGATGTTTGATAGCGTAACATGTGATGGGAGATGTGTGATAGAGTAACATGTGATGGGAGATGTTAGAGTAACATGTGATGGGAGATGTTTGATAGAGTAACATGTGATGGGAGATGTGTGATAGAGTAACATGTGATGGGAGATGTGTGATAGAGTAACATGTGATGGGAGATGTTAGAGTAACATGTGATGGGAGATGTTTGATAGAGTAACATGTGATGGGAGATGTTTGATAGAGTAACATGTGATGGGAGATGTTTGATAGAGTAACATGTGATGGGAGATGTTTGATAGAGTAACATGTGATGGGAGATGTGTGATAGAGTAACATGTGATGGGAGATGTTTGATAGAGTAACATGTGATGGGAGATGTTTGATAGAGTAACATGTGATGGGAGATGTTTGATAGAGTAACATGTGATGGGAGATGTTAGAGTAACATGTGATGGGAGATGTTTGATAGAGTAACATGTGATGGGAGATGTTAGAGTAACATGTGATGGGAGATGTTAGAGTAACATGTGATGGGAGATGTTTGATAGAGTAACATGTGATGGGAGATGTTAGAGTAACATGTGATGGGAGATGTTTGATAGAGTAACATGTGATGGGAGATGTTAGATAGAGTAACATGTGATGGGAGATGTTAGAGTAACATGTGATGGGAGATGTTTGATAGAGTAACATGTGATGGGAGATGTTTGATAGAGTAACATGTGATGGGAGATGTTAGAGTAACATGTGATGGGAGATGTTTGATAGAGTAACATGTGATGGGAGATGTGTGATAGAGTAACATGTGATGGGAGATGTTTGATAGAGTAACATGTGATGGGAGATGTTTGATAGAGTAACATGTGATGGGAGATGTGTGATAGAGTAACATGTGATGGGAGATGTGTGATAGAGTAACATGTGATGGGAGATGTTTGATAGAGTAACATGTGATGGGAGATGTTTGATAGAGTAACATGTGATGGGAGATGTGTGATAGAGTAACATGTGATGGGAGATGTGTGATAGAGTAACATGTGATGGGAGATGTGTGATAGAGTAACATGTGATGGGAGATGTTTGATAGAGTAACATGTGATGGGAGATGTTTGATAGAGTAACATGTGATGGGAGATGTGTGATAGAGTAACATGTGATGGGAGATGTGTGATAGAGTAACATGTGATGGGAGATGTTTGATAGAGTAACATGTGATGGGAGATGTTTGATAGAGTAACATGTGATGGGAGATGTGTGATAGAGTAACATGTGATGGGAGATGTGTGATAGAGTAACATGTGATGGGAGATGTTTGATGGAGTAACATGTGATGGGAGATGTGTGATAGAGTAACATGTGATGGGAGATGTTTGATGGAGTAACATGTGATGGGAGATGTGTGATAGACTAGAGTAACATGTGATGGGAGATGTTTGATGGAGTAACATGTGATGGGAGATGTGTGATAGACTAGAGTAACATGTGATGGGAGATGTTTGATAGAGTAACATGTGATGGCAGATGTTTGATAGAGTAACATGTGATGGGAGATGGAAAATGAGCTAATGAAGAAAAGAAACAAAGAAGATATCTATATTCTTCGGACAGTTAAGTAATAAGCAAATACCTGAAGTAACAAGAGAAAACAGCGTCAGTGACGATGCATGGTAAAGTGAGGAGAAATAAATTGAATATGCTAGAAAATGTAAATAGTAAAGACAAAAAATTAATATGGATAATTATCCACAACATCCATAGTCTAATTGCACACAGGAAATTATGAAGCGGTTTTCTCGTGTGATCAATTATTATACATTCAGCCCGACAATGGCCATGTAAATAGCTACATGTTTTATGTCGTTGTGGGTTTCTGAAACTACAGAACAATTGGTCACGAATCTGTAATGCTACTACACAACAATTGATGACGCGTCTGTACTTCTACTACACAATAATTGATGACACGAATGCACTAGTAATACTCAACGATTTATGACGAGTATGTACTACACAACAATTGATGACGTATCTGCACAGCCGCTACATAATTTCTGCGATCAATTATTATTCATCCAGGATGTTACTGATCATGCATACAGCGGTGTGTTTTAGGTCATTGTGGATTTCCAGTGTTTTTTTGCCAAGATGCTCATATGGGTCAGGCGGTTGTTTCTTGAATAGCGTAAATATACGAGAT
The DNA here is from genome assembly GCA_034231615.1 of Meghimatium bilineatum. NCBI lineage: Eukaryota > Metazoa > Mollusca > Gastropoda > Stylommatophora > Philomycidae > Meghimatium > Meghimatium bilineatum. The sequence continues at coordinate 10,526,073 of CM067304.1, read as the reverse complement.
TGTCTCAAATGAAAACCTTAAATGTTTTTATTTTTATTTTGTTCGTATTTCAAAAAATATTTCGAAAAATTCAGAAGAAAGCATCTTTCTTTTTTGTGGATACGTTATGAGATAAGGAGGCATGGAGAACAGTTACAACAGGCAAGATAGAAGAAAAACGATATTGATGACGACAGCAAATAAAATGGAGACAGAGAGTTGTGGATTTTTATGTTCGCCTACGCCAGTCGGATGGCACTTGATGATAATAAGGATCATGATTCAGAAACAGTAAAATATAAATGTATAATTTCTGGACGCACGAGTCTCGTAGTCGTGTAGTAGTAATACAGAATCGTCATCAATTGTTGGGTAGTAGTAGTATAGATGCGTCATCAATTGTTGGGTAGTAGTAGTACAGTTGCGTCATCAATTGTTGGGTAGTAGTAGTACAGTTGCAGTCCTCAATTGGTGGGAATTAGTGGTACATAATCGTCATCAATTTTTGGGTAGTAGTCGTATAGATGCGTCATCAATTGTTGGGTAGTAGTAGTACAGTTGCGTCCTCAATTGGTGGGAATAAGTGGTACATAATCGTCATCAATGTTTGGGTAGTAGTAGATCGGCTTGAGTCCGGCTCTGTGGCGAAGTGGTACAGAGCGCGTCTGTGACGGCAAAGGTACCGAGTTCGATCCTCACCACAGGCAATTGTGCATCCGGACCGTTCAGAAAGCAATGGCAACCTACTGAAAGTATTTATATTGCCTATAAAATCACCACAGCCAACAAATGCTGGGTTGATAGCTACGTCCTGGATAGGATATGCTACCAATTTAGTAGTATAGATGCGTCATCAATTGTTGGGTAGTAGTACAGTTGCGTCATCAATTTTTGGGTAGTAGTCGTATAGATGCGTCATCAATTGTTGGGTAGTAGTAGTACAGTTGCGTCATCAATTGTTGGGTAGTAGTAGTACAGTTGGGTCATCAATTGTTTTATCATTACAGATGCGTGATAAATAGTCATCAAGTTGGCAAGTGAGTATATCCTTGATATTCAGAACACGAGTAATGACAGGATGTTGAACAATGTTACGATTATTATCATTTTTCACACTTTTAAGGTTTTCATTTGAAGCACCCTAGTTGCAAAACAAATCTTGGATATAAGATATTTGAAACTGCCCAATCTAACAATCCCTGAGTTCCTGTCTCTGGGCTGGCGACTACAGTACAGTCCATAAATTAAATTCATATCGGCCGCGTTGTTTCGGCTGAAGAACAAGGAAAAATGGAAAAAAAAACAAGATAGAAATCTTACCTTTGGATTCAACTTTTTTGGAACTGCAACCTTGGGATCAACCTGAAGAGAAATAATAAGATAATTGTTTATGTCTCTCCGTGAGTGAATTTTTTTTCTTCTAGTAACATAATGTGTGATGTGTTTGCATGTTATGTCTCTCCGTGACTGATGGTGTTTTTTCTTCTAGTAACAGAATGTGTGATGTGTGTGCGTTTATTCTCCCCACTGGATCTCTAATGTTGAAAGACAATTGCCCTACTAGATTACCAACAGAATATGTGATGTTTGTACGTTTATTCTCCCCACTGGATCTCTAATGTTGAAAGACAATTGCCCTACTAGATTACCAACAGAATGTGTGATGTTTGTGCGTTTATTCTCCCCACTGGATCTCTCTTATAGAAGGACAATTTCCCTACTAGATTACCAACATAATGTGTAATGTTTGTGCGTTTATTCTCCCCACTGGATCTCTCTTGTAGAAGGACAATTTCCCTACTAGATTACCAACATAATGTGTAATGTTTGTGCGTTTATTCTCCCCACTGGATCTCTCTTGTAGAAGGACAATTGCCCTACTAGACTACCAACAGGATGCAGATCAGAGTATGATATTACATTTTGTCGCCGTTTTATTTGCGCCAATAGCCCGACACATTCGTCTTCACTGACTTCCCTATTTAAAATTAGGGGATTTCTACAGAGTATATTAATTCTTTGGAAATTTCTTGGCACAATATTCTCGTAGGTTGCCACTTTCGGGAAGGAACAACCGTTAATCGAGCACCGTAACAAGAACACGTTCGTTCTAGTCGGATATTTTGGCGGAAGAATCTTAGAATATCATGTAAGGAAAAAATCAGAAACTCAGATATTATAAACACATTGAAGATTCCAGACTGTTGGTTACTAAATACAATAACAAAAAGAAAACTACGCCTGTTTGGTCATATAAAGAGACATAACTATTTAGAAAGACAAATAATGGAGGGAAGAGAACCTGGGGAGAGGAGAACGGACAGACCAAGAAGACGATGGACTGGCGACATTAAAGATAACATGAATACATCGCTAGAAAATGCAAGCCACATCACCCAAGACAGAGAGAGGTTCAGAGAGTTCATTGGGAAGACAACATTCTGGAAGGAATACGTCACATGACCAACCTCGAGAGTAATGGTTCTCAACGTGGACAGTCATGGAGGCATAGAGATTTTCATGGTGGTCACGGAAATAATTTTTTACATTGGAGAAGGAAGGCACTGACTAGTGAGAGAACGTAAAGTAATGTTACTTTACTTTTTGAAGGATAAATAACTATATACTCGTAAATATCCGGTTAAATGGGCATAAACTTGCAGAAATTAGCAACTTCAAATATCTGGTGTCACGAGTATGTGATGATGGCAACTTGGGAAATGAGATTAAGCTAAGACATGTGATGGCGATAGCTGCCTTGACAAGGTTGAATATGTCATGAAAAAGTAAGATCAGTATTACAGTAAAGATCAATCTATTCAGATCACAAGGGCTTAGTATACTTTTCTAGGAATGTGAAAGTTGGAAACTCATTGAGGACAAGGAAAGAAAGAGACTTTGAAAACAAGTAGTACATATGTTTGTTAAGAATTAGTTGTATAGAAAACAAGATAAATATATTTGTCCGGCAGCAAATAAACAAACTTGCAGGATATATCAAGAACCACTTTTGGCAGTGGTGGAAATGGGTAAACTTGTTTTGTTTGAATATGTAACGAGACAGACTCGCTTTCTAAGATTATTTGGCAATGAACATTCGAGGATGGAAGGACGGGAGGAGGGCATAGAAAATCATGGGTCAATAATATCAAGTAATGCTATAGGGGTGTTTTCTTCTACTCCTCCAAATGGCTGAGGATAGAAATGTTTGGAGAGATTTTTGTTCTGATGTATTCAGTGTGTCACACCTACGAACATGGCGAGTTACGGGTTATATTATTTTCATTATTTTATTTATTATTAATATTATAGTTAAATAATAAGCGGCGTGGGGATCTGTAAAGAATGTCAAGTGGCTTTTTTTCAAGCACCAACTTACAACGTCGGAGAATAGTCCAAAAAGACTGCCACAGGAAATAGAGTGCTGAGAAAAACTACTTTGGTGCTTTCTTTCATACGTAAAAGACTAACCCTCGGCGCTAAGGCAATTCTTTGAGAGGAAGCCTCTATCTCAGTAGGATTCTACGTGTTTATGTTGAAAATACCTTCTAACATGAAAGGTATGCAGACAGGCTATCGCGTGAAAAGCTGTTTAAAAATATGCTCCTATCAATGTTGCCATTAGGGTATGTGATGAGTAGATTACAATTTGAACATTTCGCAAACATTTAAAAAAAATCAAGGGGTGAATAAACAGAGGAAGACAAAGAGAGGAGTTGTCGGATGGGTTGTCATTATGGCATGAGAGAATGTCGCCCAACTGAATATTACAACATATAAGACATGAGGTATAGCAGATACATGATCGCCTAAGCCATTTAACATCGGTTTTTTTTCTTCAAAAAATTCCTTTGGAAGGTTGGTTAGTTGCTCGTAACCATCGACAATAGAGGACATGTGGGCTAATTGGAAAGCAGCCTTCTAAAATTACTCGTTGACTTTTCCTGTGACTTTCATTGGCTGTGGGCACAACGTATAATCATAATGAAAATCTTGACAAAATTCAAACAAATCATTTTAGAAGGCTGCTTTTCAACCACACCTAATAACTGCCAAGTAACTGCGGCTTAGTACATGAAGAGTTATCTTCATCCCCGACCGCGGGTCGCTGCAATGGGTCCTATTGTTACGTTTTCCAACTAATCAACATGTCTTCTGTTGTCGATGGTCTCGGTCTGGCTGCTGATCCGGTAGTACATGGGCGCATACCCTTTGACTCAAATAATTTCATTAAAAACAAATAGATTTTACTACCATCTTACCCAGCTAAAATTTAATGAAACCGTCCCCCACCCCCCTTGATATACCCCATTGAGAGGGACTTTTTGGTAATCAATTAACCACTAATATATACTTATTAAATACTTTTGTTCCACCGAAGAGGGATGAGTCTGGCCACTGGTGAAAATAAAACGACGACACAATGCATTTCCATTGTCTGGACTACATCCTGCTGGAAATCTAGTAGGACAATTGTCCTGCTACAAGAGAGATTCAATGAGAGTTTGAGAATAAACACGGATAAAGAAGAAGAAGAACACTCTTGAGAACCACTGTTGGAAGGCAATCAATCTGCACTAATACACACTTATGGGATACTCTTGAGAACCACGGTTGGAAGGCAATCAATCTGCACTAATACACACTTATGGAATACTCTTGAGAACCACTGTTGGAAGGCAATCAATCTGCACTAATACACACTTATGGAATACTCTTGAGAACCACTGTTGGACGGCAATCAATCTGCACTAATACACACTTATGGAATACTCTTGAGAACCACTGTTGGAAGACAATCAATCTGCACTAATACACACTTATGGAATACTCTTGAGAACCACGGTTGGAAGGCAATCAATCTGCACTAATACACACTTATGGAATACTCTTGAGAACCACTGTTGGAAGGCAATCAATCTGCACTAATACACACTTATGGAATACTCTTGAGAACCACTGTTGGAAGGCAATCAATCTGCACTAATACACACTTATGGAATACTCTTGAGAACCACTGTTGGAAGGCAATCAATCTGCACTAATACACACTTATGGAATACTCTTGAGAACCACTGTTGGAAGGCAATCAATCTGCACTAATACACACTTATGGGATACTCTTGAGAACCACTGTTGGAAGGCAATCAATCTGCACTAATACACACTTATGGAATACTCTTGAGAACCACTGTTGGAAGGCAATCAATCTGCACTAATACACACTTATGGAATACTCTTGAGAACCACTGTTGGAAGACAATCAATCTGCACTAATACACACTTATGGAATACTCTTGAGGACCACTGTTGGAAGGCAATCAATCTGCACTAATACACACTTATGGAATACTCTTGAGAACCACTGTTGGAAGCCAATCAATCTGCACTAATACACACTTATGGAATACTCTTGAGAACCACTGTTGGAAGGCAATCAATCTGCACTAATACACACTTATGGAATACTCTTGAAACCACTGTTGGAAGGCAATCAATCTGCACTAATACACACTTATGGAATATTCTTGAGAACCACTGTTGGAAGGCAATCAATCTGCACTAATACACACTTATGGAATACTCTTGAGAACCACTGTTGGACGGCAATCAATCTGCACTAATACACACTTATAGAATACTCTTGAGAACCACTGTTGGAAGACAATCAATCTGCACTAATACACACTTATGGAATACTCTTGAGAACCACTGTTGGAAGGCAATCAATCTGCACTAATACACACTTATGGAATACTCTTGAGAACCACTGTTGGACGGCAATCAATCTGCACTAATACACACTTATGGAATACTCTTGAGAACCACTGTTGGAAGACAATCAATCTGCACTAATACACACTTATGGAATACTCTTGAGAACCACGGTTGGAAGGCAATCAATCTGCACTAATACACACTTATGGAATACTCTTGAGAACCACTGTTGGAAGGCAATCAATCTGCACTAATACACACTTATGGGATACTCTTGAGAACCACTGTTGGAAGGCAATCAATCTGCACTAATACACACTTATGGAATACTCTTGAGAACCACTGTTGGAAGGCAATTAATCTGCACTAATACACACTTATGGGATACTCTTGAGAACCACTGTTGGAAGGCAATCAATCTGCACTAATACACACTTATGGGATACTCTTGAATTGACAACACATACGTACAGCAAATAATCAATATAGCAATGAATCGATAAATCTTTCAGAGACCAAACACAATGTGGCAGTGAGCCAAGCGCTCAAATCATCAATAGAAACAACATTTGATCGATTCGTGACGTGCAAGCGCTATGTCGAGTTGCAATGTATATATATATATATATATGGGGGGAGGGAGGGGGACATCTGAACGAATTCTTCTTATGTGTCCGATCTTGATTTTTCTTCTGATGTGAACTTCGTGCGTTGATGACGATATACTCTGTTTTCTCTAAGAATGAAGTGGGTCATAACACACCCCCCACATTACTCCGCGACAACAGTCGATTTATAAACTTATTATGGCATGTAAAAATAATATTATTTAAAACAGTTAAAAACAATTAAAAATACAATATTAAACAATATTTTTAAAAACATTTTTAAACAAATTTAAAAACAATATTATTGGGGACTTAACAATCGATTAACGCGTTCTGCGTCCAACAACCAATCAGAAGCACTGACCCACTTCAATCTCAGAGTGAAAAGAGTATAGATTAGTTAGCTAGTTAGCTATGTTCCATATAGCTAACTAGCTAGCGAGTTTATTTCGTCGTCATATCCTCAGCCCTCTACACAGAACCCACCCACGGGTGCACCAATCCCCCCCCCCCCTAGAGTATATCCACAATTACACAACAAATGCTAGTTCCAATTCTCTGTAGGTTGTGTGTCATGTGACGTATTCTTTCCAGAACGTTGTCTTCCCAATGAACTCTCTGAACCTCTCTCTGTCTTGGGCGATGTGGCTTGCATTTTCCAACGATGTATTCATGTTATCTTTAATTCGTCAGTCCATCGCCTTCTTGGTCTGCCCTTTCTCCTCTCCCCCCCCTCCCCAACAGATTCTCTGCCCTCCATTATTTATTCTGTAAGTTAACAAACATTATATATTTAGTCAACCATGACTGAGATATTGGTGATAGCAAAGTGTTATCAACGTTTCGGCTCAATAAAACGATGTGAGTCGTGCGAACAAAGTTCTAATCATATTCTAATTTCAGTTCACCAATTATCAGATGAAAATCATTATTGTACCGCGCCCTAGTGCTGCCGTGGCCCGAAAGGGAAGTAAATAATAACAAACTGTGACCAGTCATAGATGTTTTAGAAAGGTCTGAGGAGAATATTGTGGTGAGAGTTTGTGGTGACAATTATGAAATCGGATCGCCCGTGTGTTACCGGGGCCCGAAAGGGGAGCAAAGAATAGCAACACTGTTTACCTTCCACGTATGTCGTAAAAGGCGACTAAGGAGGTTATAAGATGAAGTTGGCTGTCCCATCCCATATAGGGTCAGTGACCCAAAACCATGCTGAAGTCGTATGTGTCAGGCCCAAAGGCGCAGCTATCGCAGCAATGCTGTAAACCATGACACGATGCATTCCGCTCTCCAGACTATATCCTGCTAATCTGCAGGAGTTTGAGAACAAACGCAGAAGAAGAAGAAGAATTAAATCGGCTGTATCAGACCGAAAGGCGTGCGCACCGCATCCAAACTGTAAACCATGGCACAGCACATTCCGTTATCGGTACTACATCCTGCAACTTTGCAGGAGTATCTGAAGAAAAGCACAAGAAAACATAATAAAAGCTGACTGGAGAAAAATACAATGTATAGATGATGGTAATTTGGAAGTATTCATACAGGACAATAGGAGATATCATATGAGGCAAGTGCAGGGAGCCGCGTTAGCGCAGTGGTTAGCGCACTGGCTTCGCATATGAGTGGTCCTGGGTTCATTCCCCAGTTGAGGCGGAAATGTTTTCAGATCGCAACGGCTCCCAGGTCGACCCAGCCTTAAATGGGTACCGGATTAATCCGGGAAGTAAAGACTGCGAGGGAGAGGAGATGGCTACCGCCCTCATTTGCAGAGCCTGTGAAATGTGAGATCGCTAACATCTCACACCCCTACGGCATTAATAAATGCTATGGGTTACTTTACATATGAGGCAAGTGCACTCATGCAGGTGCCCTAATCATCATCATGTAGCCTATCCTGAACAGGCAGTAGCAATCATGACATCCTTTCGAAATTCCTGTCTATCTTGAGACAGTCTTCCTGCTTCTGTTACTGTCATGTTCAGGTGGTCTTTGATGTGTTGCGTCCATCTTCTTCGTGGTCTGCCTCTTGCTCGTCTCCCTGACATCATCCCCTCCATTATTGTCTTCTTATAGGCTGTCATTAATTTTGATATGGCCAAAATATTGTAGTTTTCTGGAAAGAACCATGCTACTTAGCCAGTTTTCTTTAACATTCACCTCTCTCAGAATGGCTTCATTTGTGATTATTTTGTTCCCCAGTATTCTGAAGATTTTCCTGTAACATTGTGTTCTATGGTATTCTGAAGATTTTCCTGTAACATTTTTGTTCCATGGTATTCTGAAGATTTTCCTGTAACATTTTTGTTCCATGGTATTCTGAAGATTTTCCTGTAACATTTTGTTCCATGGTATTCTGAAGATTTTCCTGTAACATTTTTGTTTCACGTGCTGATATTTTATTTTTCATTTTGTTGGTGATTATCCAGGATTCACACCTATATATATTGTAAATATATATTGTATGCATATGTACTATGCCACAAAAAAAGTACATAAATATTCGTACACATGCATGAACCGAAACACTGTATTAGATATAATTCTAGTTCCACCAAATAGGGCTCAAAGATTGTTAGATTATTTGTCTTATATTTGTATTACTCGTGAAACACCGTCCCTCTCAACATATCGAAAGTAACACTCATTGCACGTAACTCCGTAGCTTCAATGAATATTAGGGAAAAAACCTTTAGAAATAATTCGTTTTTTCCGGTATATCCAAATTAAAACTGTGTAGACCCATGGCAAACTCTTAAATCAATAAGCCAGGATATCCCATGGCAAACTCTTAAACCAATAAGTCATGATATCCCATGACAAACTCTTAAATCAATAAGCCAGGATATCCCATGGCAAACTCTTAAACCAATAAGTCATGATATCCCATGACAAACTCTTAAACCAATAAGCCATGATATCCCATGACAAACTCTTAAATCAATAAGCCAGGATATCCCATGGCAAACTCTTAAACCAATAAGTCATGATATCCCATGACAAACTCTTAAACCAATAAGCCATAATATCCCATGACAAACTCTTAAACCAATAAGCTATGATATCCCATGACAAACTCTTAAACCAATAAGCCATGATATCCCTAACTTATAAATAAGTCTTTACGGCGTGTATATAAATTACGGCATTGCAAACAATTGGCACACGACTGCCACTATACCACAGATCCCTTCAATGAAATTATTTCTATAAAATACTGACAGATTTAGAAATATTTCTATATAATACGGAAAGATTTCGTGATATTTCTATAAAATACTGAAAAATTTAGAAATATTTCTATATAATCCTGACAGATTTAGAAATATTTCTATAAAATACTGAAAGATTTAGATATATACTTCTTTAAAATACTGAAAAATTTAGAAATATTTCTATATAATCCTGACAGATTTAGAAATATTTCTATAAAATACTGAAAGATTTAGATATACTTCTTTAAAATACTGAAAGATTTAGAAATATTTCTATAAAAACTGAAAGATTTAGAAATATTTCTATAAAAAATACTGACAGATTTAGATATATTTCTATAAAATACCGAAAGATTTAGAAATATTTCTATAAAACAATAATTATTTACCTTGAGATAATCACAGAACACAAGTTAACGTCTTATCAACAACATAAATTATCTTCACTGATCCATGCGATACACTTATCTCCAGGAGTAAGATACCCTAGCTATGTTTGATAGCTTTCTGATGCAACAACCCACAACGAACAATCGTTACTTCAGGCTACAAGTCCGCCCAGTATATATGAACATCGCCAGCTGAGTGAGACATTGAGTGAATGTGATCTCTAGGGTTACTCACGGTGCGAGCTCCGACACATCATGGTCACATCTGCGTGCTAGTCATTCGCGATATCCAATTAATGGAGAAAAGGCTTGATCCCAATTCTTTTTATTTGTCCTCAATGCTCTATCCATTTTGCAACTGTTCAATATATCAGCTCGATAGTGTGCGTATCTACTCATAATCCAATACGTACTGTTTATAAGATAACACACACAAATAAATCCTGATTTTTATGTAAACTAACACGATTTGAAGCCAAAACGTCTTTATATTATTATATAACTAATAAAATATGGAACCAAAACGTCAAGACTAGTATATAAGTAACAAACGATTCAACCAAAACGTCAAGATTGTATATAAGTAACAAACGATTAAACCAAAACGTCAAGATTGTATATAAGTAACAAACGATTAAACCAAAACGTCAAGATTGTATATAAGTAACATAGGTTGAAACTAAAAAGCACGTAATTATTATTACATTAACAAATACGGATACGACAACATTGCCGAAGACGAATGTGTTGGGCCATTGGTGCAAATAATACGGCGATACAACATATTTTCATTCTCTGCACTAAATCCTGCTGGGATCTTGTAGGATCATTGTTCTTCTACAAGAGAGATTCAGTGGGAGTTTGAGAATGAATGCTGAAGAAAAAGAATAAGAAACGTAAATGACCTTAACTCTACCTTCTCTCACTTATCCTTTCTTATCACTACTCTCTCACTTCTTCTGTCCCCTCTCACACTTCTTTTGCTCCATCTCACTTGTTATCCTTTACTATCTCCCCTTTCACTTATTATCCCTTCCTATCTCCCATCCACTTCTTATCCTTTCATATCTCCCCTCTAACTTCTGCCCCTCTCAAATCTTATCCCCATCTCCCCTCTAACCTTTTATCCCTTCATATCTCCCCTCTCACTTCTTATCCTTTTCTATCTAACTTTCCTTCTTCCTTCTTATCCCTTCATATCTCCTCTCTGATGTATTATTCCTTCCTACCTCCCCTCCCTTCTTCTGCCCCTTTTCACTTTTTACCCCTTTCTATCTCCTCTCTAACTTCTTCTTCCCCCTTTCACTTCTTATCTTACCTTTCTCACAGATTATATCTGTCCTCTCCTACAACTTATCACTTCTTATCTTATCTTTCTCACAGATTATATCTGTCCTCTCCTACAACTTATCACTTCTTATCTTATCTTTCTCACAGATTATATCTGTCCTCTCCTACAACTTATCACTTCTTATCTTATCTTTCTCACAGATTATATCTGTCCTCTCCTACAACTTATCACTTCTTATCTTATCTTTCTCACAGATTATATCTGTCCTCTCCTACAACTTATCACTTCTTATCTTATCTTTCTCACAGATTATATCTGTCCTCTCCTACAACTTATCACTTCTTATCTTATCTTTCTCACAGATTATATCTGTCCTCTCCTACAACTTATCACTTCTTAATTTTACTTACTCCAACTCTTTCTATGATCCTTTTCCCTCCGTATCCTCTCTCTATTATTCCTTGCCTCCTTTTAGCGCTCACTTATCCCCCCCCCCTCATACTCCGCATCATCAGTGCTTGATAACATCGTACAACACGAGAACCAACTGTGTATTTGCAGATAGCGCAGGTTTGTTTGTCTACTCCACGAGCTCTATACTACAGGGAGAGGGCCCGTACGTCCTCCTGAGAACAAACTTGGATACTCTTACAAGGAGGAACCAATAAGGAGGGCATATAAACATACATGTCAGAGGATTTATCGACTAGGGAGGAATTGCACGGAATGGTGTGAAAATTGATGAGCGTAGGAGGGTTGAATGTGCGGTGGAGTGCTAATTTTGGTAACATGTATGAGATGGTCTTGGAAAGAAATCCGGAGAAATCAAGTAATCCATGGTAAGATGACCAACTAGGATTACAGGACAAACAATTTCAGTCAGAAGAGGGAGGGTGTAGACGCTACTGTCGACTAGCACTAGATCAATGAAACTTTATTTACTGGGAGAATTACCTTCTGCCTCTCGGATCGAAAGATGGTCAATGTTGTCAGTATCATCGAAATATTTAAGATGGTCAGTTCCCACTACCATCGAAATATTTAAGGTGATCAATGTTCCCACTACCATCGAAATATTTAAGGTGATCAATGTTCCCACTACCATCGCAATATTTATGATGGTCAATGTTGCCAGTATCATAAAATATTTAAGATGGTCAATGTTCCCATTAAATACAAAATATTTAAGGTTATCAATGTTCACAGTATCATCGAAATATTTAAGGTGATCAATGTTCCCAATATCATCTAAATATTTACGGTGGTCATTGTTCCTAGTATCATCGAAATATTTATGATGCTCAATATTCCCAGTATCATCAAAATATGTAATGTCAACAGTCCCGCTACCATCGCAATATTTTAGGTGGTCATTATTGCTACTATCATCGAAATATTTAAGGTAATTAATGTTCCCAGTATCATCGAATTAATTACAATGATCAATGTTCCCACTATCATTATTTTTTTTTAATCGATTAATATTCGTCTCTCATAAAAATATTTAAGATGTTAAATGTTCCAGCTCTCATGGAATATTCCATATGGTCAATGTTCCATCTTTCACCAAAATATTGCATATGGTCAATGTTCCCACTTTCACCAAAATATTTCATATGATCAATGTTCCCACTTTCACCAAAATATTTCATATGGTCAATGTTCCCACTTTCACCAAAATATTTCATATGGTCAATGTTCCCACTTTCACCAAAATATTCCATATGGTCAATATTCCCACTTTCACCAAAATATTCCATATGGTCAATATTCCCACTTTCACCAAAATATTTCATATGGTCAATGTTTCAGCTAAAGCAAGTTAATGTGTCCCTTCGTTTTAATACACCTAAGATACCAATGTTCCCACTTTCATCAAAATATTTAAGAACGTAAATGATACACCTCCTATCAAAGCATTTAAGATGATCTTTATTCCCACCTTAAATTATTTCAGTTTACCAACGTTCTCACTTTCATTAAATATTTCTGATGGGCAATTCTCATACTCTCATAGCAATCTGTAAGAACGTCAGTGTTCCCACTCTCATAGAAATAGAGTGGTCATTGTCTATGTGAGCTTTTTACCTTTTTAACTACTTCCAATATTCTGATTATCACTTAAATTTAATGTAATGGAAACACTGGCAATCACAATAATACTATGTTTATTACTGTAAGTTCCCTGTGAATCATCGGGCTGCAACTGTCGATTTCCAACTGTATTTGTAATGTGTTGCATTCTTGAACTCTTCGCATATTACTACAGATATTACTACTGCTACTACAGCTGTAACTACTACTGCTACTACTGCTACAATAACTTGTTGCTATAGCTGTTACTACTGCTACTACAGCTGTTGCTACAGATATTACTACTGCTACTACAGCTGTTGTTATTGTTGCTATAGCTGTTACTACTGCTACTACAGCTGTTGCTACAGATATTACTACTGCTGCTACACCAGTTGTTATTGTTGCTATAGCTGTTACTACTGCTACTACAGCTGTTGTTATTGTTGCTATAGCTGTTACTACTGCTACTACAGCTGTTGCTACAGATATTACTACTGCTGCTACACCAGTTGTTATTGTTGCTATAGCTGTTACTACTGCTACTACAGCTGTTGTTATTGTTGCTATAGCTGTTACTACTGCTACTACAGCTGTTGCTACAGATATTACTACTGCTGCTACACCAGTTGTTATTGTTGCTATAGCTGTTACTACTGCTACTACAGCTGTTGTTATTGTTGCTATAGCTGTTACTACTGCTACTACAGATGTTGTTATTGTTGCTATAGCTGTTACTACAGCTGTTGTTATTGTTGCTATAGCTGTTACTACTACTACTACTACCACTACAGCGGTTGCGACATATATTACTACTACTACTACAGCTGTTGTTATTGTTGCTATAGCTGTTACTACTGCTACTACAGCTGTTGTTATTGTTGTTATAGCTGTTACTACTCCTACTACAGCTGTTTCTACATGTATTACTGCTGCTACTACAGCTGTTGTTATTTTTGCTATATCTGTTACTACAGCTGTTGTTATTTTTGCTATATCTGTTACTACAGCTGTTGTTATTGTTGCTATAGCTGTTACTACTGCTACTAAAGATGTTGTTATTGTTGCTATATCTGTTACTACTGCTACAGCTATAGCTGCTACTACTACAGCGATTGCTACAGATATTACTACTACTACTACTACAGATATTACTACTACTACTACAGATATTACTACTACTACTACAGATATTACTACTACTACTACAGATATTACTACTACTACTACAGATATTACTACTACTACTACTACAGATATTACTACTACTACTACAGATATTACTACTACTACTACTACAGATATTACTACTACTACTACAGATATTACTACTACTACTACAGATATTACTACTACTACAGCTGTAGCTACTGCTGCTGCTACTACTGCACTGTGGTTACAACATATGTGTTTGTGTGAGAGCTGCAGTAGTGAAAATATACCATTCAGTTTACAGCTTGGCTGTAATATCTGCACAATTCAGTTTACAGCTTGGCTGTAATATCAACACCATTCAGTTTACAGCTTGGCTGTGATATCTGCACCATTCATTCTGACATACCCGACTTCATCAGGAACTCATTATCGTCTTCTGTAGAAAGTCATGTCGATCGATGTTGCCAAAACATTGTAATATCCTGGTGAAAACCTTGTTATTTAGCCAATTTTCTTTTTTACAGCGATCTCTCTCATGATAGCCCTATTGGAAATATTTTTGTGAAAATCCTTCCCAAATTCAGTGCAGCTGAATAATTATTGAGGATATTAAACATGAGGAAGGGGGGATCAAACTTCCCCTCATGGATCAGATAAATGACAACAACGAGGGAATATGACCTCGAGAATGTTAATGAGAAATGTGACCTATAGATACACTCACACTCCCAATCCCACCCCCACCCAGTCAATTCTACCGTTCGTTATGAATGCGTAATGGTTCAGTAAGACTTAATTCTTTTGTTGCGGTACGCTGCTTTCAACCGCAAGCGTTTGTTAAATTTCATTACAAGAGAGTTTTTAATCATATAAATAGTGGGGTCGCGGTTACTGGTAATTCAGCCCCCACAATTTCAGGAGATATAAATTCTTGTGCGGGCGTTCTCAAATTCCTGCTTAGTTAGTAGAATGCGTTGATGGGACCGGAATGCACTGTGTTATGGTTTACAGTGTGTCTGCGATGTTTGCGTTTCGGTCGGACACATCGGACTTCAACGTAGTTTTTTTGGGTCACTTTAATGTATGGACAGTGTATTCTACCATTCACACCTTCTTAGTCGCTATTTATGATATTCATGACAAGTCTTTTGTCATGGCTTGCTCTCTTTTCTGACTCCGATAGCACTCTGACTATGATATGACATGAAACGAAAGACCCATCCCTGAATTAGTGGTTTAGATATTCGCTTTGTACTCAAATGTTCGTGGGTTCTAACCCGGCTGTACCCGTTCGAACCGGCTTAACAAAGTGGCATTTTTTCGGATCATCACTAGAGATTATCGCATTAAGCTACGAAGTTACGTGCTATGAGTGATACTCTCTGAGCATGACCGTCAGCAGTAAATACCTCCATACAGAAAGTGAACACGACGCCAATCGTGATGTTTTTAAATATTTTCATTCTTTTCGTTGGTCACTGTTTATATACTTTGAGTAGCATGCCAAAAGAACCACGGCCAACAAACAAAATTCACGGAAATAATCAAAAATGAGCCCTTCATGCATGTTTACTTTAAGTATAGAGCTCTTCAATGGAGTCTGGCCATGCTCGGGCGTGGGTTACCGCTTCGTATGAGAGCGACGGGGTACATATGGGCGCAATGAAGTCGTTAGTGAAGTACAACGGAACTCGAGTACAATGAAGTCAATCCTCTACGAGGAACAGGAGGATTCATTCCATCTTTCACATCGAAGCCAACTCCATGAAGTGGAGATGTGGCTTAGTCCAGACAACAGAGGCTGGAAACTAAGATTGGTCCGGACATTCCTGACATTGAGCAGAACCAGTCCTGTCCAAGCAATCACTGGTGCTGAAGTCGGAGATGCCAGATCGAACAGCGCACAAACATCCATGGTATCACTGCAACATGACAAGAAAATCGCATTCTTCATTTGACGTGACCAGAGGATTGTCAGCCATTTGAAGTGACCAGACGATTGTCAGCCATTTGACGTGACCAGATGATTGTCAGCCATTTGACGTGACCAGATGATTGTCAACCATTTGACGTGACCAGATGATTGTCCGGACAACAATGATATACATTATTTCCGATTTCAATTTTTTTTGTTTCTGTGACCTGAAAGTGAACCACAGAATTGTAACACTATACCTGCCATGTATGTCGTAAGAAGTAACTAAGTGCGTCTGACATATTTTTGGCCAACTAATCTTTAGACGATCATAAATTCATTGCTAATCAGATCAATTGGATAGAAAAACGTATATATCTCACCCAATCTGCAAATCGATTAGACCAAAAACTGACATAACATTGTCACCATTGAAACGAAGATTGTCCTATACACAATTAGACGTCCGTGTGTTGCCGGGGCCCGAAAGGGGAGCAAAGAATAGCACCACTGTTCACCTTCCACGCATGTCGTAAAAGGCGACTAAGGAGGTTATGGGATGGAGTTGGCTGTCTCATACCATATAGGGTCAGTGATCCAAAGTCATGCTGAAGTCGGATGTGTCAGGCCAAACGGCGCAGATATCGCAGCAATGCTGTAAACCATGACACAACTCATTCCGTTGCCACACTTTACCTTCCATGCATATAATAAGAAGAGACTAATGAGGTTATGGGGTGAAGTTGGAGACTCTTCTTCTTCTTCTTCTGCGTTCGTTCTCAAACTCCTAAAGATTAGCAGGATGTAGTCCGGAGAACGGAACTCGTGTCATGATTTACAGCATTGCTGCGATATCTGCGCCTTTCGTCCTGACACATCCGACTGCAGCATGGCTTTGGGTCACTGACCCTATACGGGATGGGACAGCCAACTCCATCCCATAACATCCTTAGTCGCCTTTTACGACATGCGTGGAAGGTAAACAGTGTTGCTAATCTTTGCTCCCCTTTCGGGCCCCGGCAACACACGGGCGAAGAACAGCGAGTGAAGATGAACTAATATAATTCTTGAATAACACTCATTTGTAAGGATTTCAGAAGTGGATTGTAAATACAATCATTTGAAAACAAATGTTAAATAATAAACTTTCGCATCAATTATCTAATGTCTGCTGTATTTTCTCAGTTTTTGTTGTAAGGGAACGCAGCATCGAATTGTGATCGGTGTTAGGACTACTGCACGTATGGTCAGTCGCTTGATATGCAGTAATATTTTGACGTCTCTGAATGGTGACTCCTTCAAACTACATTCTTCTTGATCTCCCTCTGCATTTTGCTGTTTCCATTTGTATGCTCTTGTCGCTGGCCAGTAAGGGTTCATTCTCATTAGCTGGCCGAACCATTTTCGTCTCTGTTTTTCAATTTATTTGACAACAAAATTTGTTCCAACAGTTTTTGTAATCTCTTCATTCCTCAAAAATTCTTGAGACTAACGGGAATTGAACCAGTCCGTTCAACGGCACCAAATCGCCTAGCAGCTATTGAACACGCGTTCTTCCGTACTTGACTAACCGCATCTCCAAGAAAAAGATGCGATTTCATCAAGCCTTTCAAACCGTGCACTCAAAGTCACCAGAACGGACCGATCGAGACAAGGACTATTACAACAACAACAAACATCCCGTACAGGTATTGAAATATCCTCAGTAACAACAAACATATAACATAATATCCGTATTAGTTTTCATTAGTTTTAGATCATTTTCCTCAAATGATCTTTTCTTGTTCTGTTTGCTGCTTTCCTTAGACATCTCATGTCACACGGAGTGAGCAATCTCTCCTGTTCTTTAGTTAGTGTCCATGTCTGACATTGATAACACAATATTGGTATAATGATTGAATTTATACCCGCCGAAGACGGATGTGTCGGGCCATTGGCGCAAATAAAACGGCGACACAACGCATTTCCATTCTCTGGACTACATCCTGCTAGAAATCTAGTAGGACAATGGTCTTGCTACAAAGGAGATCCAGCAGGAGTTTGAGAATGAACGATGAAGAAGAAGAAGAATTTATAATTTGCCTTTTTTGGTATTCATCGGGATTGATTTATGGTTCAAAATTGGTGTAAGTTCATAATTTACGTAGCTAACTATTTTGAATCCTTGTTTCCTTCTCTCTCTACATTATTTCGTGGTCTGTAAAAATTCTTCCAAGATATTTAATTTCCTTCACATTTCTTAAGTAGTTGATAATTTATATTTATGTTGATTGTATTGGGTTTTCTGCATATAGACATTACTTCTGTTTTGTTCTGCACCAATTATACGGAACATATAGAACTAGCGTATATTTGAGAGACAGAGTCAATGCTCTTGCAGGTCAACAAGAACATCTACCGATGGTCATCATCATCAAGTGCCGTCTCCGCAACGAAGGTTGGCTGCAACGTATCTCCAACATCTCCTGTCTCTTGTCTTGGTGGTGCACTCTACTAGACTGTAACCTGTCCATCGTGTAATGTTACTCTCCCACTTGTATCTCTGCCTACCTCTTGCTCGCTTCCCTTTGACTTTACCCTCAAGTAAGGTCTTCAATAGGGTGTCATGTCTTTTAATGTGTCCAAAGTATTTTATTTGCCTGATCTTTATTTCTCTTAGTAGTTCTTTCTTCATATTAAGTGTCTTTAGCACCTCTTTATTTGTTTTCTTCTCTTTCCATGATGTTCTCCCTATTCTTCTATATACCCACATCTCAAAGGCATCAATTTTGTCTTCTAATTGTTTATTTAGTGTCCATGTTTCTGAGCCATACATTAATATGGAATAGATGTAGCATTTTATAATTCTCATTTTTAACTTGTTTGTAATTTGTTTAGATATTAATAATTTCTAACGATGGTGAAACTTAGAAATCTTGCAAGATTTGAGAACGTGATGAGGCACGATCCCTTATCCAAGATTTTTCCTGAAATGGGCAGGTGAGGTTGGAAGAAGAAGATGTAAAAGGAAAGTAGCATTGATAAAATTAATGTCTGAACATGACTTTGAGACACTATTCAGAGACGTCAAAATATTACTGCATATCAAGCGACCATACACCCAATAGTCCGAAGACCGATCACCATTCAATGCTGCGTTGCCTTACAACTCAGTTTCTCTACACCTAAATAGGGCACTGACAACAGAGGGCGCGTGGCACAATTTCTGTGGTGATGTTTTTTTAATTGGCACCCCTACGATCCTGAGGGGTTATATCAGGATTTCTCAATTTTTTTTAATTATTTGTTTTTGGTGTTTTTTTTGTGCGGTGGGTTCCAAGGGCCAGTTTCAGAAATACACAGTTTGTCGCGGACTGGAAGTACAAAAAACGAATCTGAAATGCATATGATCTGTGGAGTTTTTATACAGGTATTAAATTGCGCTCAGGAAGATCGTGAAGGCAATGAATGTGTATTGGGTTTAGGGAGGACATAGTGATAGAAAGTGATCACCTTAAACCGCAAACAGCGAAAGAGGTCGGCCAATTTCTTCAACAGTAAATTGATTGATTTTTTTAAACAATTGGTGGCGCAGCCATCAACCCACCATGTTTTGGTTGTAGTGATTTTCTATGTAATATAATGTAGGCAATATAGGCAGTAGTTTACCATTGCTTTCTGAACGGTCATGATGCACAATTGCCTGTGGTGGGATTCGAACTCAGTACCTTGGTCGTCACAAATGTGTCCTGTACCACGCCACCAGATCGTCGAACACAACCGTATTAATTTTACTAAATATTTTCGCGTTTTCTGGTAACTAATGGACATTTACATACATAACCTTATTTAGATATGTAGCCTTATTTACACATGTAGCCTTATTTATATATGTAGCCTTATTTACATATGTAGCCTTATTTATATTTGTAGCCTTATTTACACATGTAGCCTTATTTATATATGTAGCCTTATTTACATATGTAGCCTTATTTATATTTGTAGCCTTATTTATATATGTAGCCTTATTTATATATGTAGCCTTATTTACACATGTAGCCTTATTTACACATGTAGCCTTATTTAGCTGCAGACATATTGATTCAAGTTATGTGGTTCTAGATCAGGCTCACAAGAAGCACTTGGAATATCTTTTAGGAGCACCACCGGTCAACATTTTCGGTTTTGCTCGAGCCATGCCCAGTATGTTAACAAAATATGATGGCTCCGGACCATGCCCAACATGTTAACAATATATCATGGCTCCGTGTCATACCCAGAGTGTTAACAAAATATGATGACTTCGAGCCATGCCCAACATGTTAACAATATATCATAGCTCCCAGCTATGCCCAACATGTTTACAGAATATCATGGCTCTCAGCCATGCCCAGAATGTTAACAAAATATGATGGCTCCGAGCCATGCCCAGAATGTTAACAAAATATGATGGCTCCGAGCCATGTCCAGCGTGTTAACAAAATATCACACTTAAGATACAGATCTTCAGAATATGTGTCTTCTCCCCAACGATTGGCTACTATTGGTCCCCTGACAATTTCTGTCTCCTGACTTTGTACGACACTCTTCGCGTTGTTCGTTGTGTTGGAACATTGTCGAATATGAAACGGCGGCACAACCCATTTCCATGCTCTTGACCAGATTCTATTGGAAATTTAGCTGGACCATTCTAATGCTACAAGGGTGGTCCAAAGAGAGTATAAGAACGAAAGCAAAACAATGAAATAAACAACAAACGAGCTATGAAGCAAATTGTCTATGTGCAATCTGATTTGAAAAGGGAGATAGGTGCGGAGTTCCAGATGATACGGCTAATTTCAACCGCCGGGCAACATCGTGCTAAACGCGGGAGTCTGAGAACGAAAGCAGACGATAAAAATAACCAGTAATAATATCCTCTCTTTAGCTTGTAATCGATAGAAAATATTCTGTAGATGGAGTTAGGACGAAACACGAAAAAATGTGTTGCAACTTTGTCTGACAGCGCAAATATTCCGTAGATGGAGTTAGGACGAAACACGAAAAAATGTGTGGCATCCTTGACTGCCAGTGCAAATAACCCGCAAGTCCACATCAAACGCAGATTGTTTTATCAAGAAAAACATCGATGCAAGATTTTCCCCCACCAACACGTCATGCAATACCTTCTCCAACTATAACAACTTACACAAAGCGTCACTCATCTTGGCTGATGCGAGTGTTCATTGGCTAGCGAAACAAAGTATACACAAAATGACCAATGAAAAAATACAAATCAGTCGCATCATCCTAGATTAGTGACGCAATTTCTGACTGGTAGGACCTAGTATTTGGAGGAGAACTTGCTCAATGCCTGTGTGAAACACCGTGCTCAATAAAGGCTGACCGACTCCTACATCTCACCGCCGTCTACTCACTTCGAAAATAAACCCACGTGCTCACAGCGACTACAATTTCCCCATCTTTTAGCAATCAACGCATTTCCTGTGTTAGATTTGACAATCAATTTTTCTTCTTAAGAGGAAGAATCCAATCTATATTCTACACGTCCTAGAAAGTGAACAATCTATATTCTACACATCCAAAAAAGTGAACAAATTATATTCTACACATCCAAAAAAGTGAACAAATTATATTCTACACGTCCTAGAAAGTGAACAATCTATATTCTACACGTCCTAGAGAGGAAACATTTCAAGCAATGCTCAGTACGTCATAAAAAAGCACAATCTATACTTTACAAGTCCTAAAGAACGCACACTCTATATTATATGTCCTAGATAATGAACAATCTATATTCAACAGCCATTCTATACTCTATACTTCCTAAAGAATGTAATGATCAGTCTATACTCTATACTTCCTAAAGAATGTAACATCGTTATATACGTATCATCATTATTATCAGCATAATCATCTTTGTCTTTATCAACATCATCATCACCACTGCCATTATTATCAGTATCATTATACTTCCTAAAGAATGACATGTAATTTATATTCTATATGTTCTATATCTTAAAAAATGACATGTAATTTATATTGTATATGTTCTATGTCTCAAAGAATGAAATATAATCTATATTCTATATTTCCGAAATAACACACTGTCTAACATATATTCTATCCGTTCTAAAGAATGCAGTCTAACGTATATTCTATCCGTCCTAAAGAATGCAGTCTAACGTATATTCTATCCGTCCTAAAGAATGCACATTTTAATGTAAATTATTTCCCTGAAATTACCATTATCATCATCAAGAACCATGCCGTCTGGTGTAAGCGATCAGTAATCTCCACAAGTCTTCAACTCTAGTATCTTGTATAATAATGTTATATGCAAGCTACGCCAGGGAGTTAAAATAATATTTGTTCAGACATTCGTCCCCTGTTTCTCTTGCTTTCAATCTTTTCATCTATCACGCTTATTTGTTGTAAAGTTTAGATAACATGCGAATCTAGCATCTGGGATTTAAATCAGATTTTACAACCGTTCAGCTAACACCGCATCTAATTATATTATTTATGTACCATATTACATCTGAAGCAACTCTGTTTCTGTGTTATTTATGCTAACAGGTATACCTAATGGTTCGTGTAGTACAAAGGCCTCATGGTACGTACTTGGTTCCAATCTTTGAGTTTATAATTCCTTTAATCATCTGTTTCTTTTGATAGTACGTTATTAGCACATCTGGTTGATCATCAGCAGCCTCCTCCTTGGTCAGCCGATCTGCTTTCTCGTTTCTAGGTATTCCACAATGTGATGGTATCCATTGTATAGATACTTAAGGCTGATTATTCTTCTTCTTCTGCGTTCGTTCTCAAACTCCTGCAGATTAGCAGGATGTAGTCTGGAGAACGGAACGCGTTGTGTCATGGGTTACAGCATTGCTGCGATATCTGCTACTGTCGGCCTGACACATCCGACTTCAGCATGGCTTTGGGTCACTTACCCTATATGGGATGGGACAGCCAAATCCATCCCATAACCTCCTCAGTCGCCTTTTACGACATGCGTGGAAGGTAAACAGTGTTGCTATTCTTTGCTCCCCTTTCGGGCCTCAACAACACACGAACGAGGCTGATTTGATCTGGTATTTTCAGGTCTGGTGTTTTTCTGGACTGGAGCGCTTGTGGTGCTGATCTTGCTTCTGTCAAGAATACTACAGGCTGTGGAAGAAGAATTGGTGCTTCACATGTTTCCATTGTGTTTTGTGCGTGGCAACCTGGTTATCTGTGCGCCTTTTGGCTGGTTGCCTCCGTCTTCAGCACTCTGCTTACTTGGGCCGGACTATGGTCCTGCTCGAGTGGGAGTGCCCGACCAGTCTTATTTTCCAGCCCCTGATGGCTGAACTAAGCCCCATCACCACTTCAAGGTGCTGGCCTCAGAACAGGACACAACCGACTCCGCACTCACATGTATACAAAGTTCAAGATTAGCAACACGGCCATGTGTACATGTGGACAGGCAGCATAGAGTGCCAAACATATACTTCAAAAGTGTTCTGAGAATGAAACGCTGAGGCAGACATATTGTCCAGAGGAAACAACACTGGAATCAAAACTCTATGGGACACTGTATGAACTACAAAAGACAGTGAGTTTTATTAAGGAGACAGAATTACAGATATAGACATGTTTCAAGTGAACGAAAGAAGAAGAAGGTGCTTCACAGTTTTTCAACTGTATCTTACAGAACAGTGATATTTTTGGTAAAAAAAAAATCTTCTGGGGAGAACATAATATCTCATTGAAGTCTAGCTATTCATTACGACATTACGCAATGTTAGTTAAAGTATGATACCTATTCTCAGCGATATTCGCTAACGAAAAAAAAACAACAAACGAATAGGATATTGAATCTGGCACTCAATTGTATCCAGTTTGGTGCAAAAAATCTAATCAATAATATGTTCGTATACTCCGCACAGTGTTTACCCAAGACTTATTGGATTACAAAACTCATTCTGTAACGAATTTCGTTCTCCATGTTTATTGTGTACAGCACAAATCCGTTACGTCATCCTAGCACATAAAAATGGTACGTAGCACGATCGACCGTGCTAAATATAGCACAGCAAGGGAAGTAATCACTTTCACAGGGAACCCTCTGCCAGGCTTAGATTTGTTCAAATAAATGAAACGCTGGCTGGAAATTGAGAAATTGTGTTCAGGATTTGATCTTAAGACTGAGCTAGAGAAAAAAGTGGAGGTAAATAAAATTAAGAATGATAGATTACGATACCGGAGTGATGGTTACACAACTGTAGACGTGTTCTGAATATAATGCAATATTTGCAAAGAATCGATTACTATATCTTAATGAAATTGTTTTTTACTAAAGTTAACACTAGATTTATTATTTTAATACTTTCACGTGAATTTTACAAATAGAATAAGTATAATGTGAAATCAATATTAATGATAGGAAAATGGACGATTTCGGCACTCCTGGTATTTTTTCCCTTCACAAAAATTTGTTGCACAATCTCTTATATCTTTATATATTTATATCTATATTTATATTTATACCTATATTTATATGCATATTTTTACCTATATGTATTATATATATTTATATTTATTTTTATATTTATATTTATTTATATATTTATACATATATTTATATTTATACCAATATTTACATCTATTTTATATCTATATCTATATTTAAATTTATAGCTATATTTATATCTATGTTTATATTTATATCTATGTTTATATTTATAACTATATTTATATGTATACCTATATTTATATCTATACCTATATTTATGTCTATACCTATATTTATATGTATATCTATATTTATATGTATATCTATATTTATATGTATACCTATATTTATATGTATATCTATATTTATATGTATATCTATATTTATATGTATACCTATATTTATATGTATACCTATATGTATATCTATACCTATATTTATATCTATACCTATATTTATATCTATACCTATATTTATATCTATACCTATATTTATATGTATATCTATATTTATATGTATATCTATATTTATATGTATATCTATATTTATATGTATACCTATATTTATATCTATACCTATATTTATATCTATACCTATATTTATATCTATACCTATATTTATATGTATATCTATATTTATATGTATATCTATATTTATATGTATATCTATATTTATATGTATACCTATATTTATATCTATACCTATATTTATATCTATACCTATATTTATATGTATATCTATATTTATATGTATATCTATATTTATATGTATATCTATATTTATATGTATACCTATATTTATATCTATACCTATACTTATATTTACATCTATATTTATACTTTATATCTATATTTATATCTATATATATACCTATATTTATATCTATACCTATATTTACATCTATATTTATATCTATGTTTATATTTATATCTATATATATTTATATGTATAGCTATATTTACTGGAGGGGATGATAGAAGGCAACAGGGGCAAAGGCCGACCAAGACGCCGTTGGACAAAAGACATTCATGAATGCCTGCGCATGTCACTGGAAGATGCAGAGCAACTTGCTCAAGACCGCGGAGAATTCGAGAGATCCATAGGAAAGTCTACATTCTGGAAAGAATATGTCACGTGATGATACCTATATTTATATCTATTTTATATTTATATCTATATTTATATCTATTTTATATTTATATCTATATTTATATCTATTTTATATTTATATCTATATTTATATCTATTTTATATTTATATCTATATTTATATCTATTTTATATTTATATCTATATTTATATCTATTTTATATTTATATCTATATTTATATCTATTTTATATTTATATCTATATTTATATCTATTTTATATTTATATCTATATTTATATCTATTTTATATTTATATCTATATTTATATCTATTTTATATTTATATCTATATTTATTTCTGTAGTACATTAGGCCCTCTCCTAACACTTTGGATTTCTCCTTATAATTATACGAAGAGACTGACGTATTAGCATCGAACTGGAACTGTCAGCAGTTACACGCTGATGAATTATTGAGAGACGGTGATCGAAGCACCTATGAACTTGTCCGGAGTTGGCTTGTGATAAAATTGCAGTTATGACTCATAATTGCAATATACAAACATGATTGATACAAAGACAGAGGCAGGCCATGCAAAAGATGGATTATAAACATAAAACATGGATTATAAACATAAAAGAGTCAACGGAAACTAACATATATGAAGCACACAAAAT
This sequence comes from Meghimatium bilineatum, assembly GCA_034231615.1. Taxonomy (NCBI): domain Eukaryota; kingdom Metazoa; phylum Mollusca; class Gastropoda; order Stylommatophora; family Philomycidae; genus Meghimatium; species Meghimatium bilineatum. The sequence goes on along the minus strand of CM067304.1, from coordinate 10,499,486 downwards.
GTCTCCATAGAACTCTTCTACCCCTTCACGGTATAAAGGGGTACCAGTAAACTCTTCTACCCCTTCACGGTATAAAGGGGTACCAGTAAACTCTTCTACCCCTTCACGGTATAAAGGGGTACCAGTAAACTCTTCTACACCTTCAAGGTATAAAGGGGTACCAGTAAACTCTTCTACCCCTTCACGGTATAAAGGGGTACCAGTAAACTCTTCTACCCCTTCACGGTATAAAGGGGTACCAGTAAACTCTTCTACCCCTTCACGGTATAAAGGGGTACCAGTAAACTCTTCTACCCCTTCACGGTATAAAGGGGTACCAGTAAACTCTTCTACACCTTCACGGTATAAAGGGGTACCAGTAAACTCTTCTACACCTTCAAGGTATAAAGGAGTACCAGAGACCTCTTCTACTCCTATCTATCTATAAGCTTCATTCCATGTCCAAACTGTCCAGGGACATTTACAACTCGAATAGGGCTCATTAGCGATCTACGAACTCATAATCAAGGACATAACTAAAATTGTAGTTTTCAAAAGTGGATGTAGATATGGTCATCATCATCATGTGATGGACTAACAACATCTATAAGCTTTGGCTCTTGTTTGCCTTGCGACGTCAGGGGTGGAAGAGTTCTCTGGAGATGGCCTTCTTGTGCGCGTTTTGTAAGTTTGTTCCTGTCGCGTCTTTGATTTCTGTGATCCATCTTTTACATGGTCTGCCTCTGGCTTTATAACCGTTATGTGTATTTATCGTGGTAATTTGTGGCATGCTGTATATCGGTAGTCTGGAAGCGTGTGAAAACCACTTGATCTGTTGTCTTTTGATGTGTTCCAATACTGGTATTGTTTTGGTTATCTGTCTGATGTTATCGTTTCTAATTCTATCGCTTAATGACACTCCGAGTATTCTTCGTAGACATGTCGCTTCTGCTGTCACTATTTTTGTGTGTCTTGAGATGTCCTTGTCCATGTTACTCCTGCAAGGTATAAAGAAGTACCATAGAACTTTTCTCTGGTAAAAGAGACTTCTTCATAACCCGTAAAATGTGTCCACTTTAGAAAACGGCTCATTTAGACCAGTGTGTCATCGTTGCATGTAAGAGAAAATAACAGCAACACTGTGTCTGCGAACGATGTTCTTAGAGAGGACTAAGGAAGGTTGGGTTTGAACTATCTTCCTATCCAGTAATTAGTCAAAACCACATTAAACAAAGGATGCATGTTGAAGTCTTATACTTCGTAGGGAGCAGGAGCTGTAAGATAGTTGAAGACTATCAAAGTAGACAGATAATATCAGTAACTAGATAGATAAGATCAGTAACTAGATAGATAATATCAGTAACTAGATAGATAATATCAATAATTAGATAGATAATATCAGTAACTAGATAGATAATATCAGTAACTAGACAGATAATATCAGTAACTAGATAGATAATATCAATAATTAGATAGATAATATCAGTAACTAGACAGATAATATCAGTAACTAGATAGATAATATCAATAATTAGATAGATAATATCAGTAACTAGATAGATAATATCAGTAACTAGATAGATAATATCAGTAACTAGATGGATAATGTCAGTAACAACGACTGATAGTGTACATATTAAAACAAACACTTTAGTCAAGTTTTCCCACACGTAAACACGAAGAATATACTCAGAAACAAGTACACATAAGCATACACCTGCATAATAACACAAACACGTCCAGAATATCATTGCATCAAAACATCTGTTAATGATGATTCGTCATAAATAAAACTGAAAACATGACAAGAACGGGTTACTTTACCCCTTTGAAATCTATATGGTGAGGCTTGCTTTCCATAACTTTCGATATACTATCTGGATCTACAAATGTGACAAATCCGAATCCCCTGGAGAAAAAAAAATGTACAAAATAAGAGTAATCATAATATAACATGACATGTAGCGATATATATATATTATTTGCTTAATATATACAATCATAAGGAAGTTAGGTACTTTCCCAGTTAAAGGGTCTATTAGGTACTTTCCCAGTTAAAGGATCTATTAGGTACTTTCCCAGTTAAAGGATCTATTTGGTACTTTCCCAGTTAAAGGATCTATTAGGTACTTTTCCTGTTAAAGGATCTATTAGGTACTTTCCCAGTTAAAGGATCTATTTGGTACTTTCCCAGCTAAAGAATATATTAGGTACTTTCCCAGTTAAAGGATCTATTAGGAACTTTCCCAGTTAAAGGAAATATTAGGTACTTTTCCAGTTAAAGGATATATTAGGCACTTTTCCATTTAAAGGATCTATTAGGTACTTTCCCAGTTAAATGATCTATTAGGTACTTTCCCAGTTAAAGGATCTATTTGGTACTTTCCCAGCTAAAGAATATATTAGGTACTTTTCCAGTTAAAGGATATATTAGGCACTTTTCCATTTAAAGGAACTAGTAGGTACTTTCCCAGTTAAAGGATCTATTAGGTACTTTCCCAGTTAAATGATCTATTAGGTACTTTCCCAGTTAAAGGATCTATTAGGCACTTTCCCAGTTAAAGGATCTATTAGGTACTTTCCCAGTTAAAGGATCTATTTGGTACTTTCCCTGTTAAATGATCTATTATGTAATTTCCCAGTTAAAGGATCTATCATCACACGTTTTATAAAATCAGCGCCGAACCGAAATTTTGTGTAATTTTGTGACGTCACTGACTGCCGCCTCTATCATAGAAACAAAATGGATAACGTAATAATAAGTTTGTTAGAGATGTAGAAAGGCTCTTACAATCACGAGGACTGCTGCCGGATTCGACGATGTGCGCATCACCCACTGAAAAAATCCCCACGTGCACGCTATCCCCTAAGAGACTCACAAACACAGATCTGCTAAATTAAATATCTCGACTCCCAGTACTGATCGGTAATTATAGACATAATAAAACTTGGAAATAATTTGCGGGATAAACATTGCCGCATTCTTCTTCTTTCGTTCACTTGAAACATGTCTATATCTGTAATTCTGTCTCCTTAATCAAACTCACTGTCTTTTGTAGTTCATACAGTGACCTATAGAGCTTTGATTCCAGTGTTGTTTCCTCCGGCCAATATGTCTGCCTCAGCGTTTCATACTCAGAACAATCTTGAAGTATATGCTTGGTACTCTATGCTGCCTGTCCACATGTACACATGGCCGTGTTGCCAATCTTGAACTTTTTGTACATGTGACTGCGGAGTCTGTTGTGTCCTGTTATGAGACGTAGAATTATAACTTGTTCTGATCTGTTCATATTGTGATAGTCATCTTGTGTTAGTGTTTGTGGCTTTCTTATTGACTTGATCATTAAGACGGCACATAGGGCGGATGTCATAAATTTCCATGTCTCTAGTTTCATTGTAATTTGCTTTAGATCTTCATTGTTTCTGATACCGATGGTGAAACGTTCTCTTGTAATAGTTCTACGTAAAGTTTCTTGTGGTTTTCCTCGTTTTCTCTTGCCCTTTGGTGACCACATCAAAGCTTGACAGGGGAGTATTTCAATATCCATTCTTAGCGCGTGTCCGATGTAATTCCAGCGACGCTTTCTAATATAGGTGGATACATATTCTTGTTTTGATTCTTGTCTGACAACTGTCTTTGATTTGTAGTCTGACCAACGTATGTTCAGTAGCCTTCTAAGACATTTATTTTCAAAGGTGTTTAGTCTTTGTTCTAAGTTTGATGTTGCTTTCCAACTTTCGCATCCATATGTTAATGTTGGAATTATGCAGGAGTTCACGATTTTGAGTTTTATGTTATTTGTTAGTGTTGTTGAATGCAAGATATTTGATAAATGTACTACTACTACACAACAACTGATGACTCGACTATACCGTTACTACTACTACACAACAATTAATGACTCACTTATACCGTTACAACACATGCATCACTTTATTGTTCAATAAACACATACACACTAGAACTATAAGAAAGACAGCGCTGTTCTAACAACCCCACCCCCACCTTCCACGATCATCTATATATGCTTAATGTCATGCTGTGGCATTAGAAAAAAAGGGTCGGTTGTCAGGAAGTGTTGCTAAGCTGTACCGCCCTTGAATCTACAGCTGGAAATTGTATATAGGTAAGTATTGCGTACACCAAACCCCTTACCAGAATAATTTTTTGTATTGATCTCAAGTAACGTCACACATCTTTGCTTATCCGACATTTTGTGCTTTTCATTGGTTGACGATACATAGTGTGTGATTTTCATTGGTTGACGATACAAAGTTTGTGCTTTTTCATTGGTTGACGATACAGAGTGTGTGCTTTTCATTGGTTGACGATTACACTTTTTGTCACAGCCAATGAAAATAACAAGAAGCCAGTTGAAACATCTTATAACGCTTGTTTCTACAATAGTCAATACGTTTCATATATTCCGAGTGCCACGCACGAACCAACAACTTTACTATATTATATATATAGTAAATATTGAACATATTTTTCACTCTTTTTTTCTCACATTTATTCAGAGGGTCATATTATTAAATCGTATATTGTTCATTTTTAGGAATGTCGCATCTGTGTTTTCCCCTGTTCTTTCCCGTACACTCCTTTTTTAAAACCAAAATGGCATATTCTTTCAGCGTTCTCTGTGGGTTTACCTTGAACTTGAACCACATTCATTTCCTCTCAGCAATGTTGCAGGACAATCACACATATGAACGATGACATCAAATATGCTAAACAACCACCACACCAACAGGGCAACACCACAAACAAAACCTTCCAGAGCTAGCCCACACGACTACAATCTCAATCAGACGTAATCAAAACTAACGAGAAATTAATTTCAGGAACATACACACACGCTCCAAAAAAAGCTACAATATTTATGGCCCATCCAACAACGCTACCAGTTATAATTGGTATATGACTTCTACGCAACTAGATCACAATTTTCTCCAAGCTTCGGTCACATAGAGCGTCATTGAACTTGTCTAATCTAACTTTTCATTGGTTAGCGTTACAAGGTATACGCAAAGTGACCAATGAAAAACTACGGATCAGTACTTTCAGTTAAAAAAACTTAACGCTGTTTGATCAGCGCGCAGAATCCACAACGTGATGGATGTGTATTATCCACAGAACTACAGTAAACAAAGTAATCATCCACTTGACAGAAGCATATAGCTGTATCCGTCAGTGGATTAATAATATGGATAGGGATATTTTATATCGTGATTGTATTTATCAAACCACGGTGTATTCTAAGATTTATGACTTCCGTACATGATTGTAACGGTGGGGAAATGAACTAAGAGGCTGGGGCGATAAAGGTTGGTAGGGGTGTCTAATGAAGACTCAATTTTTTTAAAGTAGTTATAGATTGACTGTACAAGTAACTGGAGATGAAACATGAAGCGAATTACTCGGTTTGCAGGTTATGTATAACTAAATTATAAACGTTAGCAATAATGGACGAATAAAAACTATCTTCGCAAGATGATTTTTTTTCTCACTTTACTTTTTGTTTCTTTTTTTCTTTCGTTATATTTCTCTTACTTTCCGGTCTTCTTTTACTTTCTCCGTATCTTTCTTCGTATATTTATTCTTCTTTTTATCTTCATCACTATTTTCAACTTTTCTGTTTCCCCTTCTCTTTCCTTTTCTTATTCTCTTTCCTTTTCTTCTTGTTCTCTTTATTTATCTTTTTTCTTTTTCTTTTCCTCTTTTCTTTTCCTCTTTCTTTTTCTTTTCTTCTTTGCTTTTCTTCTTGCATTTCTATTTCTTCTCTTTTTTTCTTCTTGTCTTTACTTTGTGACAGACTATCGGGCTTGCCGGAAGTCGGACAAAGTAAATTGGCGAATGATAATATTAAAATCATCTGTCCGTTATTTTGCTCAGAGAGTACTTTTAAAAAGTAAAGAAGAAAAAAAAATAGACACCGTAAGAAAATAAGAGTTAGTAAATGTTGACGAGATAGGGTTATTGTCGGAGTTAGTGTGAATATTTAACCAGCCGTGACCGAGGCACGAGAATGGTAGGGGAGAATAAAATATTGCCAAAACTCTTAGTTTAAGAAATGATGCGTAGAATATTCTGGAAGAGATTGTTCACAACCTTGAGTGTAGCAAACTAGAGTAAAACTAGATTAGTAGGAAAACATTTTTGGACAAAAGCGTGAATACAAATGAGTATTCAGCAAGATTTAAATTCAAAAATACGTCCAAAAACGTGAATATAACGAATTTTAATCAATCTTAGGCGATCAGTCGTTCATTCGCCAGCAACTAAGTAACAGCTCAGCCATGTAGCGAAGAATTAATCGAAGAACTATCCATGAAGCAGGACATGGTTCTTCGAATTTTATAGTTTTTGTCAAGAGGAATTTTAGAGTGCAAACTATAACAACGTAATGACGGTAGAATTCTTCCACTGTTGGATTTTTTTTAAGAGCTGCTATGTTATTGTAAAGTGTTAGAGTAAATATTGTGAATTCTAGTGTTATATATAGAATATTAGAGTTATTGTCCGTAGTCGTAACCTTCAAGAAAAATTACCATGTTGTTCCAAACAGACCGACGTTGTGTTTGAACTAGTTGCGAGCACGGCGTGGGTGGGAGGAACAACAAAGTAACCTGTCGCAAGGGCTAGAGTTGTGCCCTGATATCGACGTCTATTTCGGCGGCATTAGACTCGAAACACCATCGAGTCGGACGGCTGCTGGAACAGAGGGCGGAGCACTTATGGGAATGCCCCACGTGCTGTGAGGCCAGTTTTTAATCAAGAATCAATAATATTAGAGTTAGGAGTGAGTAGAAGTAGATTGTGATAGAGGTTTATATGTTAGAAGTAAAATAGCATTAGAAAGGTTATTAATCTATTTATAGAAATAGAATAAATTAGTAAAGTATTTGTGTAGCTCTTTATAGTCAGTAAATAAACTGCCTCCTTTCCTGTGAGTATAAAGACTGAAAGAATGTGTTATATGACATAACGAAGATTGCCCTCACGCAATGCATGTCCATCAACGAAAGTTGTTATTAAAAATATACATGTGTAATAAAGTTTCTTTTCTTTTAGAAGTTAAGAGTTAGTTAAGGTGGCAGGTGGGACCAGCCTCTTTTAGTTGACAGTCGCACAACGAACATCAGAAGAAATTCCAGTTTGGAAACACTATACGGAGAAGGAAGAACATAAAACACGGACCACAACACTAACAAACAAAACAACAACTAAAGACGATAACCAATATAGAAGAGTTCTAAAGTGATATAACCTTACAAAAAAGTTATAAAAATTCTTGAGACTAACGGGAATTGAACTACTACGTTAAACGGCACCAAATCGCCTAGCAACTATTGCACACTCGTTCTTCCGTACTTGACTAACCGCATCTCCAAAAAAAAGATGCGATTTTGTCAAGCCATTCAAACCGTGCACTCAAAGTCACCAGAACAGACCAATCGAGACAAGAACTATTACAACAACAACAAACATCCAAATGGCTTGTCAAAATCGCATTTGTTGTGGAGATGCGGTTAGTCAAGTACGGAAGAGCTCGTGTGCAATAGTTGCTAGGCGATTTGGTGCCGTTGAACGGACTGGTTAAATTCCCGTTAGTCTCAAGAATGTTTAAAAATTGTCCTCTGGCTTCCTACTTAAATTTAATGGTATAAACAAAGAAGTTATACTGTACCAGGTAACAGCTGGAGTTTTAGCGAAAGAAACGTTTCTACCAAATCCTTTTCTATCTATCAATTATAATATTCTAAAACCTGTATCTCACATATTAACTTGACGGTCTTGAAAAAAAAATAATTAGAAACATGAAAATAAATAGAAAAACTAGAGGAGTCCCTTAACCCCCCCCCCCCCCCCACCCCCCCCCCCCCCCGACACACCTTTTCTTTTCAGCTTTCCTTTTTTTCTTTCCTTTTTCTCTTCTATTTCCTTTTCTCCTCCTCTTTCTTTTTTTATTTTTCTTCTATTTCCTTTTCTCCTCTTCCTTTTTTCTTTTTTTTCCTTCTATTTCCTTTTCTCCTCCTCTATCTTTTTTATTGTTCTTCTATTTCCTTTTCTCCTCCTCTTTCTTTTTTTTTCTTCTATTTCTTTTTCTCCTCCTCTTTCTTTTATTTCTTCTATTTCCTTTTCTCCTCCTCTTTCTTTTTATCCTTCTATTTCCTTTTCTCCTCCTCTTTCCTTTAAATCTTGTTTTTTCCTTAAGTCTCTTTCATTTTCTTCTACTCTTTCCTTTTTCTTCTTTCCCTTCTTTTTTTCTCTTATTTTTCTCGCACTTCTCATTCCTCTCACTCTTCTTCCTCCCTGTCTCCTCTATCATCTTATTAGTTTTTCTCCTCCCTCTAAATTCGCATCTTCTTATGCGTTCTCTCTAGAATATCGACCATATGTACTCACTGCAGCAAAACTAAAATCCAACAGGTAAACCTTGGAACAGAGTAATGAAGTTTTGATAATCACTGGAAAAACACACAAACACACAAATCGACGTTTCGACCAAATGACCTTTATCAAGACTATATAAACCACAAACAACGACAAGAAAGAACGATACTATAGACGTTTACAAGGCAGATCTCAATATGGAGATAACCCGGAAGGCTAGAAACTATGTCGAATGTGGAAACAAAAACACTAACAGGAAATATACACAGCACACTCAAATACAAGTGAAACGAGACAAACAGAGAAAAGGGAGCAACATGATATCATCTATCTGACTGATGGGCATTGATCCCGAAAGGTTAAAGTGTGCCAAATTCATATATATATAACAGTTCTCAAGCGCGTGGTGAGTCTGGTCGTCTGAGAAGCACGTCTTAATTGCAGTTACCTGAATATCCTTGGGTGCCCCGATGACCCGTTCCATTGTTTTCCCATGTTGGACCAGATTATGTTTGCTGATATAATGCACCAAGGACAGGTAGATCACGTTCTTGCCAAGTTTGAGCTTTGACTCTGATTCGCCCTTACAACTTTCGTTTATGTGTCCAATAATTTCATCAAGTCTATCTCCGTAAGCAGTCCTGCTCGTTAGTACCAGCATCACATATCTTGTCTGATTCAAATTTTTCACGATTTTCATTGGCTGGTGGCATGAAGTATGCAAAAAGTGACCAATGATCGGACTTATACGTCAATTTAAGTGACGATGTGTGAATTAGAAATTATGTTGAAATGATGGCCTACGGGGAAGTTAGTTAATTGGTTGGTTGATTGGTTGGTTGGTTGGTTGTTTGGTTGGTTGGTTTGTTTGTTGATTGGTTGGTTGGTTGGCAGGTTGGTTGGTTGGTTGGCTGGCTGGCTGGCTTGTTGGTTGGTTGGTTGGTTATTCCTCTAGGGCCAAAGACAGCACATAGGGCGGATGTCATAAATGTAATGAATGGGTGTTTTTTTTAAATTTCTTGCTGAATAAAGAACTGGTTGATCATTAATTGAACACATTAATAACGTAAAAATTAAATATCTGTGTTACTGAAACGCGGGGAGGTAAGACATGGTTGTTATTAATGTTGAGTTCTGGATCTGATGTGCAAAGTAGGTAATCCTTCGTGTGTCTGCCCCAACACTTTACTCATTCCTATTATATAGTAGTCATGTGGACTGATCCCAAACTGTGTCACATATCTTGTCTGAAACAGGGTAATGAAGTTTTAATAATCACTGGAAACATACAATAACACATGATAACACGCCAATCGACGTTTCGACCAAAAGCCCTTCATCAAGACTACATAAAACATAAAAATCACATTTCATTGGCTAGCGGTACAAAGTATTATCAAAGTAGCCAATAATCAATCGGATCAGCCAAAATAGATGATGCTGTTCGGGAAGAAATCGTAAGACTAATCTTGTGAAAGATTTGACTTCATAAAAAAATTGGGGAAGAGGCCATACCTTGATATTTGATATCATTCACTGAAATGCCAATGGTTATTCTGATCAAACTAACTAAAACAGTTTTAACTAGATATTTCGGTACTTTGCTTTTTAACACCCGCACTACATGAATGGTGTACCCTTTAGAAGAGTGTTAATTGTCAATACCAAGCACTTCCATTTTTAAACTAAAGTCACAGATCTTAAAGTACTTACTCATCGACACAAGCAACCGTACTGTATCTGGGAATTCACAAGGGGATCATTTAAAAATTAATGGTCTGCATTTCACGTTATTTGACACCATTCTAAAACGTTAATTCTAGGCTGTGCGGGTGTTAACGTTGAAAGCACCGAAATTTTGATATAACAACTTTACCAAAACAAATGTACGGTCGCGCTGTAGGTAAAGTAATTTCATTGCACCAAAACTATTATTGCTTCAAGTAATTTATTGCTTTTTCGTTCTGCTGTGTGATTTGTCAAGGGGATATATCGCGTGTGAGGCTGTCTTTCACTTATAAGCAAGGCTGTCAAAAACATTTACACAAAAGGAACAATTCCATCACAGAATATCTCTAACTGACGGGAAAACTCTCAACAAACATACAAGAGATATTAAAACTCCCTCGCCTGGTATAGGGAACACGAGATATTAAAACTCTCTCGCCTGGTATAGGGAACACAATATATTAAAACTCCCTCGCCTGGTATAGGGAACACGAGATAATAAAACTCGGTCGCATGGTACAGGGAACACAAGATATGAAATTCCGCCGCCTGGTATAGGGAACACGAGATATTGAAACTCCACCGCCTGGTATAGGGAAAACGAGATATTAAAACTCCACCGGCTGGTACAGGGAACACGAGATATTGAAACTCCACCGCCTGGTATAGGGAAAACGAGATATTAATACTCCCTCGCCTAGTATAAGAAAACACGAGTCACAACCATGTACTCCCTCGATGCTCTACCAAAATTACCAAGGTAAATACGAGAAATATATTCAAGCGTGTATTTCTGAATGTTCGCTCGCTTGTAAATGTCGGTTTCCACACGAGTTTCACCACTACGAGTGTTCCTGCGTGCATTGAACTATATGTCCATCTACCTGTCTGTTTCTTCACCTGTTATGACGTAAACATATCCATATGTACAAGCATATATATACTCACCTTGAAATACGTTTCTATCAGCGCACCTGAAATATCACATTATACGCAATTTCCAGTCATGCACTGACGGTCTGTTAAACTAATGCTATTTCTTGACACTTAAGATGACTACAGGATTTTGAGAACAGATCAGTCAGCGAAAAAGATGTATTTAAAAAAATGGTTATTCGGACATAAATTGGTTAAATGGCCTTTGCTTCGTGTTAATTTGGTTGTGGGTTCGATGTTGGGCCTTGATGTATTGTTTACAAGTGAATTATTTGAAGAGATTCCTGATATTTATAAACTAAGAATTTAAGTGTTATGTTTGATACTCTGGGCAGCTGGCATGCTGCTCTGTTAAGAGGGACAGAATACAGAGGGAGGAACCCGATTACAAAGAAGTCGTTGAATTTTTCAAAATACGCATGTGGTTGCGTCTGTGGGTCTCACCAATGGCCCACTAGACAAACCACCCATGCAACAGAAAACCTTAGTGGATGACATGCCGTTATATTGAGGTTATTTTCTTAGAGAAGCATTATGACACGTCATCTATAAAATTATGCTTTTATTTTGTTGTTGAAATGTGTTTCATGTTTACCTGAATATACATGTATGCACTCTCTGTGGTTGGGAGGGAGCCAGAGATGTACTGTGCAGCACTGGGGAGGAGGAAACTGGCAGCACTGTTTTTTCCTATGGCTGAAACCCATCATAGAGGCACAGTGACTCAGGACGTGACAATACTTTTGACGTGAACATTTGTTTGCGTGCCTGGAGCAATAGAGAAGTTCGGCATAACCAGTAGTCAATTGGTGGCGGGGAATGAGCACAGTGAACCCTATCTTGACTACAGTGGCTAATAGCAGCGCATATGTTGAAACCTACCTTCCTGGAGATGTGATAGTTATTCTCTGGCTCCGTCCCGGGGTGGGCCTAAAATCCACAGACTTCTCAGTATATATAATGCCATTTAAAGCATTAGGTCAAAAGCCATGAGCCCATGGACCGCTGAAACAGCAACCAACCAACCAAGTTTTCCAAAAGTCCGTCCCAGGAATAAGAGTAGATCGTAATAAAATGTCTCATGCAGGACTCAAACTTGGTTGCTGATCCAGCGGTCCATGAGCTCACGCCATTTGACCAAATGCCATTAAACTGTCATTAGATTGCTGGAGGACTCAAAGTAAATCACAAATAAATGTCCGCAGGACTAAGAAAATCTCATAAGGTCACATGAAATAGTCCTCTCTAGGACAACACCAGGACATTTATATCATACCATGATACAATTATACGAGCATAACAAAATAATTGTGTAAGCAGTGTTGCTGTAGCCTGTTTGTCAAGTTCTTCCTAATCTTCCATATATCCACATTTATAATGTATGAATTCTACCTTCTAGTTGTTTGTTAAGTACCCCTGCTACTGAGCCACATACAAATTGTGGTGTATAAAAGCAAATTCAAGTAGGAAACTTAAAGATAAATGAAAATAATTCTTACAGCTGACGGGAATTGAACCAGGTCTGTTCTAGCAGTACCGAATCGCTGTGCAATAGCACCGAATTGCATTTGGGGATGGGGTTAGTCAAGTACGGAAAACCTGCTTACTTGTGTTCCAAAGTGTATAAAAGCAGTATTGTTCATATCAACTTTTGTCAACCCCTTCCCTTGTCAACAGCTACCAAACGTTTGTAGGCGTTCCTAATTTCACGAAAAATTATTATTTACAACTTTCAATGCTGCTATTAGTTCCCATATTACGCTAATGACATTTCACTCTAAGCCAATTTGTTGGAGCTATTGATTATGTTTTCTGATGATTGTAAGTTCAAATATCTCGGTAGTAATTTCACAGAAAATGGAAGTCTTGATAGAGAGATAGAGATGTGATGTCAAAAGGCAAACGCAGTAACATACCAACTGTCACTACTTCTTCTTCACCCCAAGATCGAGATGGAACTTAAGAGACAAATGATCTACACTATATTCCTACAAATGATCTACAGTATATTCCTACAAATGATCTACACTATATTCCTACAAATGATCTACACTATATTCCTACAAATGATCTACACTATATTCCTATAAATGATCTACAGTATATTCCTACAAATGATCTACACTATATTCCTACAAATGATCTACACTATATTCCTATAAATGATCTACAGTATATTCCTACAAATGATCTACACTATATTCCTACAAATGATCTACACTATATTCCTACAAACGATCTACACTATATTCCTACAAATGATCTACACTATATTCCTACAAATGATCTACACTATATTCCTATAAATGATCTACACTATATTCCTATAAATGATCTACAGTATATTCCTACAAATGATCTACACTATATTCCTACAAATGATCTACACTATATTCCTATAAATGATCTACAGTATATTCCTACAAATGATCTACACTATATTCCTACAAATGATCTACACTATATTCCTACAAATGATCTACACTATATTCCTATAAATGATGTACAGTATATTCCTACAAATGATCTACACTATATTCCTACAAATGATCTACACTATATTCCTACAAATGATCTACAGTATATTCCTACAAATGATCTACACTATATTCCTACAAATGATCTACACTATATTCCTACAAATGATCTACACTATATTCCTATAAATGATGTACACTATATTCCAACAAATGATCTACACTATATTCCTACAAATGATCTACACTATATTCCTACAAATGATCTACACTATATTCCTATAAATGATCTACAGTATATTCCTACAAATGATCTACACTATATTCCTACAAATGATCTACACTATATTCCTATAAATGATGTACACTATATTCCTACAAATGATCTACACTATATTCCTACAAATGATCTACACTATATTCCTACAAATGATCTACACTATATTCCTACAAATGATCTACACTATATTCCTACAAATGTTCTACACTATATTCCTATAAATGATCTACAGTATATTCCTACAAATGATCTACACTATATTCCTACAAATGATCTACACTATATTCCTACAAATGATCTACACTATATTCCTATAAATGATCTACAGTATATTCCTACAAATGATCTACACTATATTCCTACAAATGATCTACACTATATTCCTATAAATGATGTACAGTATATTCCTACAAATGATCTACACTATATTCCTACAAATGATCTACACTATATTCCTACAAATGATCTACACTATATTCCTATAAATGATCTACAGTATATTCCTATAAATGATGTACACTATATTCCTACAAATGATCTACACTATATTCCTATAAATGATGTACAGTATATTCCTACAAATGATCTACACTATATTCCTACAAATGATCTACACTATATTCCTACAAATGATCTACACTATATTCCTATAAATGATCTACAGTATATTCCTACCAACACTGTGTTACCAGTACCAAACCTGGTCTCTCTCATCTTCACATTACAGAAAGATAGTGACTTGTGAGATGACATGCTTGAGAACAGCTGCAGAGGTCACCAAGCTTGACTGATTACGAAATCAAGACATCAGGGAAAGAATAGGTATAACACCTTGCACAGAATACATAGGGAGGCCAGCAGAGTGGTTTGACCACATTATGAGAATGCAACACGACAAGTTACCCGTGAAGGCATATAATCAAATGAGATCAGGGTACTTCTTCTTCTTCTTCTGCATTCGTTCTCATACTCCTGCAGATAAGCAGGATGTATTCCGGAGAACGAAATGTGCTGTCTCGTGGTTTAAAGCATTGCTGTGATATCTGCGCCTTTCGGCCTGACACATCCGAATTCTGCATGGCTTTGGGTCACTGACCTTATATGGGATGGGATAGTCAACTCCATCCCATAACCTCCTAGTCGCTTCTTTCGACATGCATGTAATGTAAACAGTGTTGCTAATGTTTTCTCTCCTTTCTGGCCCCGGCAACACACGGACGAGATCAGGGTACAAAGCCAGAGAAAGACCACGGAAAAGATGAATACAAAACGTCAGGGACATCTTGAACAGACATGGTCATCTCACAGCCGAGACTACCCATGTGGCCTTGGAACGCAAACTCAAGCTCCAATATGCTTGACTGCGATATATGCTCTATTTTGACCTGACAAGTCCGACTTCCGAATTACTTTTGGATCACTTTGGCCACATAGGATAGGCAAACGGTAAAGAGGTAAAAAATAAGATAAGTTATGAACCAGCAATGTTTGTTTATTTGTTTGTTTGTTTGTTTGTATGTTTGTTTCTTTCTCAATATCACAAGGAATTACGAGTAAATATCTCTTACTTCCTATGTGTAGTAGTATGGTTTTTCCGGAGATTTCTTTCATACCCAGAAGACTTCAGCTTTCCGCTTAGTGCAAATGCTTATTGAAGAAGCCTTTTACTCGGAGGTGGTATATGAACCACAGCTATAACATACTATTTCCCATAAGTGCTGAGCTGTTCTAGTTAATGGTTGACCAGAAAGGTGCTCAGTGTTGATGGTGCTATTCCTCGACCTTCCCAGAGCATGCGTCCTGTTACCCTACTTCTTGATGGCTTGGAATAATGAACCACAGGAGTAATTTTTATTTTAAACACCACAAATAACGAATGGACACGAAACTCGGATTTGCAGGTCGGCGGTCGAATGACTTAACATTACACTACCGCGGTACCCACCCTACGAGATAAAAGCAACCAACTCTGTTCAAAACCTCCTTTTTCGCGTCTTAAATCATGCATGACACAATACGTATCGCTATTATTTGTATACAGTATACAGTTGAAATTCATTCTAACAATCTAATTATCAGTAACGTATCTGAAAATCAATGGCAACCTACTAAACATGTTTATATTGTTTAAATATCACTACATCCATCTTATGCATCTGTGATCAATACGTCGACAATAGGATATGCCACAAAATATCTGAAGATGGCAGGCTGACTCGATTTCTACCAATCTTACGATAGTTTTGGCAACGAAATGGTCTGTGGTATAATAGTTATCCCATGTTTTCTCACTTCCAAACCCCACCCTAGAACCGCCACCCCCCGAATCTAAGCATGTGAGAGAAGAAAGTACACGTGATTGGAACACGAATCCAATCAAGGGAAAAAAATAATAAACACAAAACTCTATTTATATGCGTCACTGCAACTAGATGACGTCAATTGCTGACTCAACCGCGCGCTCCAAACAAATTATAACCAATCACAGCCAGCTAGCTATACAATAATCCACTACAGCGCTTCTAAAACTTTTTGACAAATTGGCAACTTAATCGTTTTACTGTAAAAATATGATAAACGGGTAATTTATTCCGTAATAATAATACTGGTAATTAATATGAAGAGAACGTGTGATTTCAACATTAATATGAAGAGAAAATGTGAAAATCCTCGATGAATTGAAAGCCGTAACGGAAACGCGCAAAATAATATCGGTATCAAGTAGGTGATAGTACGGATCAAGTCCGGACCAGATTTAGACATGATAAGGCCCTAAGCTATTTGAGATATTGGGGCCCTTTATACGTCCTTTATACGAAATACATGACAATTTCTCACTATGACAATTTATTTGGGGGCCCCCCAAAACAGTGGGGGCTTATACGTAAATTCTGCACTGGTCCGGGCATATGGCGGAGTCGTATAGAGCCCGTCTGTGACTGCCAAGGAATCGAGTTCGGTCTCCGCCACAGGCATTTGTGCATCCGGACTGTTCAGAAAGCAATGGCAAACTACTGAACGTATATATATTGCCTAGAAAATCACTAAAGCAAAAAAATTCTAGGGTGGTGGCTACGTTCTAAATAGGATACGCTAGCAATTTTATCAAGTAGGTTTTTTTTAGTGCCCTAGATGAGAACCGGAAATATAGACATGGGTGGCTGAATACTGAGAAATATTTATCTCCTGTCGTTCTCAGACTCCTATAGATGAGCAGAATGCAGTCAGGATAACGAAATCATTATGTTTTACAAATTTGTTGTGATATCTGCATCTTTCGGTCTGACACATCTAACTTCAGCGTAGCTTTTAGATCATTTTGAATGAGCCTCCAACTTCACCCCATAACCTCATTATTCTCTTCTTATGATATGCATGGAAGGTAAAGTGTGGCAATTTTAGGCTCCCTGACAACTTGCTCCCTGACTGCTCATGAAATATCGAGATGTGGTATATTTAAATACAGTTGTGTGTTTAGTGTCCATGTTTCTGAGCCATGCGTTAAATATGGTGTATAAAAACAATATTGTTATATCAACTTTTGTCAACCCGTTCCCTCCCCTTGTCGACAACTGTCAAACTTTTATAGACCGTTCAAAGTAATAGTTTGAACAGATAATAGGTTAACTTTGACGAAAACATTATAATCCGATAGGATGAACATTGACAGTTTGTTGATAATTGATGAGGAAAACATTATAATCCGACAGGGTGAACATTGAACATTTGTTCATCGTTGAAAAAAAACAACTCAGGAAAGACAACAAAAATCGACGTTCATAGTGCATGTCGAGAGGAAAAACCCCAGGAAAAAGCACAAAAATTAACGTTCATAGTGCATGTTGAGAAGAAAAACCCCAGGAAAAAGCACAAAAATTAACGTTCATAGTGCATGTCGAGAGGAAAACCCCCAGGAAAAAGCACAAAAATTAACGTTCATAGTGCATGTTGAGAAGAAAACCCCCAGGAAAAAGCACAAAAATTAACGTTCATAGTGCATGTCGAGAGGAAAAACCCCAGGAAAAAGCACAAAAATTAACGTTCATAGTGCATATTGAGAAGAAAAACCCCAGGAAAAAGCACACAAATTAACGTTCATAGTGCATGTTGAGAAGAAAAACCCCAGGAAAAAGCACAAAAATTAACGTTCATAGTGCATGTTGAGACGAAAAACCCCAGGAAAAAGCACAAAAATTGCCGTTTCAACAAGAATTTTATCAAGAACATAACATAACCCATGTCCAGAAAAGGATACGACTACCATCTATTGGCTCTACCATGACCGGGCTCTAGTACAGACCTGTGTACAAAAAGTAAACATAACATGAGAAGCTCATTCTTTAATTAGTTCCGTGCAATTCGGTTGGTCTGTTTTGGCTTTTTTTTTTTTTTTTTGCAATCGACTCCAAGTATAAAAATAGTGACCAACGAAAATAACGACAACAGTAAAAAAAACATAACGAATGAAGACTTGTTTACTAGCAGTACACAGGTCGTTATTGTCAACGTTCTCTGTTCTGTCAACATCTACACGATCTTCGCAAGTGGTTAGGGACTCCTGTTGACGCTAACGTCAATGACACAGACCATCGTGATATCTGGGATGTTAGGTAACTGGCGTTAAATCAAGGACCTCTGATGAACGGACTAGGTAGGCGCTTAACAACCGGTTTATCCACCAACTTGGTAAACTAAAGCGTGTTGGTTGGTTGGTTGGTTGGTTGGTTGGTTGGTTGCTGATCCAACGGTCCATGGGTTTATGCCCTTTGACCTAATGCCATTAAATGGCATTATATTGCTGGGAGTCTGTGGATTTTCGGCCCACCCCGAGACAGAGCCAGAGAATAACTATCACACCTCCAGGAAGGTAGGTATCAACCTATGCACTGCTCCTAGCCACTGTAGCCAAGATAGGGTTCACTGTGCTCATTCCCCGCCACCAATTCACTACTGGTTATGCCGAACTTCTCTATTGCTCCAGGCATGCAACCAAATGTTCAAGTCAAAAGGATTGTCACTGTGCCTCTATGATGGGTTTCAGCCATAGGAAAAAACAGTGCTGTCAGTTTCCTCCTCCCCAGTGATGCACAGTACATCTCTGACCCCATCCCAACCACAGAGGGTGCATGCATATTTATTCAGGTAAACATGAAACACATTTCAACAAAATAAAAGCATAATTGTATAGATGACGTGACATGATGCTTCTATAAGAAGATAAACTCAACATAACGACATGTCATCCACTAAGGTTTTCTGATGCATGGGTGGTATGTCTAGTGGGCCAGTGGTAAGACCCACAGACGCAACCACATGCGTACTAAAGCATGTCGGTCTTAACATCCATCACTTCTAAGATCCATCACTTCTACGTGAAGATGTCCATATGTAGTCTGTAAATTTTCTGTTCATTTCATTTCTATCCATCTATGTTGTTTTTTTATTTAATTGTCCATATTCATTTCTAGAATTCGGAATAACATCTTCATTTAAGTATTGATTGTACCATCATTGACACGCCGTGTTGTCTTCATGATGAAGGTTTCTTTTTGTCGAAACGTCAATTTTCTGTGTTTGTGTTCCTGTGTATTTTCAGTGATTATTACAGCTTCATTACCGTGTTTTTAAATCTCCACCTGGTATATTTACACATATTGTACGGCCTGGATAGTACCATGTACATCAGGGGTTCTGAACCTGGGTTATATGGCCTGGATAGAGCTATGTACATCAGGGGTTCTGAAACTGGGTTATATGGCCGGGATAGAACTATGTACATCAGGGGTTCTGAACCTGGGTTATATGGCCTGGATAGTACCATGTACATCAGGGGTTCTGAACTTGGGTTATATGGCTTGGATAGAACCATGTACATCAGGGGTTCTGAAGTTGGGTTATATGGCCTGGATAGAACCATGTACATCAGGGGTTCTGAACTTGGGTTATATGGCCTGGATAGAACCATGTACATCAGGGGTTCTGATTGCGGGTTATATGACCCTCACGGGTGTCTGTTTTCTGACTGATTCAACAGGTATGCTTTGAAAGGTTCAGTCGGGTTGTCTACGCCGTCGGTGGTTGGAGTCGATGAAGAATTATTTGATGGAGAGAGTCACTTTCATTTGTGTATCTGGGTACGCAGGTGTTGGGGAAAATACCGACTAAGCGTTTCGACAGTGACTAATGGTACTTCAATGGACCGTGATGATATTTTAAAAGCAATATAACAGTCAGGACAGTTGAAATATGTGTATGTCTTCTTCTTCCATGTCTATGGCTACAATGCAGAACTTCAGAGTGAAGAATTGTTGTTGCAAGAAACTAACTGCAAATAGGAATTTAAAAAAAGTCATCAACCAACACAACACCGGAACAGTCAGCTACCACATACTGAATCGGAGACTGGAGCACATATGAACGTGTTTGAAATAACATAGCGATGATCTGACGACCAACAAATCAACTCTAACCAACAAACTAACAAACCAACTAACCAACCAACTAATCAGCAATCTAACCAATAAACTAACCAATTAACTAACCAATTAACTAACCTACAAACTAATCAACAATCTAACCAATAAACTAACCAATTAACTAACCAATTAACTAACCTACAAACTAATCAACAATCTAACCAATAAACTAACCAATTAACTAACCTACAAACTAATCAACAATCTAACCAACAAACTAACCAGCCAACTAACCAATTAACTAACCTACAAACTAATCAACAATCTAACCAATAAACTAACCAACCAACTAACCTACCAACTAATCAACAATCTAACCAACAAACTAACCAGCCAACTAACCAACCAACTAACCTACCAACTAATCAACAATCTAACCAATCAACTAACCACCATGTCCTAGTCAGTGTAAGTCCTGACAGTGACGTATGGTGTCCTGGTCTGTGTACGTTCTGACCGTAATTTATGGTTGCCTGGTCAGTGTGGGTCCTGGCCGTGATGCGCGGTGTCCCGTTCAGTGTGAATGTACACCAAACCATGAAAAAAATGTCCTGCCGAGAATATACAAGCAGCATATACACTTCTCTTACATAATTTCATATAAAGTCGTAACAAGCCGGAGTAGGTCCTCGGGCCACATGTTTTAGTGTCACTTATCTAAATCACAGCTCTAGCTTAGAGAGCACTATGTGTTTGCACTATTCTCAAATTGTCAACTCTAGGCTGATTGACGGGCAGCAGCAGAATTGAAATAAATTGCAGAGAACCATTGTTAGACAGACGCCAGACCGCACTGCAAACAACATTTAGGTATGTGTGGCGAGAGGTCAGGAGATGTGATTGACAGAAAGAATGAACAATAGTTAGATACAGCTCTGATGTACAGAGACGGACAGGCAGAATGACTTCACAGACAGACAAGATAAATGACAGACAGATAGGCCAGGGGACATTCAGACCTCTCAATAAACAGAAAGACAAACAAACAGATAAATGGACCGACCGACAGCAAGCAACACCGTCTAGGTAACAAATGAACTGATCAATACAGCAACAGATGATAGATCATATGGCTTCCATCAACACAGACAATCTAACAAACTAACCGATAGATACATAGAAAGATGACAGACTAACCGATAGATACATAGACAGATAACAAGATAGAGTAACCTATAGATACATAGACAGATAACAAGATAGAGTAACCAATAGATACATAGACAGATAACAAGATAGAGTAACCGATAGATACATAGACAGATAACAAGATAGAGTAACCGATAGATACATAGACAGATAACAAGATAGAGTAACCGATAGATACATAGACAGATAACAAGATAGAGTAACCGATAGATACATAGACAGATAACAAGATAGAGTAACCGATAGATACATAGACAGATAACAAGATAGAGTAACCGATAGATACATAGACAGATAACAAGATAGAGTAACCGATAGATACATAGACAGATAACAAGATAGAGTAACCGATAGATACATAGACAGATAACAAGATAGAGTAACCGATAGATACATAGACAGATGACAGACAAACCGATAGATACATAGACAGATGACAGACAAACCGATAGATACATAGACAGATAACAAGATAGAGTAACCGATAGATACATAGACAGATAAGATAGAGTAACCGATAGATACATAGACAGAAAACAAGATAGAGTAACCGATAGATACATAGACAGATGACAGACAAACCGATAGATACATAGACAGATGACAGACAAACCGATAGATACATAGACAGATAACAAGATAGAGTAACCGATATATACATAGACAGATAACAAGATAGAGTAACCGATAGATACATAGACAGATAACAAGATAGACTAACCGATAGATACATAGACAGATAACAAGATAGAGTAACCGATAGATACATAGACATGTTGTTGTTCGTCCATCACAAGTGATGATGACCATTTGTTGCATCCACCCTTGAAATTCAATTTTAGTTATGTCCTTGATTATGTCCTTGATTATGAGTTCGTAGATGGCTAATGAGCCCTATTCGAGCTGTAAATGTCCTTGGACAGTTCGGACATGGAATAACGACTGTAGACGGATCTTGGTCTATGCGTGACTTTCTAGCTGCTCTCCGCTGTTGAGTTGCTGAATTTCTCTTCTTTTCACAAGATGATGCGCTCTTTTTTAATTTTAGAACGCCATGTAGATCTATTTTGTGCAAGTTCTTCCCATGTATCGTGGTCTATTTCAAAGGCTTTCAGTGAGTTCTTTAACGAGTCCTTGTATCGCTTCATTTAGCCACCTTGAGATCGCATACCCTTCTCTAGCTCACCATAGAGAAGTATCTTTGGCAGACGATGGTCTGGCATACGCACCAAATGACCTGCCCAATGAATCTGTGTCTGCATCAGGATAGTGTCAATGCTGGCGATACCAGCTCTATACATAGACATATACCAGATAGACTAAGCGATAGATACATAGACAGATGACAGATAGACTAACCGATAGATACATAGACAGATAACAGATAGACTAACCGATAGATACATAGACAGATAACATATAGACTAATCGATAGATACATAGATAGGTGACAGACAATCGGGCTTTCATTAACACCGACCACCAAACAAATCAACCGATAGATAAATATACAGATGAAAGATAGATCAACCGATAGATACATAGAAAGTCAGAAAGATCAACCAATCTAGAGTCAACAGATAGAAAGATAAATAACCAGATAGGCAATCCGACTTTCAGCAACACTTGCATTATCTTGCAAGGAACAGTCTGGGGGTCGAAGGAAAAGAGAAAAACAGAGAAAATCAAGGATCAATAACATCAATCAAGAAGTAGTATGAGTGTGACTTTTTTTTTTACACTTCTCCGAATGTCTTAGGATAGAGATGTTAGGAGAGTTTTATGTCTCCAGGTATTTCCTGTTGGACATCCTACGTCCATGACGGGTTAATGCTATTTATTATTATTATTATTATTATTATTATTATTATTATTATTGTTATTATTATTATTATTGTTATTATTGTTATTATTGTTATTATTGTTATTATTGTTATTATTGTTATTATTGTTATTATTATTATTATTATTGTTATTATTATTATTATTATTGTTATTATTACTATTATTGTTATTGTTATTATTGTTATTATTATTATTATTGTTATTATTATTATTTATATTATTATTAGTTATGTCTATTATTATTATTATTATTATTATTTATATTGTTATTATTGTTATTATTATTATTATTATTCTTATTATTTATATTGTTATTATTGTTATTATTATTATTATTATTGTTATTGTTATTATTATTATTATTGTTATTATTATTATTATTATTATTATTATTATTATTTATTATTATTATTATTATTATTGTTATTATTATTATTATTATTATTATTATTATTATTATTGTTGTTATTATTATTATTATTGTTATTAATATTATTGTTATTAATATTATTATTATTTATATTATTATTAGTTATTTCTATTATTATTATTATTATTATTATTATTGTTATTATTGTTATTATTATTGTTATTATTATTATTATTATTTTTATTATTATTGTTATTATTATTATTATTATTATTGTTATTAATATTATTGTTATTAATATTATTATTATTTATATTATTATTATTATTATTGTTATTATTATTATTATTTATTATTTATTATTATAGAAAACCATGTGCACAGTAGGTGTGTAGTAGACAGATGTGCTGAGGTAAGGGGGATGAATAGTGACAATGATGTCAAGAAAGTTGACAGAAGTTGTAGAGATGTTAGATGTGAATTGAATAGCAGGGTTGAAATTGTTGATAAAGTTGATGAAGCGAGACAGTTCTGTCTCAGGCATGTCAGTAATACCTATGGCATCATCAATATATCTATGTACTAGAAATGGAAAAGAACCTTCATAAGTCTCCCAAACATGATGTTCAAGATGTCCCATGAAATTACTGGCATACCTGGGTCCCATCTTAGTGCCCACTTGAACAAAACATGAACATTTAGGTTGGTTGATGATCCAGCGGTCCATGGGCTCATGCCCTTTGACCCAATGGCATTGTGTGATATATGCATGTGTTTGTGAGCTGTTGTTTTGTTCCATATAATGTGTTCCATTTATCTGGCCCTGGAGGGAGAGCATTTAGAAAACACTGGAAAGATCAAGGAGAGAAGAAACAGAGGACGACAAAACAAGAAGTTGCTGAATGAGCTGTCACTATGGTACAAAAAAGAATGTCACCAACTGAACTTAGTAAAACAACAATGTTTAGAGAGTTGTGGAGAAACATGATCGCCTACACCACCCGTCAAGACACTTGAATGACTGAAAGAAACAGGGAACACAGACACGAACCCAAGAAATAACGAAAATGTTTCGCTCAAAATGCGCAAATATCGCAGCGTTCAATATACTTAAACAACACAATACAGTTTTCATTGCAAAGGAAATTGAAAAAAATAGCCGCCGCTCCCCCTTCCCCCCCCCCCCCACCCCATCCCGCCCCACAAAGAAATAAATTCAGCTGGAATTCCTAAATAGATTTTCCAAAGACAACCCGAGATAAAAAGACAGATTCACACAAATATATTCAATCTATTTGCACTTGATTCTAGATTAAAAATTCACGTAACAACAGTAATCTTGCTCTACCAGAGATAGAATGAAGACTTTCACCTTTACAAGTTCTGTTTACCGTTGGCCACACCTCCGCAGTGTCGCTTTCGTTGGGGGGGGGGGGGGTGGCGGATAAATAAAAGATTGTTGCTACCCTCCTTCACTGGTTCATTCTACCGGGACTGCCACAGTTATGCAGGAATGCACATTTTCACGGGGATTCTCAAACTGGTATGCATGGATGGTCAGAAACAGCAGTGTTGGAGTAATAAAAAAATGTGTAATACACAAGTGTTTTTCTATTCTGTTGTAGGGTTGTGAGAGCTGGACACTGGCTGTTGTAGGGTTGTGAGAGCTGGACACTGGCTGTTGTAGGGTTGTGAGAGCTGGACACTGGCTGTTGTAGTGTTGTGAGAGCTGGACACTGACTGTTGTATGGTTGTGTGAGAGCTGGACACTGACTTTTGTATGGTTGTGAGAGCTGGACACTTGTATGGTTGTGAGAGCTGGACACTTGTATGGTTGTGAGAGCTGGACACTTGTATGGTTGTGAGAGCTGGACACTTGTATGGTTGTGAGAGCTGGACACTTGTATGGTTGTGAGAGCTGGACACTGACTTTTGTATGGTTGTGAGAACTGGACACTGACCTTTGTATGGTTGTGTGAGAGCTGGACACTGACTTTTGTATGGTTGTGTGAGAGCTGGATACTAACGTTTGTATGGTTGTGAAAGCTGGACACTTGTATGGTTGTGAGAGCTGGACACTTGTATGGTTGTGAGAGCTGGACACTTGTATGGTTGTGAGAGCTGGACACTGACTTTTGTATGGTTGTGTGAGAGCTGGACACTGACTTTTGTATGGTTGTGTGAGAGCTGGATACTAACGTTTGTATGGTTGTGAAAGCTGGACACTTGTATGGTTGTGAGAGCTGGACACTTGTATGGTTGTGAGAGCTGGACACTGACTTTTGTATGGTTGTGAGAGCTGGACACTGACTTTTGTATGGTTGTGTGAGAGCTGGATACTAACGTTTGTATGGTTGTGAAAGCTGGACACTTGTATGGTTGTGAGAGCTGGACAGTTGTATGGTTGTGAGAGCTGGACACTTGTATGGTTGTGAGAGCTGGACACTTGTATGGTTGTGAGAGCTGGACACTGACTTTTGTATGGTTGTGAGAACTGGACACTGACTTTTGTATGGTTGTGTGAGAGCTGGATACTAACGTTTGTATGGTTGTGAAAGCTGGACACTTGTATGGTTGTGAGAGCTGGACAGTTGTATGGTTGTGAGAGCTGGACACTTGTATGGTTGTGAGAGCTGGACACTTGTATGGCTGTGAGAGCTGGACACTTGTATGGTTGTGAGAGATGGACACTTGTATGGTTGTGAGAGATGGACACTGACTGTTGACATTGAAAAACGGATACAAACGTTCTAATAACAATGTTACAAACATTTTGTTACCAACATTTTGTTACCAACATTTTGTTACCAACATTTTGTTACAAACATTATTACTTTGAATACTTGTGTTGCAAATAAAATTCTGATGAAATAGAGGATGCACAGGAAACTGTCCATAAAGTATGTCAACAGCTTTGCGGGGTGTATGGAGAAAGGGGAGAGGGATTTACAAAAGATTAACAGTTGTTGACAATGGTAGGGGCGTGATAAAGAAAAGTTAACGTCAATAATGATTTATTTTATTATTAGTAAACAATATTCAGGTATATAAAAGAAACACTCAGAAGAACAATACTTAGAGAAAGTAAAACAACCAATATTCATACTATTCAAGAACTGCACAGAATAGCTTTGAACAGACAGAATTGGAGAGATCTGACTTCTGCCCTATGCGCTAACTTCAGCGCAAAAGGAAATGAATTCAGGATATAATAATTATTCCAGCATTTTTTTGTCTGTAGTGATTGTATAGACAATATAAAAAAGTTTAGTAGTTTGCCATTACTTTCTGAGCGATTCAGATACGCAATATCCTGCTGCGGGATTTGAACCAGGTACCTTGATAATGGACAATATGGATGTACTGAAATTGCTTTACGAGAGCCAGCTGGATGCAAACAGGGGGAGGGGGTAACGAAACATCAAGGCTGAGCATCGAAGAATTTGATATTACATTTGGACATTGTGCAGCTTTAGCGCTTACCAGGCAGAATGATGAGTCTATTCAAACAACGAGTCACGGGAACATTTAGCAGGCATACCCTTCGACAATTTCTTGGGAAAACTGATATTATATGTGTTTGCCCAAAGTGCAATAATGTCGGTTTATAATACATATCTCATAAACGAGTAGAAAGATAGATAGCTCCTTTGAGGCGAGAGATATCAGATGTCATTTTTCCAAGAGCATTCTAAAGCCAATTTAACACATACGATCAATCGTTGACAAATAAACAACAAAAAATATCAGTATTCTTGTATAACTTTGCATAAAGAGGGCTATCATGACACTCTTAAACAGGGATAATGGTATACTAGATTCTTGTATAACTTTGCATAACGAGGGCTATCATGACACTTAAACAGGGATAAATGTCTACTAGATTCTTGTATAACTTTGCATAACGAGGGCTATCATGACACACTTAAACAGGGATAAATGTCTACTAGATCCTTGTATAACTTTGCATAACGAGGGCTATCATGACACTCTTAAACAGGGATAATGGTATACTAGATTCTTGTATAACTTTGCATAACGAGGGCTATCATGACACTCTTAAACAGGGATAAATGTCTACTAGATTCTTGTATAACTTTGCATAACGAGGGCTATCATGACACTTAAACAGGGATAAATGTCTACTAGATCCTTGTATAACATTGCAAGGGCTGTCATCAAACACTTATACCGGGATAATGCTCTATTAGATTTCCAGCAAGGTGTCTCACCGTTTTTAATTGTGTCAATGTCAATGCATCCGACTTCGGCGATATTTATCTACTTCTACGTTCATTCTCAAACTCCTGCAGATTAGCAGGATTTTTAAAACAACTACATCGTACTCGTGTTTACAATTAGCAAACGGTCAAAGAAAATTGGAAGAACAAAGAAATGTACCGTAGTAACGCAAATACGAAAATATATATAGTGAATACACAAATATGTCTTACAGTGTACTCACAAAATATGATAGCAACAAGGATTGTAATAAAATTTTAAAAAGGACGAAAACGGCTGACGTTTCGATATATGACCTTCGTTGGAATAAACATATATCAATAAAACAGTAAACTGCAGAGAAAAAAATATTAGCTTTAATATTAAATCTGTATTATTCAAATATAATATTTATTTCAACAAAATATTATTCAGTGTTATTCAATCATTCATTTTCCTTTAGCGCTGAAGTTAGCGCATAGGGCCAAGGTCAAATCTCTCCAATTATGTCTGTTCAAAGCTATTCTGTGCAGTTCTTGAATAGTATGAATATTGGTTTTTTAACTTTTTCTAAGTATTGTTCTTCTGAGTGTTTCGTTTGGTCTACCCCTTGCTCTTTTACCTGTAGGTACCCATTCAAGAGATTGGAGAACAGTGTTATTACTATTCTATATTTATATTTCATTAATTTATCTTTACTTTATCTATTTTTTTCATTAGCTTTCCTCTATTCATATTTGAAAATAGATCTCTTATAAAACTATTCAATATTTGTTGGGAAGAATTCAAGTCAACCAGGCCAGTCAGAAAATACAAGAAAACATTAATACATTTCTATAACAATTTAAAAAAAAACCAATGGATTTATATCTGACATGTGCTTAGAATGAATGAAAACAGACTCCCACTACAAGTATTAAAATGGGTACCAGATGATAAAATAAAAGGAGGAAGACCAAGAGAGACTGCTCATACAACAACAATAAAAGAGAGTATGGGTCTCTACAACATATAAGAATTACACACAGTGGCATCACATCGCTCGAACTGGAGAGCTCTGGTTTCTGTCCTACGCACTGTATTCGGTGCTGAAGGAACATTAGATTCATAGGAACATTGATTAGATTCATAGGAACATTGATTAGATACATAGGAACATTGATTCGATTCATAGGAACATTGATTAGATACATAGGAACATTGATTCGATTCATAGGAACACTGATTAGACTCATAGGAACATTGATTAGATTCATAGGTACATTGACTAGATTCATAGGAACATTGATTAGATTCATAGGAACATTGACTAGATTCATAGGAACATTGATTAGACTCATAGGAACATTGACTAGATTCATAGGAACATTGACTAGATTCATAGGAACATTGACTAGATTCATATGAACATTGATTAGATTCATATTATTCTATTCTCCTACTCCTCCTTTAATCACTCGTCTTCATTTCTATAATTTACGCTCTTTACTAACAGACACAGAAGATTAATACTTAACACCCCCTAATTAGCAATCCACCTAGGATATTAACTTCCCAACGCCGTGAAGCCGCTAAAAGAGGCACTTAGAATCACCCAATCTGCCGAAAATCCACTAATACTCCATTAATATCTCTAAGTATATTGCGGCATGGTAGGAAAGCCCTTCGGAGATAGAGTAATTTGTTTATGTCTTTGTTAGTGTTCATTCTCAAACTCCTTTTGTGTCTCTCATGTAGCAATACAATTGTCCTACTAGATCTCCCTTATAGAAGCACATATGTCCTACTAGATCTCTCTTGTAGAAGCACATATGTCCTACTAGATCTCTTGTAGAAGCATAATTGTCCTACTAGATCTCTCTTGTAGCAGGACAATGGTCCTACTTGATCACTCTTGCAATAGGATAACGGTCCTACTGGAATCTCTTGTAACAGGACAATAGAACTACAAGATCTCTCTTATAGCAGGACAATGGTCCTATAACATATCTCTTGTAACAGGACAATGGTCTTAATAGGTCGAGAGAAATATAGATATATGTTTTTCTTGTTAAGCTGTTCGCCTTATATTCAAGAGGTCATGAGTTTGAATCCGACTCGTGTCGTTTTGTTTACAAGGTCGAATTTATCGGAGATCCCTGTGGCTTATCACTTTAAGCTACGAAGTTACGTGCTACGAGTGATACTCTCGGCAAGCGGCATGCTGTTTCGTTGAGAATCACGGAATACATATGGGAAAACGAGTACAGGGACGTCAATCCTCTACGACTTTTGAACCCTTTGTCATTATGATGCATATTTTTAATTCTCACTACGCTTTGTATGGAGAAAACATGAAAAACGACATACAATGACGTCATCACAAAAATGTTCTCCACAGCCCATCGTGAAGCAAAAATGGCTGTCTTCTGCTGAAGTAATTCTTTGGAGCACGTTGTAACACGTTGTAACACGTTGTAATATTCTGTAACACCTTGCAAAAGGTATTTGACAATATGAAGAAACGAGTGCAGTCATGTCTTGTAACCTTTTCAACATCTGTTATACATGAAAATTCCTTTGGTACTTTCTAGCTTCTCCAAAACAACGCTGGACCGTAGCAGTAACTATTGTACCTATATTAAATGATTTGTGGTTTTTTGCACATTGTCTTGTGACATAAGAAGTTCAACAGAAATAAGATGCAGAATAGGACAGGCAAAAACAACATTCAGAAAAATGAAAAATATACTGTGTAATATGACCTTGTCATTAGAGGTTAGAAAGAGAGTTCTGCAGTGCTATATAACTCCTATACTAACATATGGGTGCGAGTCTTGGACAATAAACAAACTGGAAAGTGGGAGATTGGAGGCAACAGAGATGTGGTTCTACAGAAGAATGCTGAGAATACCATGGACTGTCAAAAAACTAATGTAGAGGTATTAAAAGAGTTAAATGCGAAACGGACCTTAATCAACAATATAAGAAAAAGGCAATCTTCTTTTTTTTGGCCACTTCATGAGACAGGCAGATTTAGAGAACATAGTCACAACAGGCAAAATTGAAGGCAACAGAGACAGAGGGCGACAACGTGAGAAAATATTAGACAGTTTGACAACCTGGCACGGCAAAGAAACAACAACGACTTTGATACATAATACTGTGGACAGAGAGCTGTGGAGAGCCATGACCGCCTACGCCAGCCGGCATGGCACCTGATGATGATGATGATGATGATTTTAGTCACGCCTGTGTATGGTAAGGTCCCGAAATGACAACACCGTTACATGCCACGCATGTTATAGAAGGCGACTAAGGTTTTTATGGTGGAGTTAACTGTCCCATTCTATATAGGACCAAAGTGACCCAGAAGCCATACTGAAGTCGGACGTGTCATACCTAAAGTCGCAGGTATCGAAGCTGAGCTATACACCATGGCACAACACATTCCGTCCTCTGGATTACAGCCTGATAACCTGCAGGATTTTGAGAAAGAACGCACAAGAAGGAGATGAAGATATAATAATTACAATGACATAGAATATCGTACATCGAGGAGGGGGCGACAGTAATACGAGCTGAAAGTTATACCATAAGGAAGTCGTTTTCGATCAAGTGTGACGCGTCTGCGTTGTGAGACACATATTCTTACGCGGCCCTCTGGAGTCTAGAAATAAGGTCACTGATTTTATTTACAAGTGACCAATATGATAACTAGATGATAACCTCATGATAGTCTGATGATAGCCTAATGATAACCTGACAATAACTTGATGACAACCTGATGATAACCTCATGATAACCTCATGATAACTTGATGATAGCCTGATGACAACCTCATGATTACAGCATAATAACCTCATGATAACTTGATGATAACTTGATGACAACCTGATGATAACCTCATGATAACCTGATGATAACCTGATGATAACCTCATGATAACATGATGATAACTTGATAACCTCATGATAACCTTATGAGAACCTGATGATAACCTGAAGGAAAGCAGAAGGTCAGAGAAATATGCTGCTTACTTGGATAAGAGGAACATGATGGTATGGAGATATTCTTCTCCAGCTTGTGTGTTATCCACTGATAAGCGGTATGGGTTATTGGAGCTCGAGCTCGCGCCCCAAGGCCAGATATGTCGCCTCGGCTTTTTTATGACCGTGTTTGTTCAAGATGTTCCTGACGTTTTCTATCCATCTTTTCCGTGGTCTTCCTCTGGCTTTGTACCCTGATCTCATTTGGTTGTATGCCTTCACTGGCAACTTGTGATGCATTCTCATAATGTGGTCAAACCACTTGCTCTGCTGCCTCTCTGTGTATTCTGTACAAGATGTTACGCCTATTCTTTCCCTGGTGTCTTAATTTCGTAATCAGTATAGACTGGTCATCCCTGCAGCTTTCCTCAAGCATTTCATCTCACATGTCACTATCTTTCTGTAATGTGAAGATGAGAGAGACCAGGTTTGGCACTGGTAACACAGTGTTGGTAGGAATATACTCTAGATCACTCGTCTCTTGACTTCCATCTCGATCTTGGAACAAAGAAGTAGTAGTGACAGTTGTTACGTCACTGCATTTGCCATTTAACATCTTGTCTCTATCTCTTAGAATGTAACAGGAGTAAAAGCCGATTAAGACGCGTTGGACAGAAGACATACAGGAATGCCTGCACATGTCCCTAAAGGAGGCAGGACAACTTGTTCAAGACCGAGGAGAATTCAGTGGATTCACAAGGAACACTATGTTCTGGGGGTGCAAAAGGAACGCATTGCTCTAGGCGGTCCCAGGGTTAGCAGATAACCAAGATCCCAAATGTACCTCCACGCGGTGCACCCTGGAAACAGAAATACAGCAGCTCGTGCTGATTCTGGCCAAATCATTTGGGGATCGTGTCCGAGAATGTGGAGGTAGCAGATGGAAAGAGATTTGACTGCACAAGAGACAGACAATATCTCCGACACCACCAGCAGCACCACATATAGCGATACTGTCGACATACAGTGAAGCTAGTCAGTCCAGTCCGAACATTGGAGGGGGGGCCAATGTAAAATGCACGTAAAGGTAGGTGCATGGCGAGAGACAAATATATTTCATACTGAGTACAATGAAACAATGAAAGGGCAGAACAGCGCTAGAGGGCAGCGCGAACTGCACATAGAAAATGAAAAGTTCCTAGGAAAGGGGAACTACAAGCTCCGTCAGCTCGAGACAAGCTTCTAGTTACCTGTGTTCCTTACAGGCAGAGACCCAGACCCATTCATTGGCGTTTGGTAAAGCAAGAAGACCTAATCCAACTCTAATGTCGAGCCTTCCTAAACCGGAAATATGCTCGCGAAGAGAAAGGGTTCCGTACTCGATGCGCTCAGGCACAAAAGGGACAACGATTTAGCCCTGGCCCAACTCTACTGTCAGGTTTTCCTACACCGGAAATACACTTGAAGAGAGAAAGGGTTCAGTACCTGATGGGCTCAGGCGCTATTGGGACAAGGACGCTCAGCTCGAGAACGCCTGGCTCTCAAACGCGTGGTGTGAGACTCGAACTTGGACAAGGGGTACACGATGTCGGTGAATGACACCTCGGCTAAGAGGGCAAAAGAGCCAGGGTCCAACTCCTCTGTTGAGTTCTTCCCCTTAAGGAACCAGGCTCACGGATGAGAAACGGTTCAGTACCCAATGGGCACAGCACGTCCAATTACACGAGGCAAGTTCATAGACAGTGGAACACCTCGTTCGAGTCAGACGAGAACAAAAAATCGTCTGGGCGAAGAGTCTCCACTACGCGTGCCTGGAGACAGATATAGAGGCTGTCACAGGCTAAGGGTAGCCCACCCGAATTGTCAAGGCATGCCGAAATCGGATGTGCTAGGCCTACAAGGCGCATAACGGTGGCACAACGTAATCACGCTCCCGGCGGAAATCGCACGGATATCCGTGATGGACAATGGAGCGAACGAAAAACAAAACAAACAAACAAACTATGTTCTGGAAAGAACATGTCACGTGATGATGAATTGAACAATAAAACAATTAAGAGACAGAAGTCAGAATAGACAGACAAAATATTTGATGCCCTAACCTCATGGCACAGAATAGACAGACACAATATTTGATGCCCTAACCTCATGGCACAGAATAGACAGACACAATATTTGATGCCCTAACCTCATGGCACAAAATAGACAGACACAATATTTGATGCCCTAACCTCATGGCACAGATTAGACAGACACAATATTTGATGCCCTAACCTCATGGCACAGATTAGACAGACACAATATTTGATGCCCTAACCTCATGGCACAGATTAGACAGACACAATATTTGATGCCCTAACCTCATGGCACAGATTAGACAGACACAATATTTGATGCCCTAACATCATGGCACAGAATAGACAGACACAATATTTGATGCCCTAACCTCATGGCACAGATTAGACAGACACAATATTTGATGCCCTAACCTCATGGCACAGAATAGACAGACACAATATTTGATGTCCTAACCTCATGGCACAGATTAGACAGACACAATATTTGATGCCCTAACCTCATGGCACAGATTAGACAGACACAATATTTGATGCCCTAACCTCATGGCACAGATTAGACAGACACAATATTTGATGCCCTAACCTCATGGCACAGAATAGACAGACACAATATTTGATGCCCTAACCTCATGGCACAGAATAGACAGACACAATATTTGATGCCCTAACCTCATGGCACAGAATAGACAGACACAATATTTGATGCCCTAACCTCATGGCACAGAATAGACAGACACAATATTTGATGCCCTAACCTCATGGCACAGAATAGACAGACACAATATTTGATGCCCTAACCTCATGGCACAGAATAGACAGACACAATATTTGATGCCCTAACCTCATGGCACAGAATAGACAGACACAATATTTGATGCCCTAACCTCATGGCACAGAATAGACAGACACAATATTTGATGCCCTAACCTCATGGCACAGAATAGACAGACACAATATTTGATGCCCTAACCTCATGGCACAGAATAGACAGACACAATATTTGATGCCCTAACCTCATGGCACAGAATAAACTTTTAAATAAAATAATATTTTTTTTAATAAAAGAACTGCACAGAATAGATTTGAACAGACAAAATTGGAGAGATCTGACCTCTGCCCTATGCGCTAACTTCAGCGCAAAAGGAAAACTGAATGAATGAATGTACCTCATGGCATGTCAACAATGTCAACAACAGAACATACTCTCAGTAAGGCAAACAGGCGTCTACAGATAGAATTAAATCATCTATTTCAACCGGCATATCACATGATAATGATGATATTTTTAAGTGCTCAAAATTTTAACACGGACTAGTAACTCTATCACATGCCATTTATGTCATAAGATGCGACTAAGGACGTTAGATTTGACGGTGGACTGCACCATCCGTGATCTCTGATGCGATGCAACCCCTATGCCTGGACTCATTGGAATTAATTTTTTTTTAAATTGAATTTTAATTGTCTTTATATGACTTTTTAAAATTACCTATTTAATAACATCGATGGCTATATTTAGTCTCCCGGTTATTTTTTTAGAAACATCCGCCCTTTTCTGTGATGACTGAGTTAGGTCCATGTGTACATAGAAGTCTTTGGTTTAACCCGTTTTTTGTTATTCCCTGTTATGTTATGGCTTTCGCTGGTGGGGGTATTCACGTAATGGGATGACGAAGTTTATTTGGTAGAAACGTCAATTCAGTGTATCTATTCCACATGAAACTGCTATTTAAACCGCCAATTTTTTCTTAAATGTATTCACCATATGGTGCACATTCTTACCGCATTCTCATCTCATTCACTTCATACTGCATATATATCCACACGGGACTCTGCAACCAATTGGTAAACTCACCACGAGAAGTCTCCTGACCCGTTCCGTAAATTTTGAGAATCGCTGACTCAAGTGTTATTTGAAACCAATCTGAACTGCGTCTCGACTTTTCTCTCTACTTTCGTATTCTAAATTATTGATACATCACAAGTAAATCGCCTTAACTTACACTTTCTTAATCAGGTGGAAAAGTTTGGCACCGAAGATCGAACGAGTATAAAACACGACTCCGGTGGTATCGATAGAATCTCTCCTATTTGCTAAACTTAAGTATAGGTCTCCTACAGATCGATATATTTAATCTAGTATTGACTTTGTTGAAGGCGGTGTTGAGGAAAATTACTGCTCAATAAAAATTACCCGTTCTGAATCTGCGTATTTTCGTGTATACGCTTGGAAGTCAAGAATTTGCTTGATATTTAGCGCATTTCTCGAAATATATTTGAGTTGTGGTAGACGCTTTTAGAAAGGAATTGATCCCAGGTCATGTGGGAGAACTAGCTTGTGGTGTATGTTTAACAAGGGGAGTGAGGAAACGCAACGGTCAATACTAGACATTTTCTAATAAATTTTGGTTGAGTCATTGAGAAGAATATTTTTCGGAGAGAAATTATCGGGGTTTTTTTTTTCACGGAAAGTCTTCAGATTTCACTATTGGGACACAAAACCAACCATTATACAACAATACAGTCTCTGTAGAATACATGAAAATATAGTGAGGTTTTCCTCTTGCAGAAACCCCGCATCATTCCACATGTACAATTATGTTTCACTTTATTGTGTACCATTCATAAATTAGTTCAGCGTTGTACATCATGCTGGGGAAATCAGATGAACGACGGTACAGATCATGTTCCTAGCTGCCAACGAACACTTGGCGTCAAGTGAGCTACAACACAGATCATAGTTCTAACTGCCAGCCAACACTTGGCGTCAAGTGAGCTACAACACAGATTACGGTTCTAGCTACCAGCGAACATTATGGTGTTCTGGAAATGAACAGATGGCACTTGGGGCGTGGTGAAAAGCAACTTTGTGCAACACATGACAAATCGCTGAGAGAGCCCAGAATCAGGCATGTTATACATGCATAATTGGAGAGCTACCTTGGATGTTTGTGGAATTCATAGATAGCTAGAAACTATGGCCTAGACCTGGGTTACTATGGGCACCTCTGACAAGAAAAAATGTTTCAAGCAGGTCGTTCATGTTACGGAAAGGTAGAAAAGCAACAAAACCAAAGACTTTATCCCATCTTCTCAAAACCATAAACCCCTATAATTAATTCCTTCTTCTCAATGCTACAGAACCCCTAGAATTTATCCATTCTTCTCAAAGCCATAAAACCCCTAGAATTTATCAATTCTTCTCAAAGCCACAAACCCTCTAGAATTTATCCATTCTTCTTAAAGCTACAAAACTCCTAGAATTTATCCATTCTTCTTAAAGCTACAAAACCCCTAGAATTTATCCATTCTTCTCAAAGCCACAAAACGTCTAAAATGTATCCATTCTTCTCAAAGACCTTTAACTTATACTTCTACAAACTGTAGAAGATTGACTTAATTGTATTAAGGTTGTACCATATGCACTGAGTCCTTCTCACTGAAGCGATCCGTCGCCTGTCGAGAGTACTACTAACAAAATGTAACTCCGTAGCTCCCAAGGATATTAGAATCCACGGATCTTAGAATTCACGTATATTAGAATCCACAGATCTTAGAATTCACGTATATTAGAATCCACAGATCTTAGAATTCACGTATATTAGAATCCACGGATCTTAGAATTCACGTATATTAGAATCCACAGATGTTAGAATTCACATATATTAGAATCCACGGATCTTAGAATTCACGGATATTATAATCCACGGATCTTAGAAACACATCCACTTTATAAATACGACTTCGATCCGGTGAAACTCTGCATCGCATACCAAACATTTCACACACTACGACAGGGTTATCCACTAACATCATCCACACAGACGCACATCATCTTACCTGGATCTCCTGGTAGTAGGATCCTTCATAACTTGTGCTTCCTTTATGTCCCCGTACTTATTAAAATATTCCCGTAAAGTATCTGAAGATGAAAACATTAAAATATTCTCGTAAAGTATCTGAAGATGAAAACATTAAAATATTCTCGTAAAGTATCTGAAGATGAAAACATTAAAATATTCCCGTAAAGTATTTGAAGATCAAAACATTAAAATAGTAAACAAAAGGTTAATCTCAGCATATATATATAAAATAAATTTCTGTAGTAACAATCATAAATACGTTTCCGCCCGCCCCGGGGGCTGGAATTCTAGTTTAGGGTGACCAGAAGAATATGATCACTTTCTTTTTTCAAGGCATGTTGTGGGAGGTGGCTATAGAAAGTTGAAAGATTAATTTTTCATTGAACACATAACCCTTCAGGGTAGTAGGGGGTGCCACTCTGGAAATATCAACACATTAGTTGTAGAGGTGTCACTTTGGATACATCAACACATAGTTGTAGGGGTGCCACTCTGGTAATATCAACACATTAGTTGTAGGGGATCCACTCGGGTAATATCAACACATTAGTTGTAGGGGATCCACTCGGGTAATATCAACACATTAGTTGTAGGGGTGCCACTCTGGTAATATCAACACATAGTTGTAGGGGTGCCACTCTGGTAATATCAACACATTAGTTGTAGGGGTGCCACTCTGGTAATATCAACACATAGTTGTAGGGGTGCCACTCTGGTAATATCAACACATTAGTTGTAGGGGTGCCACTCTGGTAATATCAACACATTAGTTGTAGGGGTGCCACTCTGGTAATATCAACACATTAGTTGTAGGGGTGCCACTCTGGAAATAGCAACACATTAGTTGTAGGGGTGCCACTCTGGAAATATCAACACATTAGTTGTAGGGGTGCCACTCTGGAAATATCAACACATAGTTGTAAGGGTACCACTCTGGTAATATCAACACATTAGTTGTAGGGGTGCCACTCTGGAAATATCAACACATAGTTGTAGGGGTGCCACTCTGGTAATATCAACACATTAGTTGTAGGGGTGCCACTCTGGTAATATCAACACATTAGTTGTAGGGGTGCCACTCTGGAAATGTCAACACATTAGTTGTAGGGGTGCCACTCTGGAAATATCAACACATTAGTTGTAGGGGTGCCACTCTGGAAATATCAACACATTAGTTGTAGGGGTGCCACTCTGGAAATATCAACACATAGTTGTAGGGGTGCCACTCTGGAAATAAACACACATTGTTGTAGAGGGGTGCCACTCTGGAAATATACACACATTGTTGTAGAGGGGTGCCACTCTGGAAATAGCAACACATTTGTTGTAGGGGGTGTCACACTGGCAATATCAATGCATAGTCGTAGAGGTGCCCGCGGGCATTGCACCTTTGTAATTTTGTGACAGACTCCTGTGTGGTGGGGAATGATATGTGTGCCATGATTGCTGATGGATCAATGAATCTGACATTAGAATGAAGTGAAAATTATGAGTGTAATTGTGAGGTTAAAATTATGAGTATAATTTATTGTGAGGTTGAAATTCTCAGTGTAAATGTGAGGTTGAAATTATGAGTTTTTATGTAGACAGAAATTATCGCTTTCAATTATTCCAGAAGATTATGGGTGGAAAAGATGTGTTTTTTAATGAAGAGGTAATAGTAATGACATTATATGGAATAAATTAAAGATGTTTTCATTGGATTAAATCATAGGAGGAAGTGGAATTATGGGAGTGATTTATCACTGTATTTATTGAGTAAAAGTTATGAACTGAAATTGTGGATCATAGTATGCAGAAATTATTTGTGAAATGAGTGGCAACTATTGGTGAACTTTTGAGTAGGTTGAAATTGTTTTGGAAAGTGGGTGTAAATTATCGGTGATATTAAAGTACATGTATTGTGAAATTGAAATTATAAGCAATTACGGAAAAAATGTAAGTGTTGTTAAGTGATGAATAATCTTTGAGTGAAATTGTGAACGATTTTGTGAATAAATGTATGTGAGAAATGACAAATGAAATAATATTTGAGATTGTGAATCACATAAATAATGGAATTATGAATGAAATAATGGGTGAAATTGTGAGTGTACTTATGTATGAAATAATTAATAAAATAATGGAGGAAATTATGAATCAAATAAAAGATGAAATTGTGAATGAAACAATGTATGAAATTTTGTGTTAAATAATATTCAATAAAACTGTGTAAGTGAAATAGTGTATGTAATTGTAAGTGAAATAATGTGTGTAATTGTAAGTGAAATAATGTGTGTAATTGGAAGTGAAATAATGTGTCTAATTGTAAGTGAAATAATGTGTGTAATTGTAAGTGAAATAATGTGTGTAATTGGAAGTGAAATAATGAATTAAGTTGCAAGTAAAATAAATTATGAAATTGTGAATGGTAGTAATGTATGAAATTATACCTGAAATAATGGGTGAAATTGTGAGTGTATGAGAACAGAGTGAGTTTTTTCTAATAAAATTGTATTTATTCTGTGTTCCTAACAATATTTTAATACATCCTACTCAGGGCGTACATTTGCTGGACTAACATGCATACATCAACAAATAAGA
Organism: Meghimatium bilineatum; assembly: GCA_034231615.1. NCBI lineage: Eukaryota > Metazoa > Mollusca > Gastropoda > Stylommatophora > Philomycidae > Meghimatium > Meghimatium bilineatum. The sequence goes on along the minus strand of CM067304.1, from coordinate 10,459,132 downwards.
CCTCCATTTGTTTTTACTGTTTAAGTAAATTGTGTATCTTATGATGAGGTGTCCGGCTCTCTGACGGTGTGGTATAGAGCGTGTCTGTGACGCCTAAAGTACCGGGTTCGAATCCTGCTACAGGAAATTGAGCATCTGACACTTCAGAAAGCAATGGCAAGCTACAGAACGTATTTATATTGCCTAGAAAATCACCACAGCTAAAAAAAAATGGTGGGTTGATGGCTCCTGAATAGAATATGATACGAACAACCGCGGACGATACCTTTCAACCGCGGATGATACCTTTCAACCGCGGACGATACCTTTCAACCGCGGACGATACCTTTCAACCGCATAGGTTAGTCCAATTTGGATATGCCAAAGCTTAACAAATATCAAAAAGATTATGGAAGTTGCGGTTCTGGTAATCCCGTCATCATTACTTACATTTTTAATTAATGATGTTATTAAAGACCTTTATTTTCAGATTAATTTTTATTTCTAGAATACCCTCCGCCACCCCCCCCCCCCCATAATCACAGATTTTAAAAGAGCAGATAATAGAAAGGTGCTCCTCGTCGGTGCATGCTTATACTTGGACGACCAACTTCAAACGTCTGCTATGAATTCACATTGTGCATCTACACCAAATGGCACGTGCAGGAAACTCTTGATATCCTTAATTCATGACCGAATGAAGTAAAAAATATCTCTGCACAGAATTAATTAGAACCTCTGTTGTTACGATATTAATAATTGTCGTGAATTCTATTGGTCACTATTTATATATTTTGAATCGCATGTCAAAAATAGCATAGACGATTCCAAGTACAAATATGATGACCAATGAAAATCACGACAATAATTAAAAAAACGTAACAAAAAGGTCTGTTTACTTTCTCTACAGAGGTCTTTTTTACATCAGACGGTCATGCTAAACAACATGTTTACATTATACAAGTCTATGTCATAGTCTGTCTCAAATTCCGTGAAACTTTTTAAGGAATGAATGTGTAACACCATCGTACATTCAGGAGTATGTGTACCGAGTTCCCTCCAATCGCTGCGCTTTATACATTTTCTCGTCTTTTATTCATTGCTTGACAAAGCCTTTTGGTCGAAAAGTCGGATTGTACAATTAGTAAAACTAAATGACTTTTATTATTTTCCTCACCCGTGTGTTTCCGGGGGACCCTAAGAGAGGCAAAGAAAGGTAATACTTTGACTTGCATGCATGTCGTAAGAGACGAGTAAGGAAGTTTGTGGTGGAATTGATTGTCCCATCTTGTATGTCCAAAGATACCCAAAATGTATGCTGAACTCGGATGTGTCGGAATAAAAGGTTTAAATATCACAACCAATCGGTGATTCTGGCTAAACCAAGGTTTAAATATCACAACCAAGGTTCAGTACCCGATGGGCGCGGACACAATACGTCTAATTACACAATGCCTGGACAAATTCACTGCGGCGGAACACCTCGTGCAAGATAGATGTGAAGGACAACCCGTCTCGGCGCAGTTCGTACACATTCGCCGCCAGGCGATAGATAGGAAGGCTATCACAGGCTAGGGTAATATACCCGAAATGTCAAGGCATGCCGAAATCGGCTGTGCTTGGTATACAAGGCACATAATGGTGGCCAAACATAACTACGCGCCCGGCGGAAATCAACGAATATCCGTGCAAACCACTATGGCGCGAGCGCAAAACAAACAACCAGGCATTGTGGCATGGGAGAACATCAGTATCGGAAATGATTGACATCACATGAAATAGAAATCTGTGGAAAGACATGATAGCCACCGCCACACGGCATCGACCATAAGCAGAAGTGTTATCGATATGTGTGGCATCACATTCCAGACTCAACAACGTCTGACCTGCCCAAGTTGATCTCGTCAGATGGAATTCTCACCATGGTTTCTGTCAACGGGTTTAACAAATCAATACAGATCACTTCGATGTAGTAGGCGACAGCATATAGTTACTAGTACGACTAGAATCAGATGAGTGGAAGCTTAGTGAGTACAGAGTGTCATGTGGAAGGAGGGAAACTGGCAGATGACATTTGATAACATCAAATCACTAGAATGTTACAGATAAACTACAAATACGAGAAGGATGATTAAGTGGTGCGAAGGAGACTATAGTAAAAAGAAAAGAATACTGGTAATATATTCTCTTCAAGAAATATATACTCTTCTGGGAAAAAATATACTCTTCAGGAAATATATTCTCTTAATGAAACATATACTCTTCAAGAAACATATATTCTTCAAGAAATATATATTCTTCGGGAAAATATACTCTTCAGGATAAATATACTCTTCAGGAAATATATACTCTGCAGGAAATATATACTATTCGGGAAAATATACTTTTCGGAGATAATATACTTTTCGGGAAAAATATACTCAATGTATTTTCCTACTATTTCTGCATCTGCTAAAATAATATTTTGTATTTAAGGTAGGGTCATTGTTTTACATTATTATACAGGGGGAGGGTGAGGACCTAAATTAAATTATTTGCAGTTATTGACAAGGGGAGGGGGGGGTTAAAAATTGGCAAACAGCGGTTGACGTAGTTTATGGGCAGAACCAGACACCTGATGACGGTTAACAAATAATAAATAAACAATAAAAAAAATTATTTTGAAATCTTATTTTAAAATATGAAAAAAACAAACCTCCTGTTGTCTGCCAAGACAAACCGCCCACGAATATTTTCCTGCAACAGAGTAAAGAAATAGTTAGTTTTTGAAACTAATAATTGATGTGCAGATTGTGAAAATTTCTAGATAAACCTTTTCTCTGATGTGTGTTTCTCTTGTATTTACTCGTTGCCTAGCGGGTTAGAAAGGGTGTGACTTAGGCTAGGGAAGTAAACCCATAGAGAAAGGCGGGATGGGAAACCACAGGACAGTCAATGGTGTATTAAACCATCTTCTAGCATCGCCAGTAGTCCTGCTTGTTTCCATGTTTCCATCTCCAGTAGTCCTGCTTGTTTCCATCTCCAGTAGTCCTGCTTGTTTCCATCTCCAGTAGTCCTGCTTGTTTCCATCTCCAGTAGTCCTGCTTGTTTCCATGTTTCCATCTCCAGTAGTCCTGCTTGTTTCCATGTGTATTGACAATGTTTTTCTATTGGATCTAATCAACGGAGACTAGAGGGGAGGGGGAGTGGTGGAAATGGGCACGGCACTTTCTCCGTAAAACCTCATGGGTTCGCAGTCACGTGTGTTGGTCCAGCTGTCATGTGTGTTGGTCCAGCTGTCCTGTGTGTTGGTCCAGCTGTCATGTGTGTTGGTCCAGCTATCATGTGTGATGGTCAAGCAGGCATGTGTGATGGTCAAGCAGTAATGTGTGATGGTCAAGCAGTAATGTGTGATGGTGAAACGGTCATGTCTGATGGGCAAGCGGTCATGTGTGATGGGCAAGCGGTCATGTGTGATGGGCAAGCGGTCATGTGTGATGGGCAAGCGGTCATGTGTGATTATCAAGCGGTCGTGTATGATGGTCAAGCGGACATTATGATGGTTAAGCGGACATTATGATGTTCAAGCGGACATTATGATGGTCAAGCGGACATTATGATGGTCAAGCGGTCATGTGTGATGGGCCAGCGGTCAAGTGTGATGGGCAAGCAGCCATGTGTGATGATCAAGCGGTCGTGTATGATGGTCAAGCGCACATTATGATGGTCAAGCGGACATTATGATGGTCAAGCGAACATTATGATGGTCAAGCGGACATTATGATGGTCAAGCGGTCATGTGTGATATATAGTGACGACGCTTCTGCCATTTACACTGGTTTTCATTCTGACCGCCTGTATAGACACAAAGTCACTCAATGTACTGTATATTAGTGTTTTTCTCCTTCCGGGCCGTGAAAACGTGTCCACCGGGCTGCAATCGCTTCTTCTTGAATTGTAAAATTATGTATAAATATATTAAAATATGTTTGCCCCAGGTACTGGTCTCATAAATATATGTTTACCAGTCCGTGATCTCACAAAGGTCAAAACTTGAGAATAATAGTTGTAGATAGCATTACTTTCAATCTGATTTACTGGTGTTGCTATGGTGATGTATAGTAGGCCTAATGATTAATTACATCACAGCGATTCTAATCAAGAATATTCTAGATGGTTCTAGTAACGTGACCACAAGTATGCCTTGTGATAACATTCTGTATAATTATGTTCATGCTAATATGTAATCATTACAATGAAATCATTAAAAACGCATCGGAACATATTTTCCGGCTTGGAATGTTTCCATTCTGGGACGTCAATTCTGAAATCATTCACATTACTTTTTTTATAAATGCAAAGCAGAACTAAAAATAAGGCTGGAGATGGCTTTAGCGTCCTTGTCAAGGCTAACTGTGATTTGGAAAAGCAACATCAGTGTTGGAGTGAAAATCAAACTGTATAAGTTGCTGCTGCTTTCTGTTGTGTTGTATGGTTGTGAGAGTTGGACACTCACTGCGGACATGGAGAAAAGATTACAGGCTTTCGAGTACAAATGCTACAGACGAATTCTACGAATTTCCTATAGGGAACATAAGACCAATGTGTACGTAAGAAATAAAGTAGAGATGTGTACGGGTGTTCAGGAGCCATTGCTTTCAATAGTGAAACGACGAGGATTGAATTCGCTGGAGGACTCTGTGTGCTGAGGCATCCAATGTGGTACCCCTACGACCCTGAAGGGTTACTGGTTTATTGATTGATTGATTGATTCTGGGGCCATATTCAACGCATATTGTGCGAAAATTATGCGGTTTTTGTATATCATATTTGTAATGTAGCTGTGTTTACTTAATGCGTGTTCTTTCTGAACAGAAATATTCCCTTGTACATCATTAATTATGTGGATATCATCATCATCACTTTCTTCTTGCGCCAAGCTTGGCACATATGCCAGATGTCATAGTTCTCCAAGAGCGACTAGTAGTTCTCCTAACGGCATGAAATTTTCTGGCCACTACACTTTGTGATTGTCCAGTCTGTAAGCGTCCAACGGTGATGTATCGTTGTCCTACATTGAGATAACCCATATTTTATATTTCCTACTGTCTTTTCGCTTTATAACCTTTTATGCCTTGCAGCGATATGGGTAGAAGAGTTCTTTGAAAATGGCTTTTTTGTGTGTTTCATATGTTTGTTTTCCTTGACTCCTTTCGTTGATATGTACTTCTGTAATCTGTCGATGAGAGATGAACCACGCATGCACATTAAATTTTATACTTAATTTATTCCAGGACCGTCAATCTTTTATATGCATTCAATAATATGGTCAGAGAGTTTTGTGTTCAGTAAGTTTCACGGGATTTTCATGAATATGTCACGAGTTATTGAAAAAATTATGTTTTGACCTTGACCTCTTTCATGACCTGACGAATAATGAGGTGAGTACAATTCAGGTAACCACGAGAAGTTAATGACCAGGTGTACACAGTCGATAGGTTGAATGATGGTCATCAGGGAATATCTTTTATAAAAAGTAACACCAAAAAACTGCTGTTTTTTTTAACAGTATATGTACAAAAAATGGAAATGGTTTATATTAATATTTCTATTGGCGTGATACCCATTTCTCTATAATGTGTTTTGTGGACGGAAAGACATTTATTTTTACAAAAACTGACTACATAAACTAACTAAAGTGGTATCAATACTGAATATTTTATTTTAGAAAACTAACTGAAGATAAACCAAATAAGAAAAAACATAACTTATAAGAAAGCAGAATTTGTTTTACCTACATAATTTTTTTTATTTACTCAATTTGGGAAATAAACAAATACATGCATATTATGAGAAAGTCATGTTTCATCTTGAAAGTTTCAAGATTCTGTCGAGAAACATCTGACTTTAAAGTAAACAATTCTCAAAAATGAAAATTAAAAATTTACCGCGATATATGAGTGAAATCGGTTTGTTGTAAATAAAAGAATAAAAGGATAAACTACAGCATGTAATGTAGAGTTAATATAAGGTTGCAAAAGGTAGATCAAAAAGGTCATTGTGAAAAAATTAGACATTTCAAATTAAATGTAGAAAAATATTAAATATAAGCTGGAAAGAATTTACAACTCTCTTGCACTAGCATCAAGCGCCTTTAACTGACTGTCTAATATCTGGAAGTCAAAGTCAATCAGCACACGCACGAAAATGCGCTTATTTAATTCCTGCGTTATTCCGGTGCTATCATATGGATGTGAGAGCTGGAAAAGCTCTTTATCTTCAGAAAAGAAATTACTGAGTTTCGAGAACAAATGTCTTCGTAGGATAACTAACACCCATTGAAGGCATTTAAGTGAATTCAAATCGAATGATAAAATCAGAGAAGAGACACATCAAAATTTCATCACATATGTTATCAGGAAACGCCGTTGGTCCTACATCGGGCATGTCCTACGCGCAGACATCAACATAATACACCACCAATCTCTTGAATGGATACCTACAGGCAAAAGAGCAAGGGGTAGACCAAAAGAAACACTCAGAAGAACAATACTTAGAGAAAGTAAAACAACCAATATTCATACTATTCAAGAACTGCACAGAATAGCTTTGAACAGACAGAATTGGAGAGATCTGACCTCTGCCCTATGAGTTAATTTAGCGCAAAAGGAAAATGAATGAATGGGAAGAAAACCAAGTCAAACAAGGAAATAAGAAAATACACAATAACATATATGTGTTATTTTTTTTAACTCGACATGCGGCGAATAGATTACCGGACCCGCTACCTGCACTATTTTTATGGTTGTAGAGCTCTGGTATAACCAAACTGGATTAATTACCGCAGTTGAAAGGGACATACCTCACTATGTGAGATATATTTTACTTAATCTAACTAATCAATACGTTTTTACAACATGAAGAAGAAGAACTCAGTGGACTTATATCGGACATATACTTATTAGAATGAAAACAGACTGCTACTACAAGCATTGAAATGGCACCAGATGGCAAAAGAAACAGAGGAAGGCCAAGAGAAACTCTTCGCAAAACAACCATCGAACAGAGTATGACTATGGATCTCAACAGTATGCAAGAATTACACACAGTAGCATCACATTGCTCGAACTGGAGAGCTCTGGTTTCTGCCCTAAGAATCGTATTCGACGCTGAAAACAAATAGAAAAAAACTAGAGAGCTCTGGTTTCTGCGCTAAGAATAGTATTCGACTACCCGCCGAAGACGAATGTGTCAGGACATTGGCGCAAATAAAACGGCGACACAACGCATTTCCATACTCTTGACTACATCCTTCTGAAAATCTAATAGGACCATGGTCCTGCTATAAGAGATATCCAGTGGGAGTTTGAGAATGAACGCTGAAGAAGAAGAAGTATTCGACTAGAAGGTTGATTTGAGAAAATCTGGAAGGAAAATAAATAAAGGTATGGTAATCTGAATGAATAGACAAAACTCTGGTGTCGGGAAACATCCCGAGACTGGAAATGCGAGGGATTGTGTAACAAGGAATATGCGCAAAAAACACTCAATATAACCCTTAAGTGCTCAGCTGTGTGGCCTGTGACTGACCAAACTCAGCGGGACCAGTGCCACCTTCAGAACTTGCTGCGCAGTGGTAGTGATAAAACCGCTTCTTCCCACTAACTCCTGCTGGATCGATCATGTATCACGAAAATGGCAGTAGTAGTTTCAAGAAAAATTGAGTCTAGAGATTTCGTGTGTATTTACGTGATCTGTCATCTGCCCATACGTAGTATATAAGTGGCATTTACGTGATCTGTCATGTGTTCATACGTAGTATATAAGTGGCATTTACGTGATCTGTCATGTGTTCATACGTAGCATATAAGTGGCATTTACGTGATCTGTCATGTGTTCATACGTAGTATATAAGTGGCATTTACGTGATCTGTCATGTGTTCATACGCAGTATATAAGTGGCATTTGCGTGATCTGTCATGTGTTCATACGTAGTATATAAGTGGCATTTACGTGATCTGTCATGTGTTCATACGTAGCATATAAGTGGCATTTACGTGATCATTCATGTGTTCATACGTAGTATATAAGTGGCATTTACGTGATCATTCATGTGTTCATACGTAGTATATAAGTGGCCTTTTACAATCAACACCCTATGTAATCTATCAAGTCCTACAAAAAGGTAAATAGCGCAGGACTGAAAGTTGTAAGTAGATTCACATCTAGGCAGTCCACTGTCACAGAATGCCAACGGTGATGATAAGGTGTGTACCATGATGTTCAAGGCAAGCAGTAATTTCCGCAGATTATGCGCCAATGTGTTGCATAGAAATAAAACTAACCTACAAACTAAGCTGAACGTACACAGAACAGTAGTACCTCCAGTGTTGTTATGTGCTAGTGAATCATGGACTGTATATAAACGATATGTGAGGAAACTCAATCACTTTCATAACTTGTCTCAGAAAGGTTAAAACATTAGATGGCAAGACAAGATCCTAGATGTCTTTGAAAGATCTGGAATCCCCCGCATTGGCACAATTCTGATGCAGACACAGATTGTTCGGTGCATCTGGTACATATGTCAGATCATTGCTTGCCAAAGATTCTTCCCTATGGTGAGTTGCTAAGGGCATACTATCTCACGTTGAGCAAAGGAAGCTGCTACAATGATTCGTTAAAAAACCTCACTAAAAACTTTTGAAATGGACCACGATATGGAAAGACATTGCACAAAATAAAGCTACATTGCGCTCAACAGTAAAAAAAGGCGCAGTATCTCGTGAAAAGAGGAGAAATACAACAGCTAAACGCGGAGAGAAGCTATATTCTTGATGCTTGATTAGAAACTGGCCTCACAGCACGTGAGGCATTCCCATAAGTGCTCCGCCCTCTGTTCCAGCAGCCATCAAACTCGATGGTGTTTCGAGTCTAATGCCGCCTAAACAGACGTCGACATCAGGGCACAACTCTGACCCTTCGGACAGGTTTCTTTGTTGTTCCGCCCACCCACGCCGTACCCGTAAGTAGTTCAAGCACAACGTCGGCCTGCCGGAATAACATGTTAACTGTTATCGAAGGCTACGACTACGGGATTGCATAGATGACGAGCCATGAAGCTTCTCTAAGAAGATAACCTCAATATAACGGTATGTCATCCACTAAGGTTTTCTGTTGCATGGGTGGTTTGTCTAGTGAGTCATTGGTGAGACCCACAGACGCAACCGCATTCACAGCAACAGCTAAATTCTTCTATAGGAGAGTAGCTAGAAAGTCACCAGTATACCAAAAAACCATATATAGTTCGCATCTCATAATCTAACTGTCCAATGACATGTGCGGAGAGAATCAAGAATATAACTAACTGAATTTCAAAAGTGGATGTACCACAAATAGCGATCATTACTTATTACGGGCAAGTAGCACCACACAAAGTATTTACGTGATTTGACAAGTCTACTTAGTATATGCGTGACTTGACAAGTCTAGACTTAGTATATACGCGACTTGACAAGTCTATACTTAGTACATACATGACTTGACAAGTCTAGACTTAGTATATGCGTGACTTGACAAGTCTAGGCTTAGTATATACGTGACTTGACAAGTCTAGGCTTAGTATATACGTGACTTGACAAGTCTAGGCTTAGTATATGCGTGACTTGACAAGTCTAGGCTTAGTATATACGTGATTTACCACGTCAAATTTAATATATATGAGACCCGAATCTCGAACTTACTTATTCACGTCAACGTTTCGACCCAATAATCTTCGGTTAACTATCTATTAGAGCTCACATATTATGTCTTTTGAAAACTGGGACAGCCTGACTTTGTATCTCTACACAGCTATCTAATACTGGGACACCTTGACTGTGTATCCCGACACACCTACCTAACACTGGGACACCTTGACTGTGTATCCCGACTCACCTACCTAACACTGGGACACCTTGACTGTGTATCCCGACACACCTACCTAACACTGGGACACCTTGACTGTGTATCCCGACACACCTACCTAACACTGGGACACCTTGACTGTGTATCCCGACACACCTACCTAACACTGGGACACCTTGACTGTGTATCCCGACACATCTACCTAACACTGGGACACCTTGACTGTGTATCCCGACACACCTACCTAACACTGGGACACCTTGACTGTGTATCCCCCCACACACCTACCTAACACGGGACACTATCAATGTGTGCCCTCACATCCCTACTTAAAATTTGACAAGATCAGCTAGAGCAATGCCGTGGATGATGGACAATATTCGATGTAAATATTGGAATATCTTCCTACTGCGTTGTCCGTGTACACTTGTCTGCAAGCAGGAACGCGTGGCGACGACTTGGCAATGGCTACATTGATGAATATACACAGATGGATCTGTTAGCAGAAACACAAATAAAAGCGGTTGGGGTTTTGTTGCCTACAGAAATGGCGTGAAGTTGGTTGAGAAATCTTCAGCATATTCTACTGTCACGTCGAGCATGAGGATGGAGATAGAGGGAGTTACAGCAGCACTTAATTGGTTGATAACTGATACATCAACACACGCGGTAATACTCACAGACTCTCAAAGCATGTTGCGCAAGATAGACAAGTTCATGCTAAGAAAAGAATGGTGGGACTTATTGAACAACTCAGTTGTCCAAAGCATTACATGGATATTCTGCCCTGGTCATGCTGGGGTCAGAGGAAACGAGAGAGCTGACTTATTGGCAGGCAATGCAGCGATAGACGGCACATTGCTGAGAAGAGATAAAGCAGATTCAATGAAGGCAGTAATAAATTCATTTCGAGATGCAGATGATGTCAATGAGGTTGAGAACGTACACATACAGAGAATGTTAGAAATGTGAGTATTCAGAGGTGAGGGGAGGAAAAGTAAATTTTTTTTTTACCGAAGATCACACAATCAACACCTGACAGGAACTATGAGTCTACATACACTGGGATGGCTGCTGGAACGGAAGGCGGAGCACTTATGGGAATGTCCCGCGTGCTGTGAAGCCAGTTTCTAATCAAGAATCAAGAAACATTGATGAATTGTTTCTCTTGGGAGAGAATCTCTGAAGTTTATGTTATAGGGTAGGCTAGTAAAAAGTGATGTAAACAGTTATTTCTTTTTAGCTATTTTTTTCTCTTCTTTTTTTAGTGTTGGTTTTCACATTCCCGCTGACACGCTCTTGCGGCCGGTCAATGGACATACTACGTTTCCAACTAGATCTAGTCAGAGAACTTCGTGTATCGTCCGTCATTCAATTTAAGGACAACGTCAAGTGTGTGCTTGTAAATAGAGATATGTGGACAATCTCGTAGTATATCCTGGTATAGAGATATGAGGACAATCTTGGTATATCCTGGTACAGAGATATGAGGACAATCTCGTGGTATATCCTGGTATAGAGATGTGTGAACAGTGCCATATCCTCGTATATAGACATATGTGAACAGTGTCATATCCTCGTATATAGACATATGTGAACAGTGTCATATCCTCGTATATAGAGATATGTGAACAGTGCCATATCCTCGTATATAGACATATGTGAACAGTGTCATATCCTCGTATATAGACATATGTGAACAGTGTCATATCCTCGTATATAGAGATATGTGAACAGTGCCATATCCTCGTATATAGAGATGTGTGGACAATATCGTGGTATATCCTCGTACAGATATGTGAACAGTTTTACGATTCTATGCATCCCCAGGAACCACAATAAAAATTATCTTAAATAGTGTCTTCAACTATATGAACTGGGAACCGCTGTAGTAACCTTCTTTCAACTTTGACCCTGAATTTACTCAGTGATTTTTATTTTTTTGCAACACTGTTACTAGATAGAGGTGGACTTGCACACACCTCGAGTGTGTACCGGATATCGCGTGAGATTAAAACGTGTAGCACCGCTTTGTGCTTGCAGTGACGCACACACAGGTCTGGTTTGACGGGTACATCAGTTGAGGGTTAACAATCTAGGAATTTGAGGTCATATATCGACGTATACATTTATGCAATTCGGACTTAACTTCAGCGTTCAATTTCTTATTCTCGCCTTCGTCTGTGTTCGTTCTCAAACTTAAGCAGATTAGCAGAATGTAGTCCTGAGATGTCTTAGAAGGGTGGATGTGAAAAGATGCATTATTGATAATATAAGAAAAAGTCAACATTTATTGGGCACATAATGCGAAGAGGAGGCATTGAGAATATAGTGATAACAGGAAAGATAGAAGGGAAAAGATCAAGTGGAAGACCGAGAGAAAAGATATTGGACAGTTTGACTAAATGGCAGTTTGATTGACGACACCAACAGAGATGATGACATATATGAGAGATTGATGTACATGGAGAAATATGATCGCAAACGCCATTCGGCACGGCACTTGATGATGATAAGTCGGGAGAACGGAATGCGCTGTGTCATGATTTACAGCTTAGCCACCATATCTGAGTCTTTTGGTTAGACACATTCGACTTCAGCATGGCTTTTAGGCCACTGGTCCTCAATAGGACAGCCAATTCTATACCAAAATGACTCGTATGACAATATGACAGGTAGTTATGTTGCAAGTCTTTGCTCTGCTCGCAACTATTCAGAGAAAGCACTTGCCTGTTAGCGGAATCTCGTCTTGAAATGGAAATAAGATGGATCGTTGTTTATAACTTGATTGCGATACATGCGCCGTTCGCCCTCCCACACATTAGACCCTGGCGTACACACGTGAACACCCAAACCGTTCATAAAACAATTGCTTTATTATTGAAAGTAGATAATTGAAGGTAGGTAATTGGATGGTAGATAATTGAAGGTATGTAATTTGAAGGTAGATAATTGAAGGTATGTATTTTGAAGGTAGATAATTGAAGGTAAGTAATTTGATGGAAGATAATTGAAGGTATGTAATTTGAAGGTAGATAATTGAAGGTACGTAATTTGATGGTAGATAATTGAAGGTATGTAATTTGAAGGTAGATAATTGAAGGTATGTAATTTGATGGCAGATAATTGAAGGTATGTAAATTGAAGGTATGTAATTTGATGGTAGATAAAGGAAGGTATTTATTTTGAAGGTAAATAATTTGATGGTAGATAATTGAAGGAAGATAGTTGAAGGTATGAAATTTGATGGTAGATAATTGAAGGAAGATAGTTGAAGGTATGAAATTTGATGATAGATAGTTGAAGGTAGTTAATTTCAAGGCAGGTAATATGACGGGAGCTAAATTAAAATAGCTAAATTGAACGTATGTAATTTGATGGGTTGTTTATTGAAGGTACCAGTTGAAGGTAGGTAATTTCAAGGTAGGTAATTTGATGGCAGCTGCATTGAAGGTAGCTAGTTGAAGGTAGGTAATTTGAAGGTAGGTAATTTGATGGGAGCTGCATTGAAGGTAGCTAATTGAAGGTAGGTAATTTGAAGGTAGGTAATTTGATGGGAGTTGCATTGAAGGTAGCTAATTGAAGGTAGGTAATTTGAAGGTAGATAATTTGAAGGTAGGGAATTTGAAGGTAGGGAATTTGATGGCAGCTGCATTGAAGGTAGCTAATTGAAGGTAGGTAATTTGAAGGTAGGTAATTTGATGGGAGCTGCATTGAAGGTAGCTAATTGAAGGTAGGTAATTTGAAGGTAGGTAATTTGAAGGTAGGGAATTTGAAGGTAGGTAATTTGATGGGAGCTGCATTGATCTTTTATTGAGGAATATCGATATAATTCGATCTGCTTCCATTCTGATTAGGTGACCGAACCATTTGATCTTGTCTGTGTGTGTGTCTGTGTATTCTTTGCACGATATGGTTTTCATCAGATTTCTAATAGTTTCATTGTTTATTATATCTATTTTTGTTACCTCCAGTTTTGTTCTCGGGCACTTCATTTCCCATACAGTGAGTTTTTGTTCCAGTTTTTGTTAGGACCAGGTTTGGAATTGGTAGCACAGTGTCAATATGTGCATTGTGTTTATTAACGTTCTTTTTTTAGATCATTTCGATGTTTTTGTGTTTCAGCAGTAGTTCTAATTGATATAAAACAGCGTTTTCTTTCTGACATCTTATCTCTATTTCTCTATCTAGTCTCCCGTCTTCAGAGAACACGCTGTCTAAATACATGCATTCGTTTACTTAGTTGAGTTTTGTGCTGTCTATGTATATTTCTAGTGAGCAGTGCCGGATTTAGACTTGATATTCGCCCGTGTGTTGTCGGGGCCGGAAAGGGGAGCAAATAATACCAACACTGTTTACCTTCCATGCATGTCGTACGAGGCGACTAAGGAGGTTATGGGATGGAGTTGGTTGAATCATCCCATATATGGTCAGTGACCCAAAGTCATGCTGAAGTCGGATGTGTCAGTCCGAACGGCGCAGATATCGCAGCAATGCTGTAAACCATGACACAACACATTCCGTTCTCCAGACTACATCCTGCTGATCTGCAGAATTTTGAGAACAAACGCAAAAGAAGAAGAAGAAGAAGACTTGATAAGGTCCTAAGCTTTCCGGACGTGCGGCATTGGAACAAATAATTCTGCAATATATTTAAGTATATATAACAATTGTTCAGGAAAGTGGGGGCCTAAAGCTATAGCTTGTTCACTAAAGCTATAGCTTGTTCACTAAAGCTATAGCTTGTTCACTAAAGCTATAGCTTGTTCACTAAAGCTATAGCTTGTTCACTAATGCTATAGCTTGTTCACTAAAGCTATAGCTTGTTCACTAAAGCTATAGCTTGTTCACTAAAGCTATAGCTTGTTCACTAAAGCTATAGCTTGTTCACTAAAGCTATAGCTTGTTCACTAAAGCTATAGCTTGTTCACTAAAGCTATAGCTTGTTCACTAAAGCTATAGCTTGTTCACTAAAGCTATAGCTTGTATAACTTATACGTTAATGCTGCACTGATAATGAGGATTGATGTCTGCATATCTTCACTTATTTCTTATTGTGGTGTGTTGATTCTTACGCAATGTGTATTTAATTCGTTTAGGTGTTTTTAAACAACCTTCTAAACATATTAATTTGACTTTTGCCGTGATTTTTATTGGCCGTAACGCAAATCATACGCAAAGTTACCAATGAAAATCACGGGGGGAAAACCAGTTGAGTAACTTTATCAATGTTTTATGTTTTTCAATGAGCCGGCAGGTGGTATTATATTCACATATTAGTCGTAAACGAAAACAGAATGAAAGAATTTGAGCGGTATAACTGGTGGAGGGGGGGGGACAAAAGTTCAAAGTCGATAGATTTAACATATAAATATAAACACTTGAATAATGACCAATCAGATCACAAGGATTCACTTTCAATGGTACCTACTGACGTCATCCGCGGATCTGTACACACACGGATGTACTACGGAACTGGGCACGTCACAGTAAGAGTTTACAAGCATTGCTATGAATAGTTTTATATGTATAGATATTTTCTAACTATATTAGCTGAGTGTTAAACTTTTCAAAGATGTTATAAGCAGGTTGAAGTAAAAGATGTGATGGGGGTGGAGAAAGAAGAGGAGGAAGAAAAAAGAGAGGATGAGGAGGAGGTTGATAAGAGGAGGTAGAAAAGAACGAGTAGAGGATGATAAATTGAGATTTATAGCGGTAATGGGAGGAACAGGAGGATAAGAGATGAAAAGTAGAAGAAATGGAGGAGGGAAAGAGGATGAGGGGAAGAATAAGAGGAGGAGGGAAAGAGAAGAAAAGGATTAGTGGAAGGAAAGGAAAGAAGAGGGTGAGAAGAAGAGGGAGAACGTAAAGGAAAAGAGGTGACTGGAAAGAAGAAGAGGATGAGAAGAAGAGGATAAGATAAAGAGGGAGAAGCAGAAGAGAGAAGAAGAGGAGGAGGGAGAGAAGAAGAGGATAAGAAAAACAAGAAGAACCGGGAAAGAAGAAGAGGATAAGAAGAAATGGAAGAGTCGGAGAAGAAGGGGGGGAAGAGTAACGTTGCAAGTTATTTACAAGTATAACAGAAAAAAATTATCTATACCATGTTCTGTGCCCTGTATGGCACGTTCTCCAGACAAGTCTCCCGAGCTTAACAATAATCATCACGAGAGAAGCAGAAACATACAACAGTCGGTTGCTTCTTTTTACTGTTAAATGACCGTCTGCAAGACGCAAAAAAAAAGCCATACACATACATACAGTAACGGGAATCCCCGTTGTACCTATGCTTACAACTCTTGTTGTGACGTAATAATCACACAATGCATCAATTTTCTATCTAGAAGTCCATGCAGAAGAAGAAGAATTTCCCTGCTCGAGTAAACAATCGTTAAGTTAATAACATGAAACAACAAACAACAAGTTTTATGCATGGATTTTTCTTCTTTCTTTTAAAAAAAAAAATATTAACGTGTCTCTCGTCATTTCTTCAGTCATGTGGACTCATTGAATCATTAATGCAGTAGAATTAGCTTTGCTGAATGGGGGATGTTTTCGATAATCTGCTTTTTTACGGAATTTGTTCTTTCTGTTTTGATAACGGTTTAGATTATTATTTTTTTTTTTTATTTTGGTTGGGGGGTGGATACTCTCTCTTTTTTGGTGATAGAGAGAGAGAGAGAGAGAGATGTTCGCCATATTTCATACTTTATAATGCTCAGGTGCGTGTACTATTTTCACAAGGGAGAGGGTTTGATTTCGTACACACCCACCCAAAAGATCCTAAGTCTTTGTGCTTAGAAATCATCAGTCAAAAGAAACGCTATTTGATTTTCCCTGTGATTTTCATAAGTCGCATGCATTGTGAACACATTGTGAACACATTGTGGACACTTTGTGAACACATTGTGAACACATTGTGAATACTTTGCGAGAACTTTCAATAAGAAAATCATGAGACAAATCAAATTGCGTCACATCTGAAGGATTAGTCCCAATGAGTACACCGGTCTGTATTGTCCAAGGACACGATTTAATAATAGTTATTCCTCTAGAACCGAAGACGGCACATAGGCCGGATGTCATAGATTTCTATATCTCTCCTTTCATTGCAATTTGCTTTAGATCTTCATTTTAATAATATCAGTAATATAATTTGGTAGCATATTATATTCAGGAAGTAGAGAGAATAGGATATGCATTGTTTGACTATAAACATTTTCTAGACAATAAAAATACGTTTAGTAGTTTGCCATTGCTTTCTGAATTGTCCGGATGCACATTTGCCTGAATAATTATAGTAATAATAATAATAACAGTAGCTTATCTAAACATAAACGTAGCATTAAAAAATCCAGACACACAGAAAAATCAGGACACACCTGAAAGTCCCAGACACAGAAAAACCCAGACACACAGAAAAATCCATACACGCAGAAAAATCCAGACACACAGAAAAATCCAGACACACAGAAAAATCAGGACATACAGGTAGAAAATGATCCACAAACATTTTTTAAATCAAATTGAAAACATGTTAAGTATATTCACTAATTGATTGATGGATTGATTGATTCATTGATTGATCTTAATAGAACTGAAGGAAAGTAGAAGATTGATTTGGGAAAATATGGAATGACAATAAATAACGGTATAATAATCTGAATAAACATAATAAATAATAATAATAATAATAATAACAATAATAATAATATAAACGTATGATGTTATGGACACTGCTGTTTCAAGTGTTGTTGAATTTTGAGACGCCACTAGCATTTCCAATGTTATAGCTAGAATAATGTGGATGGTCGACGATCAAACCTTCTAGTTTGACGAGTTGGGTCAGCGACGCGAACGCATTATCTAGTTTAACGAGTTGCTAGATGATGTCACTATCTAGTTTAACAAGTGACTAGGTGATGTCACTGTCTAGTTTAACAAGTGACTAGGTGATGTCACTGTCTAGTTTAATGAGTTGGGTTAGGGAGGTGATCTCACTATTACTCTGCTACTGCGCAGACACGCGATTTAAATTAAATTTAAAATTATAAAATTGGTATATGGTTCTAACTGGTTCCCGTACCTGGCACGATATCGCCAGTAGGTTGGTTATATGAGAGAACTGGTTCCCGTACTTGATACGATATCGCCAGTAGATCAGTTATATGAGAGAACTGGTTCCGGTACTGGACACCATATCGCCAGTAGGTCAGTCATATGAGAAAACAGTTATATAAGAGAACTGGTTCCGATACTGAACGCCACATCGCCAGTTGGTCAGTCATATGAGAGAACCGGTTCCGGTACTGGACACCATATCACTAGTAGGTCAGTTATATAAGAGAGCTGGTTCCGATACTGGACGCCACATCGCCAGTCATATGAGAGAACCGGTTCCAGTACTGGACACCATATCGCTAGTAGGTCAGCCATATGAGAGAACTGGTTCCCGTACTGGACCACCAACCCGAAAGCTAACCACAGTAAAGCACGTTTGGGCGTTTACCGCAACAGGTAGAACATGACCGGGCAAGAAATCATGTGTGAAACGTAGAGTCTGTGTCTCTCGGCAATTTATTCATATATATATATATATATTATTTTATATAAATATAGTTTTGTAGAAAATTGTTGCGTGGGTCTGGGAGTTGACCAACATTTTGACTAAATTGCTATAGTTAGTTCCATAATTCATGCTACTGAGTTGAAATTATTTTTCTTCTAGACTACTTGTTTATCGAAAAGATATTTTGGATCCAACTTGAATATCTCTATGGCCCTGTGAAACTATTTTTTGCACTTTAAAAATGTAACTGGCTTAAAACATTTTCTCGAAAAAAATCGTACATTTTAAAAGGTTTTATAAATGTAAGTAATTTGCTATTTCCTACAGTATTAAACAAGTCTTTCGACTGTCCCGTTGATGGGGAGAAATACGCCTTATATGTTTATTGGGTTTTTTCTCTCCAACTCTTCATTAACTGTAGCGCAAAGTATAAATATACTGGCCATTTAAAAGTATGATTTTTTTTAAAAGACGACGCCATCGGCGATTGAATTATACTGTTGTAAAATGTAACTGACTTCGTTTTCAATGTCCATCACGTTGAACCGCTGTGATGCGGAATTCACGTTTTCCATGAGCTAAATGTTGCAGTATAGGGTAACATCCATAAACAGGAAGTAGGTGCCTGGAGTAACACAGGGCAAATGTCAAGATAAACAAAAATAGGTGCATGTGTTACCAAAATAAAACAACCTAACAACGAGATTCAGTGACAGACGACGCTTAGATTAAAAAGCCTTCATCAGGACAAACAAACGACCACAATAAAACAAATTTTACATGGAGACAAATAGGGTTATAATAAGGAGGAAGCAAAGATGTAGCAGCGTGACAGGAGAGAAAAAGATGTGGGCAGAAAATATTACTTGCTATTATATCTTTTCCTTTTTTTCCATCTCACTTTCTTCTGTCCACTTTCATCTCCCACTTACTACTATCTTCTCCCCATACCTTCATGTATTGTCACAAGAAGATATACCTGCTTCCTGACAATCAGTTTTTTCAAAGCAATATTTGGTTTTAGTACGTTGTCATTGACGAATAGTGAGAATACCATGGACAGCGAATAAAATAATTATCGAATGATAACATTAAATGTGGAGTAATGTTGACTCTTAACATTATAACAGGAAATCTGAGATTTTTTAGTCATATAAAGAGATAACATCATGCAAAATACTAGTAATGGAATGAATAAATGCAATATTTTAGCGTCATTGATATTTGATAGTCACATGCCAAAAATCTATGAGATCTAACAGAAAGATTTGGAGCAAATCGCTTCCAACCATGTTTATTAATTAGTAAGCGGACTATAGTCCATATTCTTTCCTTGATCTATTAGCATGACCTGGCTTCAGTAAAGACCTGTGTACATAAAGTAAACATGATTTGAAAGTGATTTTTTTTTCATATTTACGTGTGTTTCCTTGGTCGGCCTTAGCTTTTCTGGCATATGACTAAGTATATAAATAGTGACCAACGAAAATCGAGATAATAATCAGAAACGTAACGAATAAAGGCTTGATTATTTTCCGTACAGAGGTATTTACTACCGACGGTCACGGTATTAGTCTGTGTAGCTCCAGTTCCCTTTCTGTTAAGAGAACAGGAAGCGTATCTATTAAGTGAACTGTGTCATTCGCTTCAAGTCATCCATGAATACATACAGTCTGGTAAAAAACGCAGTATGGATAGTCCATATTGCCTATTCTCTGTTTTCAACAGAGCCCACGTATACGATGGCAGCTATTTGCGCAGTATAGCCGCAATCATCATGTGCGCTGTCAAGTCTGCTCTGCTACGCATTTTATTCTTCAGTCAATATCATTTCGACCCTGTGTTGCTAGGATCTAACAGTGGAGGAAAGAGAATCAACACCGTTTATCCTCTGTGCATGTCGTAAGAGGCGACTAAGGGAGTTTTGGGGTGGAGTTGGCTGTCATATTCCACATATAGTCAAAATGACCCAGAAGTCGTGCTGAAGTCGGATTTATCAGGCCGAAAGGCACAGATATCGCAGAAATGATGTAAACCATGGCACAACATATTTCGTTCTCCGGAGAACATCTTATCTGCAGGAATTTGAGAATGAACGCAGAAGAAGAACATAAGGCTATCCAACAGAATATTATATGCTGGGATGTTTTCTTCAATTGTATCCGTGAGAAGTTTGATATCACGTTGTAATGATAACTGGAGAGAAGTATGATGACCACGTTGTAATGATAACTGGAGAGAAGTTTGATATCACGTTGTAATGATAACTGGAGAGAAGTTTGGTATCACGTTGTAATGATAACTGGAAAGAATTTTGATACCACATTGTAATGATAACTGGAGAGAGTTTGGTATCACGTTGTAATGATAACTGGAAAGAATTTTGATACCACATTGTAATGATAACTGGAGAGAAGTATGATGACCACATTGTAATGATAACTGGAGAGAAGTATGATACCACGTTGTAATGATAACTGGAGAGAAGTATGATGACCACATTGTAATGATAACTGGAGAGAAGTATGATACCACATTGTAATGATAACTGGAGAGAAGTATGATACCACGTTGTAATGATAACTGGAAAGAATTTTGATACCACATTGTAATGATAACTGGAGAGAAGTATGATGACCACATTATAATGATAACTGGAGAGAAGTATGATACCACATTGTAATGATAACTGGAGAGAAGTATGATACCACGTTGTAATGATAACTGGAGAGAAGTATGATGACCACATTGTAATGATAACTGGAGAGAAGTATGATACCAAGTTGTAATGATAACTGGAGAGACGTATGATGACCACATTGTAATGATAACTGGAGAGAAGTATGATACCACATTGTAATGATAACTGGAGAGAAGTATGATGCCACGTTGTAATGATAACTGGAGAGAAGTATGATGCCACGTTGTAATGATAACTGGAGAGAAGTATGATGCCACGTTGTAATGATAACTGGAGAGAAGTATGATACCAAGTTGTAATGATAACTGGAGAGAAGTATGATGCCACGTTGTAATGATAACTGGAGAGAAGTATGATGACCACATTGTAATGATAATGATTGTAATTGTAATGACCATGTTGCTGACCACGGATCAATACTGGTTCTGACATTCTGAACAGAAATGAGTCTTATTGATGGCCATGGATTTAGCACTGGTGATGACTCGAAAGAGACAAAAATGAAAGAAATCTGACTATTTTCTTATATCGCTAACCAAGATCGTCGGTGATAAAAACCTCTGTACAGAAAGTAAAAAAGACTTCACTCGTTGCGTTTTTATTTTTATTTGATTGCCATTGGTCGCTATTTATATACCTGGAGTCGCATCCCATAAAGAATCCAAAGCTGTCAACGAAATGCGCGGGAATAATTTAAAAATTCACCCATTTAGGTTATGTTTACTTTCTATTTCCCTCAGCTTATCTTGAGCACCTGGGCCCAAGTAGTATATACCCAACGGAAAGAAGAACAGGTTATTGGGATTTTTGTTGTGGTTGTAGTTTTTAAAAATAATAATGAAAATTCCATGGACATGCGAGAAAACTAGAGAAAACTAACTAGAGAAAACTAGAGAAAACTAACTAGAGAAAACTAGAGAAAACTAACTAGAGAAAACTAGATAAAACTAACGTAGAAGTTCTCAGAGATGCTGGAATAAAACGACAATTTATAGAAAAAATTAGAAGCAAACAATCACGATTATTAGTTCATGTGATGAGAAAAACAAAACTTGAATATTTAGTAACCACCGAAAAGATCAACGGGTGAAGAAACAGAGGAAGACAAAGAGAGAAATTTCTGGATGGCTTGTCACTGTGGCAGAAAAAGAAGTCACCAACTGAGCTTATTAACAACACAAGTGACAGATAGTTATGGAACAGCATGATCGCCTACGCCTCTCGACATGGCACTTGATTGATTGATTACTTTCTCTTCAGAAGTCTGATAGTATTAGCCCCTTTCTCTCACCCTCTCTCTCTCTCTCTCTCTCTCTCTCTCCCATCTGATCTTTCGTACCATCTCATTTTACTCGTCCCGTACATTATGATTGTATGTCTATAATATTCATTCTCTGTTGCCACTTTTGAGGTAAGTATTTTTAATTTACTTTTAATTTACTTGCTATTATATCTTTTCCGTTTTCCATCTCTTTCTTCTGTCCACTTTCCCCTCCTCACTTACTACTATCTTCTCCCTATAGCCATATTACTATTATATTTATACATTTACATTTATAGCCATATGTCCATATTACTTCTTCTCTCCTGTCACGCTGATAAATCTTTACTTCCTCCATTACCTATCTGCTATTGTCCTCCTCTCCTCCTTATTATAACCCTATTTGTCTCCATGTAAGATTTGTTTTATTGTGGTCGTTTGATTCTCATGATGAAGACTTTTTAGTAGAAACGTCGTCTGTCCCTGTATCTCGTTGCTAAGTTGTTTTACGTTTTATTTTAGTAACACATCTACCTATTTTTGTATATCTAGTGTCGTTTAGTTGGCCTAACGACAATGACCATAACACTCGACACGATTGGGCTCATCCGCTATTTGATGACTCACAGACACCAAACCTAACGACTTTTATTTTCAATACAATTTCCATCTTCTCTTACAAACGAGCAATATCAACATCATCAATGCACTACATTTTCTTCTAGTTTTCTAGCCTAGATTATACTACACACAAAAGTTATTTGTGTTGTGCGCAGCCATATTTAGATGCAGTAAAGGCTACTCGATAAATCCGTTCTTTAGCACAGGGTCACAATATCAGGTATGAAAGAACATTATTTACCTGCGGTTCTTGAATACTTTGACAGAACGTCAGCAAGGTATAATTAAATGTGTGTATTTCTCTTACAGGTGTGGGTGATGACAGGGCGTCTTCTTCCGTTCAACCGTGAACATAATTTTAATGTGTGTTCCTTAAGTATCAAGGGGAGAATTAATTTTTTTAATTCATTCGGTAGTTTACAATTTATCATGTTTGTGTGAAGTACTTCTTTCTCAGTTATAGCCATATTACAACACATCATTCTAACCATATTATTCTATCATCATTCTAACCATATTACTCCATCATCAGTCTAACCATATTACTCCATCATCAGTCTAACCATATTATTCCATCATCATTCTAACCATATTATTCCATCATCATTCTAACCATATTATTCCATCATCATTCTAACCATATTATTCCATCATCATTCTAACCATATTACTCCATCATTATTCTAACCATATTACTCCATCATCATTCTAACCATATTAACGCAACTTTCACTATAACTACATTATTACATCATCAAACCATATTACTCCATCATCAGTCAAACCATATTACTGCACCATCATTATAGCCATATTACTTCATCACTATTCTAACCACATTACTGCATCATTATTCTAACCATGTCACTGCCAATATACTTCTAACCATATTACTGGCACTATAGTTCTAACCATATTACTGGCACTATGATTCTAACCATATTACTGGCACTGTGGTTCTACCCTTACTGAACTAAAGATCTAGACACACTACTACACTATCAATCTAGGCGCTTAAGCACATCAGCCGACTATCACTCACATCAGCCAACTATCACTCACATCAGCCCACTATAACTCATATCAGTCCACTATAATTCACATCAGTCCACTATAATTCACATCAGTCCACTATCACTCACATAAGTCCACTATAATTCACATCAGCAAACTATCACTCACAACAGTCCACTATAATTCACATCAGTCCACTACCACTCCAATCAGCCAACTATCACTCACATAATTCCACCATCACTCACTTCAGCCTACTCACTTTATATCAATCCACTCCAATTAACCACATCAGTGCTATAACTTAGCAACATCACCGTACTTAATATCGACATCATTACTGTACACATACATCTACATCATTACTCTACCCTTACATCTACATCATTACTCTACCCTTACATCTACATAATCATTGTACCCAAACATCTACATTATCACTGTACCCAAACATCTACACCATGACTCTATCCAAACATCTACATCATTACTCTACCCAAACATCTACACCATGACTCTAACTGCGAACGAGAACAATAAGCATACGTTACGTATTACAACTGTAGCCACTGAACGAGAAAATCATTCTAAACATTTGGCTATTTAATGACTGTAGCCACTGAAAGAGAAAACCATTCTAAACATTTGGCTATTTAATGACTGTAGCCACTGAAAGAGAAAACCATTCTAAACATTTGGCTATTTAATGACTGTAGCCACTGAAAGAGAAAACCATTCTAAACATTTGGCTATTTAATGACTGTAGCCACTGAAAGAGAAAACCATTCTAAACATTTGGCTATTTAATGACTGTAGCCACTGAAAGAGAAAACCATTCTAAACATTTGGCTATTTAATGACTGTAGCCACTGAACGAGAAAATCATTCTAAACATTTGGCTATTTAATGACTGTAGCCACTGAACGAGAAAATCATTCTAAACATTTGGCTATTTAATGACTGTAGCCACTGAAAGAGAAAACCATTCTAAACATTTGGCTATTTAATGACTGTAGCCACTGAAAGAGAAAACCATTCTAAACATTTGGCTATTTAATGACTGTAGCCACTGAAAGAGAAAATCATTCTAAACATTTGGCTATTTAATGACTGTAGCCACTGAAAGAGAAAACCATTCTAAACATTTGGCTATTTAATGACTGTAGCCACTGAACTAGACATTGCTTCTAGGCCAGTGTAACATAACCTTTTTTTTATCTGTGGCTTTCCTTTGACATATTTCCGTAGGTTGTCCCTGAATCATGAAAAAAAGGTGGAAGGGGCGGGGGTGGTGGCATCGAATCCTTTGCATGGTACTTACTATAGCTTCTCATTACCTGTGTGTCTTGCTTTGCCTTTTCGTTAATTTTCTTTGGAATTGACGTTTGTTCTTCTTCAGCGTTCATTCTCAAACTCCCGTTGGAGCTCTCTTGTAGCAGGACACATTCTCAAACTCCCGCTGGATCTCTCTTGTAGCAGGACACATTCTCAAACTCCCGCTGGAGCTCTCTTGTAGCAGGACACATTCTCAAACTCCCGCTGGATCTCTCTTGCAACAGGACAATGCTTCTACTAGATATCCAGCAGGATGTAGTCCAGAGAATGGAAATACGATGTCGCCGTTTTATTTGCGCCAATAGCATGACACATCCGTCTTCGGCGGTGGATTGATGTTTCATGATCGATTAAGTTGATAACTGTAGAATTTCCCACTAAAGAGTTATTTAACTATCCCCGGGTGGAGAGACGACGTGCGTCTCAAGTTAAATATCCCCGGGGGGAGAGACGACGTGCGTCTCAAGTTAAATATCCCCGGCGGGAGAGACGACGTGCGTCTCAAGTTAAATATCCCCGGGGGGAGAGGCGACGTGCGTCTCAAGTTAAATATCCCCGGGGGGAGAGGCGACGTGCGTCTCAAGTTAAATATCCCCGGGGGGAGAGGCGACGTGCGTCTCAAGTTAAATATCCCTAGGGGGGGAGAGGCGACGTGCGTCTCAAGTTAGATATCCCCGGGGGGAGAGGCGACGTGCGTCTCAAGTTAGATATCCCCGGGGGGAGAGGAGGCGAACGCCTCAACTTAAATATCCCCGGGGGAAATGCGACGTGCGTCTCAAGTTAAATATCCCCAGTGGGAGAGGAGGCGAATGCCTCACGTTAAATATCCCCAGCGGGAGAGACGACGTGCGTTTCAAGTTAAATATCCCCGGGGGGAGAGGAGGCGAACGCCTCAAGTTAAATATCCCCGGGGGGCGAGGAGGCGAACGTCTCAAGTTAAATATCCCCGGGGGGAGAGAAGGCGAACGTCTCAAGTTAAATATCCCCGGGGGGAGAGGAGGCGAACGTCTCAAGTTAAATATCCCCGGGGGAGAGGCGACGTGCGTCTCAAGTTAAATATCCCCGGGGGGGGAGAGGAGGCGAATGCCTCAAGTTGGAAAATACGTTCTAGACATCAGATGTATGACAGTCTCCTATACAAACCTTCCAACATAATTAGGACCTCATTCGTTTACGTTTAATATTATTGTTGGGAATTCGGTTGGTCGCTATTTATGTTATTGAAATCGCATGCCAAAAATACCCAAGGAGACTCCAAGTATATAAATATCGTGACCGAAGGGCAGCAAAGAAGACCTGTTCACTAAATTAAGTAAGACCCCATTCCTTACGTGTTTTGATTATTGTTTGCATTTCCGTTGGCTACTATTTATATACTTGGAATCGCATGCAAAAAATAGTCAAGGTGATTCCACGTATATAAATAGTAACTTTCGCTATTTATATACTTGTTTCCTGTGAAGAAGTACAGTGAGGCTTTATGTGGGATGTGGAAATAAAGTCTGCTTTGCCATCAAACGTCTTTCTAACCACACGGCCACGTGATCCACTCACTTATATAAATAGTAACCAACTGAAAACCAAACAATAATCAAAAGATGTAATGAATGGGGTTCTAATTAATTATGTTGGAAGGTTCAGTCTGTCGTGATATCATCGCTATAACGTCTGAACTAATCTGAAATCAAATGTGATATTGTGTTCTACCAACTTTGTATAAACATCAAAAATTGCTGACGTGTACACAGATGACTTCTCGACGTCAGTCACAAAGACAATAATGTTTGAATTTGAACGCATACTATGAAAGATTTTTTTAATGAATGCACAGAGGATTGACTTAATTGTCCTTGGGCTTCTCTATGTCCACTACAAGCACCATTTAGCAGCATTCTGGCTGCCGTTGGTGTCGACCAGACCAAGTAACTCCTTCTCAGACTTAATAAGTTATTGTTGTAGTACAAACCATGACATACTCGAAGATGCTGCACAAATCTGCGCTACATGGAGCTGTGAGGCGCTACATGGAGCTGTGAGGCGCTACATGGAGCTGTGAGGCGCTACATGGAGCTGTGAGGCGATATATGGAGCTGTGATGCGCTACATGGAGCTGTGATGCGCTACATGGAGCTGTGAGGCGCTACATGGAGCTGTGAGGCGCTACATGGAGCTGTAAGGCGCTGCATGGAGCTGTGAGATACTACATAGTGTTGTGAGGCGCTAAATGGAGGTGTGAGGCGATACATGGAGCTGTGAGGCGATACATGGAGGTGTGAGGCGCCACATGGAGTTGTAAGGCGCTACATGGAGCTGTGAGATGCTACATAGTGTTGTGAGGCGCTAAATGGAGGTGTGAGACGATACATGGAGCTGTGAGGCGATACATGGAGCTGTGAGGCGATACATGGAGCTGTGGGGCGATACATGCAGCTGTGAGGCGATACATGCAGCTGCCGTGGGTGGATGAAGATAACTCTTCATGTACTAAGCCGAAGCAACTATTAGGCGAGGTGGTTATTTCCCCTAACTCCATGCATCAGCAAAACGACCAGTGAAAATCACAGGAAATTCAATTAATATCAAATGAGAAGGATGATTGCTTTTGTGTTGTTGGGTCTGAAAGAGGAGCAAAGAATAGCAATACAGTTTTCTACCTTCTATGCATGTCGCAAGAGGCGACTAATAGGTTATGAAGTGTAGTTGGCTGTCCCATCCGATGTGGAGGTCAAAGTTACCCAGAAGTCATACTGAAGTCAGCTGTGTCAAGCTAAAAGGGGGACATATCGCAGCAACGCTGTAAACCATGACATAACGCATTCCGTTCTCCGGACTACATCCTAATCTGCAGGCGTTTGAGAACAAAATCAGAAGAAGGATGAAGCCATGAATTCACAGAACTGTATTATTGACGAGAGACAAGCCTGAGAACCATCTATAGCAAGTAACTGTGGCCACTGACAAATATAAGACCTATTGGCTGAATGTGGATCATCTCTGCTTTGTGACGTATTTGACTTTTCCATATTTTTCATTGGCTACTTACTCAAATTATACGCAAATTGGCCAATGAACTGTCGGACCAACACAAATGAAAAACTCAGCGTGTAAGACTATCCTTGGAGAATGACTATCAAGTAACTCCATAGCTTAAAACGATAATGTCACGCCTTTAGATACAACGATGTTCAATTGTGACCGGCGCGATATATAAGACCTATTGATTAATAAGAAATCTAAAATACTTCTCCTGGGATTTTCATTGCCCATTATATTTATAATTTGTGTTGTCAGCCACTAAAGATCACAGGAAAAAATCAAATGTCATTTTAGAAGGCGGTTTTCCAATTAACCAACAGGTCTTTATATATATATATATATATATATATATATATATATATATATATATATATATATATATATATATATATATATATATATATATATCCGCGGTCACGCTTCAAACACCCCGCCCATCCTTTGGATATAAAACAAGACATTTAGACTAGAGAACAAGAAAAAAAAGGAACAAAGGAAGGCAATTACCCACCCCCCAATCCTTTCTGATTACCTTAAAACTACTAGGTACAGTAGTTACAGTGTTTCTCAAATCTACTAGGTATATTATGAACATTATTTCTCAAAACGTCCGTCAAACAAAAAAGATCAAGGTATTTCTTTCCGTAGATAATGAGGAGATTAGGTAATAACTCCGTCTCTCTTAGAGAGCCAGACTACTGCAATTAGTATTACAAAGCAGTAAAACAGAATTCGGGTCTAACTCGTCCACAACTAATAGTTTTTTTTATTTTTTTTAAATGGTGATCACCAAAAATCCTATCAAAATCGAAAAAATTACTAATTATGTGGGTTTTTTTTTAGGTAAACCTTCCCCTTATCGAAGACATATCTACGGTCTTGCTCCCGTACCCTACTCCAACAAAATTGAATTTAGGGACCTAGCATATCACAAGGGAGATTCGAAAAAAATGTATTTGTAAATCAGACGTCGGAGCCCGATTTTGAACCTACAACCATTTGAATGTACCGAAAACAGGTTTACCACTTCGTTCATGTTACTTGATACGAGAAGAAAGGCACCGAAAAAAACACCAAAAATAGAATATCTAGAAATAACTGAAAAATATACATGAAAATATATTCAAAAATCAAAGAACAACAATGAAATGTTGAAATTACGTGATGGATCAAATAATTCATGTATTTAACCGTTACTGAGACTGTACCTTAAAATACAGACAATAAGTAGAACAGTCAAATACAGAGCGGGAGATACTAACATCTAATTTCGTGTGTGTAACAATAATATAGTTTCATAGGTCGGGGTCTTAGATGTATAGTTTCATCAATCGTTAGAATTAAAATAATAAATGGAATAGAATACATTCGCTAATGGAAGGGTTACTCCATGCGGAGGATGCTGCCAAATTTCAACTGTAGTTTCCGAAACGTCGAAGTATAATTAAAGATAGGGACGTTCTATTCTGGGCGTTTCTGTCTGGACCACGCAATGACTAAAAAACATGGGGAAAGGTTGAAACCACAGGAGATGGGAGTCTCAGTTCGCGGAGTTCTATGATCAATGGCGGACGCAATCGACCCAAAAAAGAGAGAATCTGTACTGTTCCCTCGGGGCAGAAAATGTAATAACAGCCCTCTATTACACTTCGGTTCAGAGGGGCAGGAAGTAAATAACGAAACGCGATCTGAAATCGATTAGGATCCGTAGAAAATAAATCACATAATACTATTATCAAAACGAGAGGTTTGCATACATACAATAATTATATTATATAATTTAGCTATGAACGGTTCCCACTAGGTCAACAAACGCCCTTAATGTAAATAAAGCATATAACTGGACACTAGAATAATACAGGAACACAATATAAACAGACGGACACATATCCTACCCTGGGTCGTGGTCATCCTCTGCAGATCCGTTTATCACAGGTACTAAAGAGTTCTCCATGATAGCACAAGAATATAGTAATTTACACACAACACACCTGAATGTACTCCACAGTCCACAACTAAAACTTTCACGAGAAGCCTACTGCAGGAAGGAATACCCCTAGACCCAGCTTTCTTTTGACACAAACAGCAGCTACCCGTGGGAACTCGATTCAAAACCTTCCTCCCGCTCGCAGTTGGTTTCTTGTGGGTGGCACCGCGTGCCTCTCGCGAGATCGCGGTCTGTTTGGTTGACTGGGAGACACCTCCACAGACGATTGGACGGACTGTAGTTGCCATTGGCAACCATTGTAGAAGAATTGTTTGACGTCATTGCTTTTTTATTTTGAAAGAAATTTATCCTGTCAGTCGATCTGTGCAGTTTTTTTGCAATGAGCATACCTTTGAAACCACTTTGAAACCAAGGTACACCCCATTCTACCTAAGAATGCAGTATCTTTGGGTTATATCTCAGCGTGTTCGCTTTATATTTGTGACCTTATTTCTGAGACTAGTTTTAATTGTTACTACCACTGCACGCCCGTTGCCGGTGCCCGAAAGGGGAGCAAAGAATAGCAACACTGTTTACCTTCCATGCATGTTGTAATAGGCGACTAAGGAGGTTATTGGATGGAGTTGGCTGTCCCATCCCATATAGGGTCAATGACCCAAAGCCATGCTGAAGTCGGATGTGTCAGACCGAAAGGCGCAGATATCGCAGCAATGATGTAAACCATGACACAGCGCATTCTTTTCTCCGGACTACATCCTGCTAATCTGCAGGAGTTTGAGAACGAAAGAAGAAGACTACCACTGCGTATATTGCATCAATAAAGACATGTTATAAGGGTGTTATGTCTGATTTTCATTAGGGTTTATCTAGTCTAGTGTGGTTCGGCTCTGAGCTGGTCCAGGTCATTGGCAGAGATGTATCGAACTCGACTCGTAGAGTCGAGACACCAGGGTTGCATGATAAGAGACATTGATTTTTCTTCTGCGTTCGTTCTCAAACTCCTGAAAATTAGCAGGATGTAATCATGAGAACGGATTAGGTTATGTCATGGTTTACAGCCGTTCTGCGACATCTGCACATTTAGGCTTGACACATCCGACTTTAGCATTCAAGTAGAAATTGACTGTAGTCACAGAAAATTTGCTTTTATTTGCACATCCTATTCAGGGCATGACTATCAACCCAGCATTTTTTGGTTGCATTGATTTCTCTAGGTAATAAAAAATACGTTCAGTAGTAATCATTGCTTTCTGAACGGTCCGGATGCAAAATTGCCTGTGGTATTTTAACCGGACTGTTAAAATAGCCAATATAAATATGACCAAACTACTAACAGTTAATACATTTCTAAATTGAGGAAAATTATCGAAACATAAATTTTTCATGGTCAAAGAAATTTGTCTTTCGTCACTGCATGTTTTCCAGTGAAGGAGTGCTTGGAGGCTTTCTGTGGGCTGTGTAAATAAAGGCCGCTTTGCCATAGCAGACGTCGCGACATGTACAGGAAGGATTTTGATTGATCTCCGACAGAAAAATTCCTGTCCCAACCGTGGATTGTACCCGGGACCTCAAGAGTCTGAAAACGGCATTCTAACCATACGGCCATAAAATGCCAAAATTTGTGAAATTTGGCCATGAATTCTGGCAACTTGGCAATGTACCAAGTTCAAAATCCTCCTCAGGCTGTTACCCAGAACGTTCCGAATGTAATACCAAGTTACTAAAGACATGTATGTTGCCTAGACAGTCCCTACATCCTAAACATGCTGGGTTTAGAACTAGATCCTGAATAAAAGCAAAAATGAGCTATGAATCAGTGTCATTGCACTGGGTTTCCCATAAGTGCTAGTCAGATGCCTATTCAGTGGGGGAATCACAAACCACCTGACTAGCGTCCCCTACCATACTTTCTCAGCAATGATGACAATATTCCTCGACCTTCCCATCGCATGAGCCCTGGTATGTTACTTCCTGGTGTGGCTGGGTGAACCATGCAATCATTCTTTTTATTTCAAACCACAAAAAACGAGTGGATTCGAATCTCGGGTCTACATGTCGGCGGGCGAATAATTTAACATTACACTACCAAGTTACGCCTAAAACAGGATATACTACCAATGCGCATGCGGTTGTGTCTGTGGGTCTCACCAATGGCTCACTAGACAAACCAACCATGCAACAGAAAACCTTAGTAGATGACATGCCTTTATATTGAGGTTATCTTCTTATAGAAGCTTCATGGCACGTCATCTATACAATCCCGTAGTCGTAACCTTCGATAACAGTTACCATGTTGTTCCGAAAGGCCGACGTTGTGCTTGAACTAGTTACGGGCATGGCGTGGGTGAGCAGAACAACAAAGAAACCTGTCGCAAGGGCCAGAGTTGTGACCTGATGTCGACGTCTGTTTCGGCAGAATTGGACTAGAAACACCATCGAGTCGAATGGCTGCTGGAACAGAGGGCGGAGCACTTATGGGAATGCCCCACGTGCTGTGAGGCCAGTTTTCTAATCAAGAAACACTACCAATTTAATTTATTTTTAAATTTTTGTTGTCAGACCTTATACCTGGAAATGTTAAGCAATAGTTCTGAAAATTATATATATATATATATGACGAGAGATGTATGTTTGTCATAGTACATATTTTTGTCACAGTACATATGTTTGTCATAGTACATATTTTTGTCACAGTACATATGTTTGCTACAGGACATTTGTTTGTCAAAGAACATATGTTTGTCACTTTTGGATCTTGAAAAAACACAAACATGCACATAATTGCTTACATATGGAGATAAACAGAAATATACAGAAGTGTTACTAATACAATGTATTTATACATAAAACATACTAGCAATGAGACACAGAAACAAGCACTGTTTCGACTAAAGAGCCTTCATCTGGATGAAAGAAACCAAACAAGAAACCACATTTACTTAGAAACATAGATACCGTTGCACATCAAATACTTCTTCTTCTTCTTCTGCGTTCGTTCTCAAACTCCTGCAGATTAGCAAGATGTATTCCGGAGAACGAAATGCGTTGTGTCATGGTTTACAGCATTGTTGCGATTTCTGCGCCTTTCGGTCTGACACATCCTACTTCAGCATGGTTTTGGGTCACTTACCCTATATGGGATGGGGCAGCCAACTCCATCCCATAATCTCCTTAGTCGCCTTTTACGACATACGCGGAAGGTAAACAGCGTTGCTACTCTTTGCTCCCCTTTCGGGCCCCGGCAGCACACTGGCGACCACATAAAATACTAATAAATGAACAGTGCATTCTACAACATAAAAAACAATTAAAGACAACAAAAATAGAGATAGTTAACAGCTAAAAGGTGTGATAAAAGGAAATCTGAGTAATAAAGGTCTGCCCCAATCCCGTAGATGGGGGGGGGTGAGAGGGGAGGATGACATCAACCACCTCCTTATTAAATCAAAACATTACTTTAACGATTTCTCACATGAAGATCAGCACAATTTGCTTCAACAGAGCAGGAGCGAATTATACACGAAATCGGACGAATGATTTTTTTGGGTATAAGATCTTCTTCAGCGTTCATTCTCAAACTCCTGCTGGATCTCTCTTGTAGCAGTACTACTAGATCTTCAGCAGGATGCAGTCCAGAGAATTAAAATGCGTTGTGCCTTGTTTTATTTGCGCCAATGACCTGACACATCCGTCTTTGGTGGATGGTATAAGATAAAGTCACCTTCTTACTTAATGCGTATTTACAGCCCTTGTTTACTTTACGATCAAGATCCTTTCTATTATGTTACGTGAATTTACTATAAATCCTACTTTAGTCATCAAGCTTATCCATAGACTTCTAGATGAATGGACTTATGAATAACAGAAATAGGCGGATGGTACTAAAAATAGATTTCATTTCCAGTTTTGAACAGATTCCTCATAGAAAGCAGATACTTCGCTAGGATAGTTTGAGCCGTGATCAGTGTCTAGCTGTATCTATCTTTTTCTGTGATTTTCATTGGCTAGAAACACAAAGTAGTCGCATAGCGACCAATGATCAGTCACATCAGCCAAGATGAATGACGTTGTCTGAGAGCAACATGTGGGTGAGACAGTCGGCAGTATAGACGACCTTCCAACAGAATTAATTAGGACCACATTTGCAACGTTTTTCATTTAAATTGAGCTTTTAGGTTGGTGACTATTTATATAGGGCCTACGTGATGTTTCTTGGCTGTTTCTGGCAAGCGATTTCAAGTATGCAAATAGTCTATCTATCTATCTATTCGCTAAACCCTTTGTTGCTTTTCAGCTCCAGGAGTAGAAGAGTTTTCAGGTGATGGCCCTCATATGTGCTGAGTATATTGTGGAGTTTGTCGCCTCTTTTATTTCGGTGGTCCATCGTTTTCGTGGTCGGCCTCTAGGTCTGTCTTCACTGTATCTGTGTAGCATAGCTTGCTGTGGTATGCTGTGTGATAGTATTCTGCTGATGTGTGCACATCATTTTATCTGTTGTCTCTTAATATATTCCAAGATTGGAGTGGCACCGGTTCTTTGTCTAATGTCCTCATTTCTCACTCTGTCTCTTAGCGATATTCCTAGGATTTTGCGCAAGCATGCCATTTCAGCTGTCCCAAGTTTACGTTTATCTTGTGCTGTCGTTGTCCATGTTTAGCATTGGTATAATAATCAGTATGTAAATAGTGATCAATCGAAATCCCAGCAATAATAAAAAACGTCAC
Source organism: Meghimatium bilineatum (assembly GCA_034231615.1). Classification (NCBI taxonomy): domain Eukaryota; kingdom Metazoa; phylum Mollusca; class Gastropoda; order Stylommatophora; family Philomycidae; genus Meghimatium; species Meghimatium bilineatum. The sequence goes on along the minus strand of CM067304.1, from coordinate 10,424,062 downwards.
GAATGGGGTCCTAATTAACTCTGTTGGAATGTCTTTATTGGTGATTTAATCAAGAATAAAGACGGTCATGACGTAGAACTATCCTTGAGAAGTCCTAGGTAAGCACTACACGGGGGGGGGGGGGAGTATGGATTATTTTTAGAAAAAATTAATAGAAAAAACAATAGAAACAAAAACCCTCTCTGTGACGTCCGTACTATGGATTTTTTTTTCATTTGTAGAATGGCATGGCTTATCTCTTCTTGTATGTATATCTTATGCTGCCAAAGTTGGATTAGTCAGGCCATGGGCGGTAAAAAACGGTGACACAAAAAGCATATCTGTTAGCTGGATTGCACCCGGCTGTTGTCGTTTCTATCCTCAGAAATTATGAACAATATTTCTTATTTACCATGTGTTCTCTCTGAACTTGGGAGAATTTTCGGTAGTCAACGAAAGAATCTGAGAAAAGCTGCAATGGTTACTAATCGAGATTGAAATAAGAAATGCAGAAATTAGGAAAAGAGTTGGTATAATATCATGTATTGAACATATTGAAAGTCATGTGTGACGTATTCCTTCCAGAACGTTGTCTTCCCAATGAACTCTCTGAACCTCTCTCTGTCTTGGGCTTGCATTTTCTAGCGATGTATTCATATTATCTTTAATGTCGTCAGTCCATCGTCTTCTTGGTCTGCCCCTTCTCCTCTCCCCGGGTACTCTTCCCTCCATTATTTATCTTTCTAAACAGTTATGTCTCTTTATATGACCAAACAGGCGTAGTTGTCTTTTTGTTATTGTGTTTAGTAACCAACACTCTGGAATATTCAATGTGTTTATAATATCTGAGTTTCTGATTTTATCCTTCCATGATATTCTAAGTATCTTTCTGTAGCATTTCAGCTCGAATGCGTTGATCTTCTTTGCCGCTGTTTTACTTAGAGTCCATGTTGCACAGCCATGGACTCTAAGACAAAAAGAAAAATGGTTGGGTCACCTTATGAGAATAAACCTAAACCAAATACCAATAAGAGCACGTAATACAAGAATATCTTGACGTAAAACCAAAGGTAGACCAAGACAACAGAGAATAGAAAACATCAAGATAACCTTGAATAAACATGGAACAAATGCAGCCTCGGTGACACATATAACATTGGAACGATAGCTTAAGCTCCCTCACCTACGCTTAACGCCAAGTGTAAATACAACCAACCATCATTCACCTGGGGACAGACAATAGATGAAAGAATAGACAGAAAATCGAGACAGAAATTAAAAAAACTAACAACGTAAATTATGAACTTAACCAATTTTTAAACATAAATCTATTCCAATGGAAACAAAAAGGCAAATCATTAATTCAATCTCCATACCAACAGTGTGTTATCAATGTCAGACATGTACACTAACTAAAGAATAACAGAGAAAGTTCACTACGTGTGAAATGAGAAAAGAAAAAAAACCAGAAGAGACCATGTGAGAAATGAAAGAAATTATAAGAAACACGATATAAGACGGGAACCATCAGATAGCGTGCATAAATCGCAATCCATGAGACAACGCTTTACGTTCTCTGGACTACATCCTGCTGACCTACGGGTGTTTGAGAGCGAACGAAGAAAAGAAAAGAAAAGAAAAAGTAAATTGGTAAACGAAAAATAATTTCCTTGCTGAGCTTGTTTTCTTCCAAATTTCGCACGTCGTTAGTTTGTATTTTTACACACACTCACAACATACATACAAAACACTGACAAAGTAGTGATTATCTAACTTATAGCTGTGGTTGCTATTGCGTCAGATGGCTTCAACGGAATCAAAAGAAAAAGAAAAATGTCAGGGAAAAAAAAACCAGAAGCTACAGATCCTATTTCTTTAAGGAACTGAGTTGGTGCCATTTAGGTAGCTTTGATGTTTTTATACACGTTCCGACAGGTACGTCATTACAGGTGTAGTTTATCAGGTGTGCACCATCCGTGTAGTAATTGTACAGTCTCTAAAGCACTGCAGCATTGATCCCAGCTCCTGTGAGACTACAGCCCTTGATCGCTCAAATTGACACACCCAGTTCACTGCTGTCATCACTAAATTTGAGAAATAAAGAAACTTCGGGCAATTTACAAGCGACGGAAGCGGAAGGTCAAATCCGAAAACTCTCCTACCCTGAACCTTCTTCACTCCTGCATGCACTGCAATAGAACTTTCCGGGCACGAATCGGACTCATCGGGAATCTACGAACTCTCCAACCAAATTAGACAATTACAAATGTTTTGTTGTTTTTCTACTTGTTCATCAGAGTTATTGTTTTTCATGTCATGTTCATCTTCGCTTGCGAAGGAGGAACATTATCATCATCATCATTGTACAGGGTGTTGACGTGTGGTTGAGATGCAGCCTGGGTGTTGCAATCTGAAGAACCATAGTTTGATTTGATTCTGGGGGAAATTCAAAGTGTCACCTGATAGTAAGTATGTCAAGGGGCTAGTCATATCGGAAATGTAGAAGAAACTCGGAGGACCCCTACCCTAAAAGAATCCTGAGATTCTGACGTCGTATGACGTTCGTTATCATGTATGTCAGTAGCCTGCTGTCCTGCGTGCTGTTAATATTTCCGACACCGACGTTCCTTCATGCCTCAATACCAAGCTATCCGACATTTTCTCTCGTGGTCTTTCCTTGCCTTTTTTTTTTATTTCGTTCGTTCTCAAGATGTGCTTAAAGTTTCCTCTTCTCGTGTCTCCAAAGTCATCTTGTGTCTTTTCGTGTCTCCAAAATCTGGTGTCTCCAAAGTCTTACGTGTCTTCTCGTGTCCCCAGCGTGCTCTCGTGTTTCCGAAGTCTTACTTACGTGTCTTCTTGTGTCTCCACAATTTTCTCGTGTCTCCAAAGTTTTCACGTGTCTCCAACGTTTTTTTGTGTCTCCAATGTCATATTGCCTTCTCGTGTCTCCAACGTATTCTTGTGTCTCCAACGTATTCTTGTGTCTCCAACGTATTCTTGTGTCTCCAACGTATTCTTGTGTCTCCAACGTATTCTTGTGTCTCCAACGTATTCTTGTGTCTCCAGTGCCATATGTGCCTTCTCGTGTCTCTAAAGTCTTCTTGTGTCTCCAGAGCTTTCTTGTGTCTCCAACGTATTCTTGTGTCTCCAGTGCCATATGTGCCTTCTCGTGTCTCTAATGTCACGATATATATATATCATCCGCATCACGTGACATATTCTTTCCAGAAAGTAGTCTTTCTTATGGATCTCTTGAATTCTCCGCGGTCTTGAGCAAGTTGTCCTGCCTCTTTCAGTAACATGCGCAGGCATTCCTGAATGTCTTTTGTCCAACGGCGTCTTGGGCGGCATTTGCCCCTGTTGCCTCCTATCATCCACACCAGTAACACTCTCTCCATGCTGTCGTGTCTCTTAATGTGAGATTAAAACCATAGCTTTTTCTTTAATATGGTGTTCTGAAGCCAGCCTTCCTGGACCTTAATTGTTCGCAATACTTCCTGTATTGTTTTCCTTGCTGTCCATGGTATTCTCAAAATTCCTCTGTAGCACTTTAATTCAAATGATGTTATTCTCTTGGCCAATGTTATATTTAGTGTCCATGCTACACATCCATATGTCGCCACAGGAAATATACATGTTCGAAGTAAACACAATTTGAATTTTATATATATATATATATATATATATATATATATATATATATATATATATATATATATATATATATATATATATATATATATATATATAGAGAGAGAGAGAGAGAGAGAGAGAGAGAGAGAGAGAGAGAGAGAGAGAGCAGTATGGAGAACTTAGTGAAAAGAGAAGAAAACGAACAAAGAGATTCGAACAATACTTCGTATGAAAAAAGAGCTATTACCATCCATCATTGCGAAGATGGCACTTCATGAAAAAAGTAGCTGGAGACATCTCACAACCATTCTGACAACACATTCGTGCAGGTTCTTCTCTGTTGAGTATCTGCTGTGCTACCTGTGCTACCTATGCTACCTGTGCTATCTGTGCTACCTGAGCTATCTGTGCTACCTGTGCTATCTGAGCTACCTGAGCTACCTGTGCTACCTTTGCTGTCTGTGCTACCTGTTCTACCTGTGCTACCTGTGCTACCTGTTCTACCTGTGCTACCTGTTCTACCTGTGCTACCTGTTCTACCTGTGCTACCTGTTCTACCTGTGCTACCTGGACTCATATAAGGTACTCTAAAAGGCATATTTGGGTTAGGGTGCGGGGTATATGGATACTCATTTAGTTTCCTAAAGACAACTTTTCACTGCGCCAATTTTCCAGGATCACAACCTCCTGGCAGGAATGCTGAACACACTTCTGGGCCAACTATCTCATCATTCTTCTGTCAAATCTGTAAACCCATCGGCAGTTATAGCACATCTAACATCCCCTCTCTACTTAAGTGTCTACGCATGGTTTGCGTCTGTGGGTCTCACCAATGGCCCATTAGACAAACCACCCATGCAACAGAAAACCTTAGTAAATGACATGCCGTTATATTGAGGTTATCTTCTTATAGAAGCTTCATGGCACGTCATCTATACAATTATGCCTCTCATGCTTTAATTTTTTTTTTTGTTACAATGTATTTTATGCCATGATTTCTTTCTTTTTTTGTTTTTTTTTTGTTTATGTACGCACCCTCTGTGGTTGGGAGGGAGCCAGAGATTTGCTGCGTAGCAGTGGGGAGGAGGAAACTGATAGCACTGTTTTTTCCTATGGCCGAGGTCATCATAGAGGCACAGTGACTCAGGATGTGACAATACTTTTGACTTGAACATTTGGTTGCATGCCTGGAGCAATAGAGAATCTCGGCATAACCAGTAGTCAATTGGTGGCGGGGAATAAGCACATCGAACCCTATATTGGCTACAGTGGCTAGGAGCAGTGCATAGGTTGAAACCTACCTTCCTGGAGGTGTGATAGTTGTTCTCTGGCTCTGTCCTGGGGTGGGCCGAAAATCCACAGACTTCCCAGCAATATAATGACATTTAATGGCATTAGATCAAAGGGCATGAGCCCTTGGATAGCTGGATCAGCAACCAACCAACCACCTAAGTGTCTGAAATAAAAGGACGAATGTGCAATATCCGCTGGCCTGCATTTCTTTGTTATCCATGGATAAGCGATAAAAGTAAGAAATTGAGACAAGACGTGACAATGATGACTTTCTTTTTCAAAAGTGACAAATTGACAGCCTATCCCCCATCTTTCCTTAGTCGCCTCCTACAACATTCATGGAAAGAAGTCAGTGACCTTATTCTTTGCACACTGAACTAGAAATCCAGGCTCAGGTGTTCTCATAGACTTTCTATCCAGATATTGTCTGTTTACACTCCTTTGTCTGTTTGTTTTGTTAACTGTTTGTTCTGTTATCTGTTTGTTCTGTTATCAGTTTGTTCTGTTATCTGTTTGTTCTGTTATCAGTTTGTTCTGTTATCTGTTTGTTTTGTTATCTGTTTGTGCTGTTATTTGTTTTTTCTGTTATCTGTTTATTATGATATCTGTTTTGTTCTGTTATATGTTTGTTCAGTTATCTGTTTGTTCTGTTATCTGTTTGTTCTGTTATCTGTTTGTTTTGTTATCTGTTTGTGCTGTTATTTGTTTTTCTGTTATCTGTTTATTATGATATCTGTTTTGTTCTGTTATATGTTTGTTCTGTTATCTGTTTGTTTTGTTATCTGTTTGTGCTGTTATTTGTTTTTCTGTTATCTGTTTATTATGATATCTGTTTTGTTCTGTTATATGTTTGTTCTGTTATCTGTTTGTTCTGTTATATGTTTGTTCTGTTATCTGTTTGTTTTGTTATCTGTTTGTGCTGTTATTTGTTTTTCTGTTATCTGTTTATTATGATATCTGTTTTGTTCTGTTATATGTTTGTTCTGTTATCTGTTTGTTCTGTTATCTGTTTTGTTCTGTTATATGTTTGTTCTGTTATATGTTTGTTCTGTTATCTGTTTGTTCTGTTATATGTTTGTTCTGTTATATGTTTGTTCTGTTATATGTTTGTTCTGTTATATGTGTGTTCTGTTATCTGTTTGTTCTGTTATCTGTTTTGTTCTGTTATATGTTTGTTCTGTTATATGTTTGTTCTGTTATCTGTTTGTTCTCTTATCAGTTTGTTCTGTTATCTGTTTGTTCTGTTATCTGTTTGTTCTGTTATCAACAATCTTCCAGATACCACACATCCCTTCTGTACTTAAGTAATGGCTTACTGTTGTGCTCATTATCTATGATTTCCTTCCATACATCCACATTTATTCAATGTCTTCTTCTTCTTCTTCTTCAGCGTTCATTCTCAAACTCCCACCGGTTCTCTCTTGTAGCAGAACAATGCTTAATCTTAACCAGATTTCTAGCAGAATGTAGTCCATATTATGATAATTCGTTGTGTCCCCGTTTTATTTGCGTTAATGACCCCATACATCCGTCTTCGGTGGTTATTCAACGTAACTTCTAAGAACTTTCTCACTTAACTGACAGATATATTACATAAGACGTTCTTCATATTGTGAAATATTGCCTTTGACAGAGCTATTCCACGGCATAGTTGTATTTTTTTTTAAATTTTAATCTTGTACGTCTCTCATAATATTTGATTTATTTCGGGAATGTTCTGTGTGTCGTCTGGCATCTATAAGTTCAGTGTGTTTTCCAAATTGATAAGATTGTATGCCTGTGTATATTGAAGAATTTCCACGAAAGGTCAATTCTGGTTAAAATTAGATTTCTTTATTCTTTGACATCTACTGGGAATATAGCGAAAAACCTGGCACAGAGTTGGAACTAAGGAAGGTAACAACAGTCGGGCGTATTCTAGACCGGTAAAGGTTACATCTGACATCTTAAACGATTGCTCTAGTGGCGCAGTAGATAAACTATAAGAAAATAGTACATGCGGGACTGCAGATGCAGGTGGGGGAGAGGTGGATTTTGAGAAGAAGTCACCTTAGATAGGTATAAATTCAAGAACTGTGACCGTAGTAAAGTAGAACATTAGGAAACTATGTCCGTAGTAAAGTAGACTATTGGGAAACTATGCTCGTAGTAAAGTAGAACATTGGGAAACTATGTCCGTAGTAAAGTAGAATATTGGGAAACTATGCTCGTAGTAAAGTAGAACATTGGGAAACTATGCTCGCAGTAAAGTAGAACATTAGGAAACTATGTCCGTAGTAAAGTAGAATATTGGGAAACTATGCTCGTAGTAAAGTAGAACATTGGGAAACTATGCTCGCAGTAAAGTAGAACATTAGGAAACTAAGAAAACTAAGTGCGTAGTCAAATAGAACATTAGGAAACTATGCACGTAGTAAAGTAGAACTTTAGGAAATTATGCCCGTAGTAAAGTAGAACACTAGGAAACTATGGCGTAGTAAAGTAGAACATTAGGAAACTATGTCCGTAGTAAAGTAGAACACTAGGAAACTATGACGTTGTAAAGTAGAACATTAGGAAACTGTGGCGTTGTAAAGTAGAACATTAGGAAACTATATCCGAAGTAAAGTAGAACACTAGGAAACTATGGCGTAGTAAAGTAGAACATTAGGAAACTATGTCCGTAGTAAAGTAGAACATTAGGAAACTATGTCCGTAGTAAAGTAGAACATTAGGAAACTATGTCCGTAGTAAAGTAGAACATTAGGAAACTATGTCCGTAGTAAAGTAGAACACTAGGAAACTATGACGTTGTAAAGTAGAACATTAGGAAACTATGGCGTTGTAAAGTAGAACATTAGGAAACTACTGCGTAGTATTTGTTGATGAAAGGACCTTAAATATGTCTCCGACAAACCGGGAAGGGGGGGAATTAACAGAAAGTTAGAACTAATGTCCTGACTTTTGTAGGATTAGTCACCTTGATTTTTTATTAAATACCTTTAATTACCTGTGATTGTTGACTAGATAGCTTTAATCACCTTTCTTGAGGAAAGCTGCTGGGGTCACCAGGCTTTATAGATTGCGAAATGAATATATCAGGGAAAGAATAGATATAATATCTTGTACAAATTACATAGAGAGAGAACAGATCAAGTGGTTTGGCCACATTATGAGAATGCATCACGAAAAGTTGCCAAATGAGATTAGGGTACAAAGTCAGAGGAAGACCACGGAAAAGATGGATAGAAAACGCCAGGGACATCCTGTACAGACACAGTCATAGCACAGCCGAGGCCACACATATGGCGATAGAACGCAAGATCGAGCTCCAATCACCCTAACGCTTAATGGCAAGAGTAGATCACAAACCACCTGGGGAAAGACAATAGACAATAGACAATCACCTAGATTTTTTATTTGATACCTTTAATCACTTTGATTCTTGATTAAATACCTTCAATCACCTGTGATTTTTTAATAGATAGTTTTAATCACCTTCATTCTCATTTAGATACCATTAATCACTTTGTTTATTGATTGTTATTGTCATGTGACGTATTCTCTTCAGAAATGGCGTAGAAATAGCATTAAACTACAGACTAAGCTGAAAGTTTACAGAGCAGTGGTACTTCCAGTGCTGCTATACGCTAGTGAAACATGGACTGTGTATAGACGTCATGTGAAAAAACTCAATCACTTTCATACAAATTGTCTCAGAAAAGTTATGAACATCAGATGGCAAGACAAGATTCCAGATACCACTGTCCTTGATAGAGCTGGTATCCCAAGCATTGGCACGATCCTAATGCAGACACAGATTCGTTGGGCATGTCATTTGGTGCGTATGCCAGACCATCGTCTGCCAAAGATACTTCTCTATGGTGAGCTAGAGAATGGTATACGATCTCAAGGTGGCCAAAGGAAGCGCTACAAGGACTCGTTAAAGAACTCACTGAAAGCCTTTGAAATAGAGCACGATACATGGGAAGAACTTGCACAAAATAGATCAACATGGCGTTCTAAAATAAAAAAGAGCGCATCATCTTGTGAAAAGATGAAAAATGCAGCAGCTCAACAGCGGAGAGCAGCTAGAAAGTCACGGATAGACCAAGATCCGTCTACAGTCGTCATTCCTTGTCCGAACTGTCCAAGGACATTTACAGCTCGAATAGGGCTCATTAGCCATCTACGAACTCATAATCAAGGACATAACTAAAATTGAATTTTCAAAAGTGGATGTAACAAATGGTCATCATCATCATGTGATGGACGAACAACAACAACAACAACATTCTCTTCAGAACGTCGTCTTCGCAATGAACTCCCCTGAACCCTTTTCTACCTTGGGCTATACGACTTGCATTTTCTAAAGACTTATCCATGTTATCTTTAATGTCGTCAATCCATCGTCTTCTTGGTCTGTCATTAATCCTCCATCCAGGTGCTCTGCCCTCCATTATTTATCTTTCTAAACAGGTGTGTCTCTTTATGGTTAGATACCTGTAATCGCCATTATTCTTGATTAAATACCTTTAATCGTCTTGCAGCATATTGTGGCACCCTAGGTATTCCCATAAGTGCTCCAATCTTCTTTCCATCAGTCGTCCAAGAGTATGCCGACTCGGCCGCAGTCAGATGTTTATGTGACCGTCGAATCTTTCCGTAAAGAAACATCTTCTCTTGATACCCCAATTTCTGTTGTCTTTGTATGTGCATGTTGCCACCTTCAGTGTCTTTTCTTCTTCACTCCGCAGAACAGCAATGACTGTCCTTGTTAGTTCGATTCTATCTTTTTTAATACTGTACCATAAATCATAGCATTGTCCACCAATACGTCTGCTCTTTCGTTGCTTCTGACCCCTGCTTGACCAGGGCAGTATATCCGTGTAAAATTCTGAGCAACAGGGTTGTTCATTAGCATTATCCATTTCTTTGTTTGATTATTTGTTTACTGCTGAATTTGACTTATTTGTTTACTGCTGAATTTGACTTATTTGTTTACTGCTGAATTTGACTTATTTGTTTACTGCTGAATTTGACTTATTTGTTTACTGCTGAATTTGACTTATTTGTTTACTGCTGAATTTGTCTTATTTGGTTATTGCTGAATTTGCCTTATTTGTTTAATGCTAAATTTGCCTTATTTGGTTACTGCTGAATTTGCCTTATTTGTTTATTGCTGAATTCGCCTTATTTGTTAACTGCTGAATTCGCCTTATTTGTTAACTGCAGAATTCGCCTTATTTGTTAACTGCTGAATTCGCCTTATTTGTTTACTGCTGAATTTGACTTATTTGTTTACTGCTGAATTTGACTTATTTGTTTACTGCTGAATTTGTCTTATTTGGTTATTGCTGAATTTGCCTTATTTGTTTACTGCTGAATTTGCCTTATTTGGTTACTGCTGAATTTGCCTTAATTGTTTACTGCTGAATTCGACTTATTTGTTAACTGCTGAATTCGCCTTATTTGTTAACTGCTGAATTCGCCTTATTTGTTAACTGCTGAATTCGCCTTATTTGTTTACTGCTGAATTTGACTTATTTGTTTACTGCTGAATTTGACTTATTTGTTTACTGCTGAATTTGTCTTATTTGGTTATTGCTGAATTTGCCTTATTTGTTTACTGCTGAATTTGCCTTATTTGGTTACTGCTGAATTTGCCTTAATTGTTTACTGCTGAATTCGACTTATTTGTTAACTGCTGAATTCGCCTTATTTGTTAACTGCTGAATTCGCCTTATTTGTTAACTGCTGAATTCGCTTTATTTGTTTACTGCTGAATTTGACTTATTTGTTTACTGCTGAATTTGTCTTATTTGTTTACTGCTGAATTTGTCTTATTTGGTTATTGCTGAATGTGCCTTATTTGTTTACTGCTGAATTTGCCTTATTTGGTTACTGCTGAATTTGCCTTATTTGGTTACTGCTGAATTTGCCTTATTTGTTTACTGCTGAATTTGCCTTATTTGGTTACTGCTGAATTTGCCTTATTTGTTTACTGCTGAATTCGCCTTATTTGTTAACTGCTGAATTCGCCTTATTTGTTTACTGCTGAATTTGACTTATTTGTTTACTGCTGAATTTGACTTATTTGCTTACTGCTGAATTTGCCTTATTTGTTTACTGCTGAATTTGTCTTATTTGGTTATTGCTGAATTTGCCTTATTTGTTTACTGCTGAATTTGCCTTATTTGGTTACTGCTGAATTTGCCTTATTTGTTTACTGCTGAATTCGCCTTATTTGTTAACTGCTGAATTCGCCTTATTTGTTAACTGCTGAATTCGCCTTATTTGTTTACTGCTGAATTTGACTTATTTGTTTACTGCTGAATTTGTCTTATTTGTTTACTGCTGGATTTAATTTGCCTTATTTGTTTACTGCTGGATTTAATTTGCATTATTTGTTTACTGCTGATTTGCCTTATTTGTTTACTGCTGAATTTAATTAGCCTTATTTGTTTACTGCTGAATTTGACTTATTTGTTTACTGCTGAATTTGTCTTATTTGTTTACTGCTGGATTTAATGTGCCTTATTTGTTTACTGCTGGATTTAATTTGCCTTATTTGTTTACTGCTGATTTGCCTTATTTGTTTACTGCTGAATTTAATTAGCCTTATTTGTTTACTGTTGAATTTATCTTATTTGTTTACTGCTGAATTTAATTTGTCTTATTTGGTCAGGGCACGCTCTTTCAACATAAGAATAAATTGCTTTATGGATATATCAGATCGTCTGTGGGAGGGGGGGGGTTGTTCCGTATGATGTGGTTGTCTGGTTGACGCTTGAATTGTTCAAGCTTATTGTGTGTTACTGATCCTTTCAGGGACTATGATCCATTTCTATCTTACATACACTTTTCTATCTTACCCGGCATGGTTTGAGAGTCTGAGAATATCCATCTGTGAATTGTTATTTCAGTGCCAACCAACTGGGTGCCGTCGTACTGGTTTCCGTCGTACTGGTTGCCGTCGTACTGGGTACCGTGGTAACTGCATATATTTTCATTTTCAATTTTGATGTTGTAATGGCGAAAAACTAATGTAGAGGTGTTGAAAGAGTCAAATGCAAAACGGACCTTAATCAACAATATAAGAAAAAGGCAATCTTCTTTTTTTTGGCCACTTCATGAGACAGTCAGGTTTAGAGAACATAGTCACAACAGGGAAATTGAAGGCAACAGAGACAGAGGGCGACAACGAGAGAAAATATTAAAAATATTAGACAGTTTGACAACCTGGCACGACAAGGAAACAACAACGACTTTGATACATAATACTGTGGACAGAGAGCTGCGGAGAGCCATGACCGCATACGCCACCCGGCATGGTACCTGATGATGATGAATGGATAAAACATGTCTTATTTCCTACTGTATTCACGAAACCATTTTTAATCATTTATTTTTCAAGAAAAACCAGCAACATGTAAAGAGAGTGATTCGAAAATAAAATCAAGTGTAAAAAATGCTGTACTGTTATTAAAATAAGAATCGACCAAAGCTACACAAATGTCACACGCCCTGTCCAGTCCATCTTGTGTATAATCATGGTCAGCAGAAAATACCACGGGTCGTAGACTGGGATCTAGTGATAAAATGAATCCTGCATCAAACTTCCGTTTTAGGAAAGTGGAAGGAAATGACGCAACTTAAAGGCACATCACGAAACGCATGCGCAGTCAGAATTTTGTGCTCGAGGATAAGTTCCATTACATCAAATTAATCAAGGGAGCTCTTCCTTGCCTCGGTTTGTGCGTACTCCGAGAGAATCCAAAATGAATCTTCCATCAAGCCTGGTCAAGTGGATTGGACTACACCTATTTGCTCTTAAATCTGATTAACTCTTCTGTGTCGTATTCTGGTGTCGAGGTGTAGTCCTAACAATGAAACGCAATCTTATCTGTCTCTCTAATTAAATTATCTTTATGTTTTCTTTTATTCTTCATCTCTCTTGCACTTCCATCACCCCATCTGCATATTCAGTCTACTGATGCAGCGATATTGTTTCTTTTCTCATGTCATAAATACAGAGAAAAGAGAAGACATTTCAGAGAAAAGAGAAGACATTTTAATTACACAATAAATCCATTTAGAAGAAGAGTTACGAGGATTCTCAATTTCCACATCTCTCACCACAAAAAAATAAAATCAAAACAATTAAAATCAAAAATAGAAGGAAGCATAATACAGAAGCAATGGCATAATGATATAATCTCCTGTGTTATTTTCATTTTTTTCTGACAAATTCTGTCAAGAAAACAGGTGGCGGGTATAACTTTGGTAAACTCTGCTTATTGCGCGTGCTTCTACTCTTAGTGTCACGTACTAGGGGAGATTACGTGATTATTCTCCTATACCTGTGGTACTAGAACCAGTTGAAGAACTAGGGTGTGTAGCAGACTTGTAAACATGATTGGCAGAACTCTGTCAAACACCAGCATCTGCTGGGGTTTAAGTTAGTGGACACAACGTTTTTGGCAGCAGATAGCAGGACGACGTAACATCAGATAGATGGACGACACTTTATAACGTCAGATAGATGGACGACACTTTATAACGTCAGATAGACGGACGACACTTTATAGCAGCAATTATATGTACGACGCTTCATACCAGCTGATTGAGACAGGTTATGTGGAAGTGATTGAGACAGGTTATGTGGAAGTGATTGAGACAGGTTATGTGGAAGTGATTGAGACAGGTTATGTGGAAGTGATTGAGACAAGTTGTGTGGAAGTGATTGAGACAGATTGTGTGGAAGTGATTGAGACAGGTGTGTGGAAGTGATTGAGACAAGTTGTGTGGAAGTGATTGAGACAGGTTGTGTGGAAGTGATTGAGACAAGTTGTGTGGAAGTGATTGAGACAGATTGTGTGGAAGTGATTGAGACAGGTTATGTGGAAGTGATTGAGACAGGTTATGTGGAAGTGATTGAGACAGGTTATGTGGAAGTGATTGAGACAGAATGCGTGGAAGTGATTGAGACAGAATGCGTGGAAGTGATTGAGACAGGTTGTGAGGAAAAGATTGAGGCAAGTTGTGTGGAAGTGATTGAGACATGTTGTGTGGAAGTGATTGAGACAGGTTATGTGGAAGTGATTGAGACAGAATGCGTGGAAGTGATTGAGACAGGTTGTGAGGAAAAAATTGAGGCAAGTTGTGTGGAAATGATTGAGACAAGTTGTTTGGAAGGGATTGAGGCAAGTTGTTTTATCGTGTCACTTTATCTTTTCACTTTATCTTATCACTTTATCTTATCACTGTATCTTATCACTTTATCTTGTCACTTTATCTTATCTCTTTATCTTATCACTTTATCTTGACACTTCATCTTGTCAATGCATCTTATCACTTTATCTCATCACTTTATCTTATCGCTTTATCTTATTACTTGATCTTGACGTTTTGTCTTGTCGCCTTATCTTGTCACTTATCGTGTCACTTTATCATGTCACTTTATCACGATAAGTCTGCAACATGCATACAACATGTATAATTGCTTCCTTACCCGTATCATTACTTTCTATTTGTGTTACTGTGGCCCTCACTTTTTTTCTTAGATATTATCTGCCTTCTTTCATTGATATGAAAAACAAAGAAAGGGTTCGATGGTTGAGACGGTGAATGGTGGTCAATATAAAAATAAAAAAATTATTGTAAAAACGAGAATTAAGTGGTGCTAGAGTGCTCGGAAGAAATTTTAGTTGGGAACGTAAAACAAGGATCCAAAAAATGTATACCACCGGCATGATGGTACCGGCGGACTCCACTTTGGGCAGCCCTGATGTACGAGGGTAAGTTCTTATCATTTTTAAAGTCTAAAATGTCAAATGACATCTCCGTTCAGCGCGTGCCCCCTTGTACGAACACATGCTACAAGCGATTTCCACTCACAAGCCTGGCAGCGATAACCAGGTTTTCTACCTGCGCTTTCGTATTTGTTGTTCTGAGGTAAGACGCAAGGGACTCTTTTATGATTCTTATGTTCTGTTGTTGCGAGGAAGGTCTCTGGTGCATCATGTTAGAAGTTTCATGAGCTGGCACTTAATGCCAAGTTCTTTGATTATTCAGAATACGTAGATTCTCGACTATTTACGCTTTTCTATATTTTCTTTGTGGGCGTTTGTTGTGCATATAATCAGACAACTGACGTAAGCGTATCTTACGTTCTTGTATATTTTTTTAAATGTGAATACGAATTGATGTCATTTGGGTACAGGTAGATTTATAGGTTTGTTTAGGCTAGTGGTTCTCAACTTTTTTAGGCATTGAGCACCGACCATTATATAACATCGGAGTGTGCGAGCATCATAGCAAATCGTCATCATCAGGTAGCATATCATGGACAGGGTGTAGCAGTCATCCCAGCCGTTCGGAAACCCTGTCGACCCGTCGATCTTGTGAAAGGGTGTAGCAGTCATCCCAGCCGTTCGGAAACCCTGTCGACCCGTCGATCTTGTGAAAGGGTGTAGCAGTCATCCCAGCCGTTCGGAAACCCTGTCGACCCGTCGATCTTGTGAAAGGGTGTAGCAGTCATCCCAGCCGTTCGGAAACCCTGTCGACCCGTCGATCTTGTGAAAGGGTGTATCAGTCATCCCAGCCTTTCTGAAACCCTGTCGATCATGTGACAGGATACAGCAGTCATCACAGACTTCAGAAACCCTGCCCATCTTGAATTAATCGTCCTGCATCCGTGAGTGTCTTGTTCAGGTGGTCTTTGATATCTTGCATCCATCTTCTATCTAGCCTACCTCTTTTTCGTTCCACTGTCATCATCCCCGTTTCATTATGGTATTATCTGGGCTATAATCTAGTTTGAAATTGTCAAAGTATTGTAGTTTTCTAAATATAATATTGTTATTTATCTTTTGAAAGGCTATGTACTAACTTGTTCACAGCTAAAGGAATTATTTCATTTTTCAGTAGTATCATCATAATCTGAGGTAGGCATGCTGAAGTCGGATGTGTCAGGCCGAAAGTCGCAGATATCGCAGCAATGCTGTAAACCATCACACAACGCATTTCGTTCTCCGGACTACATCCTGATAATCTGCAGAAGTTTGAGAACGAACGCCGAAGAATTTGAGGTAGGCAGGATTGCCTGAAATCGACCTCAATGTTTTAATGTTCCTCATATCTAAAAAGCAAAACAGGGCTCAATTCCGCGGTTGAAAGGAGTATGTCTCACTACAAGAATTAAATATGCGTTTGGTGAATTCGTGACCACTTAACCACTGCTCAGTAGCTCCTTGTTAATTTCCTGATGTTAACTGTGAGGTTATACAACATCCGCATATTTCCGTAGTCTGAAAGGGGAACAAAGAATAGAAACACTGTTTACCTTGCATACACGTTGCAAGAGCTGTCTAAGGAGATTATTTGGTGGATTTAGTTGCCTCCATACACATGGAAGCAGTAAAACCATACTGCAGGGAACTGTCGAGGGTGGAAGAAGCAGAGGAGGACAAATAAAGGCATGGTCAGACAACATTAAGGAATGGACAGGGCAGGATATTTCCACACTCCTCCGCATCGCTGAGGATAGAATTCGCTGGAGGACTCTGTGTGCTGAGGCATCCACCCTTAGAGCATCCAATATGGTACCCCTACGACCCTGAAGGGTTACGGGTTTATTGATTGATTGATACACATGGTGTAAATGTGACCCAGAATCCATGCTGAAGTCCGATATCGGTCGGCCGAAAGGCACAAATATCGCAGCCAAGCTACAAACCATGACACAACACATTCTGTTCTCCTGACTAAATTCTGCTAATCTGCAGGAGTTTGAAAGAGAACACAGACAAACATTTTATACAACGAAATGTATTTATATGTAAAGTTGTCTTTGCCTGCCACTGTTTTGATCAAATCAGGGCCAAGAGACAAGAGAATATACCATTAATCTTGATTATTGATCAGCAACCAGGATTATAACACTGGGGATATTCCCATAAATTCTCAGCTCACCGGTCCATCAGCCATGTAAAGGTGCATAAAATCAGTGTACCATCAATTTGTTAGTTATGCGTTCTTCGGATCATTCCAACGGGGATGCCCTGTCTTCCCTTCTTCCCTCTCCCTTGGTCATTGCTGTTTCTATCACTCTCTAAACATGAACATTATTTTTTCAGCATTCACTTCATCACTTTTATACCCTTTCTTCCTTCGCCAGGCCGCTACACGGACTGTTTCTCATTTTTAAAAGATATTTATACAATAAATTTTTTTATTCATTTTCTTATTATTTCATGTTCGCTAGAAAACGAAGATCTTAGATCGAAACGTCAACAGTTTTTGTTCTTATACACTTTATTAACTGTTTTGTCATATTTTTTATTAGTAATGGTAAGTAGTTGTAATACTTATTTATTTATTCACCATTATTACTTAATCTTACTATTTTTACTGCAGTCATAATTAGCATAAATAACTCAGTTCTGTCTCTACGCATCGCTGATCCATCCATTATAGTATTGCTCGCCAATGCATCAGCTCTATCGTTGCCGCTGACTCCAGCATAGCCTGGGAATTAGATCAATGTGATACTTTTGGATGTTGTTGAGAAGTGTGACTCACTACTTTCATATCATGAACTTCATTTGTGTAGCATGCTCTGAGGGTGCGATAGTATCACTGTACATGCTCTGAGGGTGGGATAGTATCAGTGTACATGCTCTGAGGGTGGGATAGTATCAGTGTACATGCTCTGAGGGTGGGATAGTATCAGTGTACATGCTCTGAGGGTGGGATAGTATCAGTGTACATGCTCTGAGGGTGGGATAGTATCACTGTACATGCTCTGAGGGTGGGATAGAATCACTGTGTCTGTACATGCTCTAAGAGTGGGATAGTATCAGTGTACATGCTCTGAGGGTGCGATAGTATCACTGTGTCTGTACATGCTCTAAGAGTGGGATAGAATCACTGTACATGCTCTGAGGGTGGGATAGTATCACTGTACATGCTCTGAGGGTGGGATAGTATCAGTGTACATGCACTGAGGGTGGGATAGTATCAGTGTACATGCTCTGAGGGTGGGATAGTATCAGTGTACATGCTCTGAGGGTGGGATAGTATCACTGTACATGCTCTGAGGGTGGGATAGAATCACTGTGTCTGTACATGCTCTAAGAGTGGGATATAATCACTGTACATGCTCTGAGGGTGGGATAGTATCAGTGTACATGCTCTGAGGGTGGGATAGTATCAGTGTACATGCTCTGAGGGTGGGATAGTATCAGTGTACATGCTCTGAGGGTGGGATAGTATCAGTGTACATGCTCTGAGGGTGGGATAGTATCACTGTACATGCTCTGAGGGTGGGATAGAATCACTGTGTCTGTACATGCTCTAAGAGTGGGATAGAATCACTGTACATGCTCTGAGGGTGGGATAGTATCAGTGTACATGCTCTGAGGGTGGGATAGTATCAGTGTACATGCTCTGAGGGTGGGATAGTATCACTGTACATGCTCTGAGGGTGGGATAGTATCAGTGTACATGCTCTGAGGGTGGGATAGTATCAGTGTACATGCTCTGAGGGTGGGATAGAATCAGTGTACATGCTCTAAGAGTGGGATAGAATCAGTGTACATGCTCTAAGAGTGGGATAGAATCAGTGTACATGCTCTGAGGGTGGGATAGTATCAGTGTACATGCTCTGAGGGTGGGATAGTATCAGTGTACATGCTCTGAGGGTGGGAGAGTATCAGTGTACATGCTCTGAGGGTGGGATAGTATCAGTGTACATGCTCTGAGGGTGGGATAGTATCAGTGTACATGCTCTGAGGGTGGGATAGAATCAGTGTACATGCTCTAAGAGTGGGATAGAATCAGTGTACATGCTCTAAGAGTGGGATAGAATCAGTGTACATGCTCTGAGGGTGGGATAGAATCAGTGTACATGCTCTGAGGGTGGGATAGAATCAGTGTACATGCTCTGAGGGTGGGATAGAATCACTGTACATGCTCTGAGGGTGGGATAGAATCACTGTACATGCTCTGAGGGTGGGATAGAATCACTGTACATGCTCTGAGGGTGGGATAGAATCACTGTACATGCTCTGAGGGTGGGATAGAATCACTGTACATGCTCTGAGGGTGGGATAGAATCACTGTACATGCTCTGAGGGTGGGATAGAATCACTGTACATGCTCTGAGGGTGGGATAGAATCACTGTACATGCTCTGAGGGTGGGATAGAATCACTGTGTCTGTACATGCTCTGAGGGTGCGATAGTATCACTGTG
Organism: Meghimatium bilineatum; assembly: GCA_034231615.1. NCBI lineage: Eukaryota > Metazoa > Mollusca > Gastropoda > Stylommatophora > Philomycidae > Meghimatium > Meghimatium bilineatum. Next base: position 10,404,920 of record CM067304.1, on the reverse strand, counting down.
TCTGTACATGCTCTGATGGTGCGATAGTATCACTGTGTCTGTACATGCTCTGAGGGTGGGATAGAATCACTGTACATGCTCTGAGGGTGGGATAGAATCACTGTACATGCTCTGAGGGTGGGATAGAATCACTGTACATGCTCTGAGGGTGGGATAGAATCACTGTGTCTGTACATGCTCTGAGGGTGCGATAGTATCACTGTGTCTGTACATGCTCTGATGGTGCGATAGTATCACTGTGTCTGTACATGCTCTGAGGGTGGGATAGAATCACTGTACATGCTCTGAGGGTGGGATAGAATCACTGTACATGCTCTGAGGGTGGGATAGAATCACTGTGTCTGTACATGCTCTGAGGGTGCGATAGTATCACTGTGTCTGTACATGCTCTGATGGTGCGATAGTATCACTGTGTCTGTACATGCTCTGATGGTGCGATAGTATCACTGTGTCTGTACATGCTCTGAGGGTGGGATAGTATCACTGTGTCTGTACATGCTCTGAGGGTGGGATAGTATCACTGTGTCTGTACATGCTCTGAGGGTGGGATAGTATCACTGTGTCTGTACATGCTCTGAGGGTGGGATAGAATCACTGTGTCTGTACATGCTCTGAGGGTGTGATAGTATCACTGTGTCTGTACATGCTCTGAGGGTGGGATAGAATCACTGTGTCTGTACATGATCTAAGAGTGGGATAGAATCACTGTACATGCTCTGAGGGTGGGATAGAATCAGTGTACATGCTCTGAGGGTGGGATAGAATCACTGTGTCTGTACGTGCTCTAAGAGTGGGATAGAATCACTGTACATGCTCTGAGGGTGCGATAGTATCACTGTGTCTGTACATGCTCTGAGGGTGGGATAGAATCAGTGTACATGCTCTAAGAGTGGGATAGAATCACTGTACATGCTCTAAGAGTGGGATAGAATCACTGTACATGCTCTAAGAGTGGGATAGAATCACTGTACATGCTCTGAGGGTGGAATAGAATCAGTGTACATGCTCTAAGAGTGGGATAGAATCACTGTGTCTGTACATGCTCTGAGGGTGGGATAGAATCACTGTGTCTGTACATGCTCTGAGGGTGCGATAGTATCGCTGTGTCTGTACATGCTCTGAGGGTGGGATAGAATCACTGTACATGCTCTGAGGGTGGGATAGAATCACTGTACATGCTCTGAGGGTGGGATAGAATCACTGTACATGCTCTAAGAGTGGGATAGAATCACTGTGTCTGTACATGCTCTGAGGGTGCGATAGAATCAGTGTACATGCTCTAAGAGTGGGATAGAATCACTGTACATGCTCTGAGGGTGGGATAGAATCAGTGTACATGCTCTAAGAGTGGGATAGAATCACTGTACATGCTCTAAGAGTGGGATAGAATCACTGTACATGCTCTGAGGGTGCGATAGTATCAGTGTACATGCTCTGAGGGTGGGATAGAATCACTGTGTCTGTACGTGCTCTAAGAGTGGGATAGAATCACTGTACATGCTCTGAGGGTGGGATAGTATCACTGTGTCTGTACATGCTCTGAGGGTGGGATAGAATCAGTGTACATGCTCTGAGGGTGGGATAGAATCACTGTACATGCTCTGAGGGTGGGATAGAATCACTGTACATGCTCTGAGGATGGGATAGAATCACTGTACATGCTCTGAGGGTGGGATAGAATCACTGTACATGCTCTAAGAGTGGGATAGAATCACTGTGTCTGTACATGCTCTGAGGGTGCGATAGAATCACTGTACATGCTCTGAGGGTGGGATAGAATCACTGTACATGCTCTGAGGATGGGATAGAATCACTGTGTCTGTACATGCTCTGAAGGTGGGATATAATCACTGTACATGCTCTGAGGATGGGATAGAATCACTGTGTCTGTACATGCTCTGAAGGTGGGATAGAATCACTGTACATGCTCTGAGGATCGGATAGAATCACTGTACATGCTCTGAGGATGGGATAGAATCACTGTACATGCTCTGAGGATGGGATAGAATCACTGTGTCTGTACATGCTCTGAAGGTGGGATAGAATCACTGTACATGCTCTGAGGATGGGATAGAATCACTGTGTCTGTACATGCTCTGAAGGTGGGATAGAATCACTGTACATGCTCTGAGGATGGGATAGAATCACTGTACATGCTCTGAGGGTGGGATAGAATCAATGTACATGCTCTGAGGGTGGGATAGAATCACTGTGTCTGTACATGCTCTGAGGGTGGGATAGAATCACTGTACATGCTCTAAGGGTGGGATAGAATCACTGTACATGCTCTGAGGGTGGGATAGAATCACTGTACATGCTCTGAGGGTGGGATAGAATCACTGTACATACTCTGAGGGTGGGATAGAATCACTGTACATGCTCTGAGGATGGGATAGAATCACTGTACATGCTCTGAGGGTGGGATAGAATCACTGTACATGCTCTGAGGGTGTGATAGTATCACTGTGTCTGTGCATGCTCTGAGGATGGGATAGAATCACTGTACATGCTCTGAGGGTGGGATAGAATCACTGTACATGCTCTTAAGAGTGGATAGAATCACTGTCTGTGCATGCTCTAAGAGTGGGATAGAATCACTGTACACGCTCTAAGAGTGAGATAGAATCACTGTCTGTGCATGCTCTGAGGGTGGGATAGAATTATTGTGCACGCTCTGAGGGTGGGATAGAATTATTGTGCACGCTCTGAGGGTGGATTAGAATCACTTTGTCTGTGTTGGTGGTAATGTCATCAGTTCGAAGAGAACAGCCGTCACGTTTTTTATCTTTATTCTCATATTGTTTGTTGGTATTGGATCGGCATAATTTTTCTCTGCAACTTTCATATCCTGTTGGTATGCGAAGAAAACCCACCCCCACCTGTTTATTTTCATTATGTTTATGTCGTTTGTGTAGATCAGTGTTGCCAATCCTTTTATTTTTGTTCCATGCCACATTTAAATCTTTCCAAAATTCTGATCCTATCTCATGTAACATATGCATACTTTTTTTTTAATATGCAAAACTTGAATGATTCCCTGCATGAAGCCTAATTACAATGTGTTTGAATTACCCCCCTGAACAATCAAATTGCCCCTCTGTGGGGCGTGGGCCCCATGTTAGGAAACACTTGTGGATATGATAGTATAGTATGGATGTGAGTATGTAATGATGATGACGAAATCGATTTAAATGTGACCAAGTAGCTCTTGGCAGCGTATAACCGGTCTGAGAAATAGCACAGACCCTACACATTTGAGTAGCCGGTGTGACACCTGAACTTGTATAAGATTTATTGTCTAAGTCATTGTTGCATTAGGGAATATAAGGATGCGTGTTTATCAAGTTATTGTTGCATTAGGGGATATAAGGATGCGTGTTTATCAAGTTATTGTTGCATTAGGGGATATAAGGATGCGTGTTTATCAAGTCAATGTTGCAGTAGGGAATATAAGGATGCGTGTTTATCAATTTATTGTAGTCGTAACCTTCGATAACAGCTACCATGTTGTTCCGACTGCCGACGTTGTCCTTGAACTAGTTGCGGGCACGGCGTTGGTTGGCGGAATAACAAAGAAACCTGTCGCAATGGCCAGAGTTGTGCCCTGATGTCGACATCCGTTTCGGCGGCATTAGACTCGAAACACCATCGAGTCGAACGGCTGCTGGAACAGAGGGCGGAGCACTTACGGGAATGCCCCACGTGCTGTAAGGCCAGTTTCTAATCAAGAATAATCAAGAAAGAACAAGTTATTGTTGCAGTAGTGGATATAAGGATGCGTGTTTATCAAGTTATTGTTGCAGTAGTGGATATAAGGATGCGTGTTTATCAAGTTATTGTTGCAGTAGTGGATATAAGGATGCGTGTTTATCAAGTCATTGTTGCAGTAGTGGATATAAGGATGCGTGTTTATCAAGTTATTGTTGCAGTAGTGGATATAAGGATGCGTGTTTATCAAGTTATTGTTGCATTAGGGGATATAAGGATGCGTGTTTATGAAGTTATTGTTGCAGTAGTGGATATAAGGATGCGTGTTTATCAGGTTATTGTTGCAGTAGTGGATATAAGGATGCGTGTTTATCAAGTCATTGTTGCAGTAGGGGATATAAGGATGCGTGTTTATCAAGTCATTGTTTCAGTAGTGGATATAAGGATGCGTGTTTATCAAGTCATTGTTTCAGTACTGGATATAAGGATGCGTGTTTATCAAGTCATTGTTTCAGTACTGGATATAAGGATGCGTGTTTATCCAGCGAAGGAAAGAATCCCAGTGTCACAGTATCATAGATCATCACGCCGCGCTAGGAGAACAGAATTTACTTCTGGGCCTAATGGTTCATTATTCTTCTCTCAGATCTGTTGAGTAACTTGCAGTCAAGGAACAACTAGTATTACACTAGATAACTAGATTAAGGAATGTTATACAAATGTTGAAGATAAATTATATCATAAATTTCTTTTATTATTGTTATATATTTTTTATAAATTGTTTATAAATTATTGTTATAAATTGTTTAAACCAACAGATACAATGGTTTGGTCATCTGGACAGAATGCCGTGTGATTCATTAGTTTATAAAGCATATATGAAGAGAGGAGAAGCAGAAAGAAGAGCGTACTAGAGTACGCTGAATCGACAACATCAAAGAGACATTACACGAACACCAAATAACATTATCTGAAGCTGCCAGAAAAGAGAGAACAAGAACATTGTATCTCACTCGACACCCGTAAAGGGTAAAAGAGGAAGGAAAAAAGAAGAAGAAGAAGAAGAAGAAGATTGTTATAAATCATAATTTCGAATGTGCATTTTGTGCCATTTGTATCATCTCTGCACTATTTTGTTTCTTATTTTTACATTGCCAGGTTTTAAGATTTTTACATTGCCAGGTTTTAAGATTTTTACATCGTCAGGTTTTAAGATTTTTACATCGTCAGGTTTTAAGATTTTTACATCGTCAGGTTTTAAGATTTTTACATCGTCAGATTTTAAGATTTTTACATCGTCAGGTTTTAAGATTTTTACATCGTCAGGTTTTAAGATTTTTACATCGTCAGGTTTTAAGATTTTTACATCGTCAGGTTTTAAGATTTTTACATCGTCAGGTTTAAGAAAAATACTGCATTAACAGTACATGTAAACTGTCCCATAGCATCTGCCGTCGGGGATGAAGATAACTCTTCATGTACTAAGCCGCAGCAACTATTAGGTGGGGTGGCCAGTTCCCTTCCTTGCTGTTTTTTTACCTTCCCTAACGCATGCGTCAGGTACTCATTTACAGCTGAGTCGACTGTAGGAGTGGTCGTGTCAAGTGAGAAATCACAACTCGGATTTTTTTAAATGCTGTTTTACAAAAACACTCTACCTGATCAAACCAACACTCTAACACTGGATTACAAAAACACTCTACCTGATCAAACCAACACTCTAACACTGGATTACAAAAACACTCTACCTGATCAAACCAATACTATAACACTGGATTACAAAAACACTCTACCTGATCAAACCAACACTCTAACACTGGATTACAAAAACACTCTACCTGATCAAACCAACACTCTAACACTGGATTACAAAAACACTCTACCTGATCAAACCAACACTCTAACACTGGATTACAAAAACACTCTACCTGATCAAACCAACACTCTAACACTGGATTACAAAAACACTCTACCTGATCAAACCAACACTCTAACACTGGATTACAAAAACACTACCTGATCAAACCAACACTCTAACACTGGATTACAAAAACACTCTACCTGATCAAACTAACACTAACACTGGATTACAAAAACACTCTACCTGATCAAACCAACACTCTAACACTGGATTACAAAAACACTCTACCTGATCAAACCAACACTCTAACACTGGATTACAAAAACACTCTACCTGATCAAACCAACACTCTAACACTGGATTACAAAAACACTCTACCTGATCAAACCAACACTCTAACACTGGATTACAAAAACACTCTACCTGATCAAACCAACACTCTAACACTGGATTACAAAAACACTACCTGATCAACACTCGTGTTTTGTGGCACACTGTAACCAGATGATAGCAAGCAAGCTCACAATCCACTAGACTACCACGCTCCACAACCGTACATGTACAATTGGTATAATATTTGCAGAACGTACAAAAACATAGTAGCAAGCTAACGACCGCCGATGATCGCAGGCAACGCCGTCGACTGATAATTGAGGCAGAAATAAATCTGAAATCTAATACATGTATGGCTAGCGATTGCGGTCGTAAAGTCGAATGATCGTAAGTTGGATAGGTCGTAAGTCGATTTCTCTTTGTACTAGTTATAGTATACGGCTGTGAAACATGAACCCTAAGTAAAACAGCGACAAAGAAGATCAACGCCTTCGAGATGAAATGCTACGGAAGGATTCTTAGAATATCATGGAAGGAAAAAATCAGAAACTCAGATATTATAAACACAGTGAAGATTTCAGAGTGTTGGTTACTAAACACAATAACAAAAAGAAAACTACTCCTGTTTGGTCATATAAAGAGACACAACTGTTTAGAAAGACAAATAATGGATGGAAGAGTACCAGGTAGAGGAGAAAGGGCAGACCAAGAAGACGATGGACTGACGACATTAAAAATAACATGAATACATCGCTAGAAAATGCAAGCCACATCGCCCAAGACAGAGAGAGGTTCAGAGAGTTCAAAGGGAAGACAACGTTCTGGAAGGAATACGTCACATGACACGAGTAATAGAGTAATTTAATCAACTTTTATAAACAATCAAAATTTCTTGATGATCAATTTTCAACTCTCGGGCCCAACTGTTTCCAGGACGGCATTACAATCTTTTATTGTTCACATGATAAAGAGTTTTTGGTTTAAACTTAAATTTAATATTTTGTAACACATTACAACAACAAAACTTACTTTTTGTATATATTTACTCGATTGGCTTATAGTTTAACTGCAATCTGACATGTTATTTTTTAAAATATTCGTTGTTGTTTTTTTTTCTTAGCGTCACAAAACTCACAAATATAACAACTCATTAACAAGCAATTTGTTATAGGGTGTGACGGTAACATCCATGCATAAATAATCTGTCTAATCTATATTTAGGTCATGGCATGCCACATCCTGACCGTGACCATCATTTTTATAAGACCTGTGGAAATTATTGGATTCATCTTTCTAAAATGACGCATTTAACTTTTCACGAGGTTTTCATTGGTTGTCGACACAAAATACCCAGAGAAAATTGCGGGAAAGTCAAACGTTTCACTTGAGAAGAATGACTCGAATGAGTCCGCAGGACTGTATAATTTACGAACGACACGCTATAACATCATGGAAAACTGTTTTTGCATATTTTAATATTTTTCTCGGAGTTGCCTGATCAGAAATCGCAGATTTAAGAATAAAATATGTACCTTAACTGACCATCATTGCATTGGGAAATCGAAATTTGATGCGTGGGATAATTGTGGAGAAGACATTCATGTTCTTAAAACATGTCTAATTTGTTTCATAAACAGATTTGGAAAAAATCTGCGGAATTTTGTAAGGCAGAATATCTTTCATTTTATGTTTAAATCAGGGACGTGGAATAGGGGTAATCTATCAATTACGTCAGCAATATTTCGTCAATTTGTATCCACTCCGGAGTGTAATTTAGAATGGTTTTGAAGTTAAAATGTAAGAGTGTTGATTGGAGTAGACTGAGTTGTTGTTGAAGTCAAGTGTTAGAGTGTTAGTTTGAGTAGACTGAATGTTTTTAAATCAAGTGCTAGAGTTTTGGTTTGATCAGGTAGAGTGTTTTGTAATCCAGTGTTAGAGTGTTGGTTTGATCAGGTAGAGTGTTTTTTGTAATCCAGTTTTAGAGTGTTGGTTTGATCAGGTAGAGTGTTTTTTGTAATCCAGTGTTAGAGTGTTGGTTTGATCAGGTGGAGTGTTGTTTTATTCCAGTGTTAGCGTGTTGGTTTGATCAGGTGGAGTGTTGTTTTATTCCAGTGTTCGAGTGTTGGTTTGATCAGGTGGAGTGTTGTTTTAATCCAGTGTTAGAGTGTTGGTTTAATAAATTTGAGTGTCTAGTGTAGACGTGGGAGACAGTAGGTGCAGTGGCGAGCTAGGGCGATGTATTCATCATGTTGTGCAAGTTTAATGTCAACTACTAATAACTAATGAAGATTGTCACATTCAAGATGGGAATAACATGAAAATTGTCACATTCAGTCTAGAAATAACTAATGAAAATTGAAACATTCGAGTTGGAAATAACTAATGGAAAATGTCACATTCGAGTTGGAAATAACTAATGACAATTGTCACATTCAATCTGGAATAATTAATGACAGTTATGCTGAATGTTTGGTGTTATGTCTGGGATAGAAGACTGTTCAGCTAAGATTGCCACGGCACAGAAAGCCATGACACAGAAAGCCACGACACAGAAAGCCACGACACAGAAAGCCACGACACAGAAAGCCACGACAAAGCCCTCTCTGGGGTAGAAAAAAGTCCAGCTAACATTGATAGAAAGCCACTACATAGCCCTCCCAGTAGTTGAAGACAGTTTATCTGCTAACATGGTGTCAGCCAGACATCTAGGACTTTCAAAACTGCAGAAAACATCCAGTCTAGCTGCAGACATGAAGTCATACAGACATTTGAAACTTGTAGGAAACCTCTAGTCTAGGTGTAGATATGGAGTCATACAGACATTTGAAACGTGTATGAAACCTCCAGTCTTGCTGCAGACATGAAGTCATACAGACATTTGAAACTTGTAGGAAACCTCTAGTCTAGGTGTAGATGTGGAGTCATACAGACATTTGTACTTGTATGAAACCTCCAGTCTTGCTGCAGACATGAAGTCATATAGACATTTGAAACGTGTAGGAAACCTCCAGTCTTGCTGCAGACATGAAGTCATACATACATTTGAAACTTGTATGAAACCTCTAGTCTTGGTGTAGATATGGAGTCATACAGACATCTGGAACTTGCAAACGCTGTAAACAACCTCCACATCAGAGAAACACTATCTAGAGCTGCAAGTAAATCTCCACTGCATGGCATAAGAAATAAAAGTGACAAACTTTTACTTCATCGGGATTCTATCATTATAATCATTCCAATATTTACCCCAGAGGCCATGTACATCAGTTATTAGTGAACTTGCTTCCTTTTCGGGTGATCCAAAGTTAAGTTCCCAGTCACGACCGTCTTCTGTAAGACCTATTATCTATAATTGTCACGTTATCGGACGAGGCCCTTGCTGGGACATCGATTGGTCACTATTTATATACTTAGATTCGCCTTGGCTATTTTTTCATGCGATTCCAGATATGTAAACAATGACCAACAGAAATATCAACAATAATCAATAACGTAAGGAACGGAGTCCTAATTAATTCATTTGAAAGGTCTATATTATGGGGACGGGCATGATACAGTTCAGTTGGAAATGCTCTTTAATTAGCAACGGCTCGTGGTTCGGTTCAGCCTAAGTAAATTGCAACCAATTTACTAAGTCTACCGCTGACGCTGCAATGTAAAAATGGGCATAAAGCGAAAAGAAAGAAGCTCATGGCAGAAAATTTAGAGCTATAGTCTCACACCCGTGAGGTCCAAGGTACGATCCCGGGTAAGGACTGTTTTTTTTCCTGTCGTAGTGTTAACTTTTTTAAACCCACCCTGAATATGACGTGACGATATCAAGGGCGTGAGGCATTTATCACACAAGCTGCTTGAAACGTCCCTGCAATCCACTAACGGGAAAAATGCAGTATTAACAGTTTTTTTAATTAACTTAACTATGCCACCTCTCATTTGTTGATTACGCTAAATTTTTTTAAACTTGATTCCTTGATATAAGAACTATATATTTTTTGGCGTGACATCTTTGAAAAATGTCCAGGTAGGGACTTGACAAGAAACAATGTTTGACTTGAGTTGCCAGATAGTTGAACTTAAATATAGTCACATTTCCTGTAAACAAAAATGACAAACTCCTCATTTTTAAGACATTGTCAACTTTATAAATACTATAAAATAAACCAAAACATAAATATATGGCCAGTGACATTTAAAAATGTTCAAATTTGTGAAATGTGGCAGTACATTTTTTCAGATCCTGGCAACCCTGGTTTAACTTTTATCAAGGAAGTTATTATTTAATTTTAACAAATAACATGTCCCCGGGTGTATGAACTATATTTCTTGCAGTTACCAAATATAAAGAATTTATTACTGCAAATAATAACACAGTAAATGTGAAGTTCCCGTAAAAAATAATTTCCAGATTTGTGTGTGTGTCTTAAAATAGCCTCTAATAAATGTCGTTACACTTCGGGAAAGGTCGTTACACTTCGGGGAATGTCATTACACTTCGGGGAAGGTAGCTATAGGTTGTTATGTTGATCGTGAATCTGTAGTTTGGATGGTTATGTGTGTGTTCTTTTGTGTCTAATCGTTGAAAAAATCCTTGCACATTATTTTGTTTTTACGTTATCATTTGAAAACGCCGTAGCATGAGATATATAGATGAAACTGGAAAAAGACTAAGTGACCATTTCTGCTAACGTCTTCATGCTATTAATCACAAATGATCTACTTCTGTTGCTATTCGTTTCAATGTCGTTTATCATCGTAGTGTCCAGCAATTCAAATCACTATAATACGATCTTGCACCACAGACGAAAAGCTATGCAAGCCTTGGAAATTGCTACAAATTGCAGTTTTGTACCATTAAACCCTTATGCTAAACATAAACATGTATGGAGAGAAACTACAAGTAGAACATTACCAATTTCTTGGACACATAATCACAAATGATGGCTGATATGAAAAAGAAGTTTAAAAGAGAATAGGAATGGCTAAAAGTATTTTCAATGACTGGAGAAAAAATGTTAATATCTAAACAAATTATAAGCAAGCTAAAAATGTTAATATCTAAACAAATTATAAGCAAGCTAAAAATGTTAACATCTAAACAAATTATAAGCAAGCTAAAAATGTTAATATCTAAACAAATTATAAGCAAGCTAAAAATGTTAATATCTAAACAAATTATAAGCAAGCTAAAAATGTTAATATCTAAACAAATTATAAGCAAGCTAAAATGTTAACATCTAAACAAATTATAAGCAAGCTAAAAATGTTAACATCTAAACAAGCAAGCTAAAAATGAGTTATAACGTGTTACATCTATTCTATATTAATTTATGGATCACAAACATGGACAATAAACTATAGAGGACAGAATTGATGCCTTTAAGATGTGGTATATAGAAGAATAGGGAGAACGTCTATGAAAACAGAAGGAAACAAATAAAGAGGTTTCTAACACTTCGTATGAAAGAAAGAATTATTAAAGGAAATAAAGAATCAAACAAATAAAATATTTTGGACATATTAAAAGATGACACATTGTTAAACTCCTTACTTGAGGGTAAAGTCGAAGGATGGCCATCAAGAAGAAAGCAGAGCAGAGATACACGTGGGAAAGTAACATCGCGAAATGGACATGTTAGTCTAGCAGTGTGCACAAACAAAACAAAAGACATGGGAAATTGGGGGTATATTTCAACCAGCCTTTGTTGCGGAGATGGCACTTAATAATGATGACCCTTAAACCATTTAGTCTTAATACATATTCATTTATTTAGATTTGAAAAACAAAGCGAAGGGGGCCTTTGTTGTGTTCTTCTTCTTCTTCTGCGTTCGTTCTCAAACTCCTGCAGATTAGCAGGATGTAGTCCGGAGAACGGAATGCGTTGTATCATGGTTTACAGCATTGCTGCACAACTCCATCCCATAACCTCCTTAGTCGCCTTTTACAACATGCGTGGAAGGTAAACAGTGTTGCTATTCTTTGCTCCCCTTTCGGGCCCCGGCAACACACAGGCGGTTGTATTCTCGTTCATAATGTTTTTCAAGCATATTTCTTTTTTTCAGATGTCATTCCCTTTATATTTCGTTGATTTTTCGTTGACATTTCGTCTATGACAACACTTGTGTATTACGTACGTCATTGTTACCTTTCTGTTAAATGTCTGCCAGTGATTTTGTGATAGTGTCTTTATTTATACTGTCTTACATTTTGTTCACTGTCTGACTTGTATTTTCTTGAAAAGAAGCTTAAGGTTGAAACGTTGAAACTGTCTTGTATACTGTAATCTGTAATATTTCTATACACTTACCCTAGAGTCTGATAGTCTGTGCGTTAATTGTAAATCTGATCGACTTTGTGTTTTACGTACATACTATTCTCAAATAACCAGACTAATATCATGATGAATGGACACAAGCTTGAGGAGGTGAATACCTTCAAATATCTCGGATCCAGTATATGCAGCGATGGTAAATGCAAAGCAGAACTAAAAATAAGGCTGGAGATGGCTTTAGCGTCCTTGTCAAGGCTAACTGATTTGGAAAAGCAACATCAGTGTTGGAGTGAAAATCAAACTGTATAGGTCGCTGGTGCTTTCCGTTGTGTTGTATGGTTATGAGAGTTGGGCACTCACTGCGGACATGGAGAGAAGATTACAGGCTTTCGAATATAAATGCTGCAGAAGAATTCTACGAATTTCCTATAGGGAACATAAGACCAATGTGTACGTAAGAAATAAAGTAGAAATGTGTGCAGGTGTTCAGGAGCCATTGCTTTCAATAGTGAAACGACGAAAACTAGCATGGTTCGGACATGTATGCAGGCACGATTCCTTGTCAAAAACAATACTGTAGGGAATTGTCGAGGGTGGAAGAAGCAGAGGAGGACAAATAAAGACATGGACAGACAACATAAAGGAATGGACAGGGCTAGATATTTCCACACTCATCCGCATCGCTGAGGATAGAATTCGCTGGAGGACTCTGTGTGCTGAAGTTTCCAATGTGGTACCCCTACGACCCTGAAGGGTTATGGGTTTTATTGATTTATTGATTGATTCTCAAATTTCTGTAAAATCGTGGGATGACGTCCAGAGAAAGGAATGCGTGGTGTCAAGCTTTATAGCTTACTCCTCCTGCTAATTCTTTCCTCCCTCTCTTCACTCTTTCTCTACCCTTTCTCTTCTCTCTCTGTCTCTATTCTCTACATTTTTACTCACTCTCCTTGTTTCTAATTCCTCTCCTTTATTCTTCTTCTCTCATTCTATCTAAGCCTAGCTCCATTTTCTTTTCACCATATATAAACACACTAACCCTCACCTTCCCATTATATTTCCCAAAACCGACCTCATACACACACACACACACACATTTATCATCACTAATCATAATTCCATCATAAAACATCTTCCTACCGCACATCGCCTTCTACAACCACTGGCCACTGGTCTACCAGATAAGAAAAACCAATTTATTTTAATAGGAACATCGCTTGGAAACATCACCACATCCAACCAGGCATTCCAGATCAGCTTTATTCTTATCTGGCTACTTTATGGCCTATTAAAAGATGATCTTTTTCTGAACAATTCTCCTTCGTTCAACAACGTCTATGTCTGAGTTTGGTCTCCCACATTGTTGATTGCTAAATAAATATAGTCATCAGTATGATACCATCATTGGAGGTGTTGTAGGCAAGTAGGCGATATCATAAATTAGAAAAAGAGAATATTCCACACACATCATCAAATCTAACGTAACCTAACCTAACATAACCTAACCTAATCTAACATAACCTAACCTAACATAACCTAATCTAATCTAACATAACCTAACATAACCTAACCTAACATAACCTAACCTAATCTAACGTAACCTAACCTAACATAACCTAACCTAACATAACCTTATCTAATCTAACGTAACCTAACCTAACATAACCTAATCTAACGTAACCTAACCTAACATAACCTAACCTAACATAACCTTACCTAATCTAACGTAACCTAACCTAACATAACCTAACCTAACATAACCTAACCTAACCTAACATAACCTAACCTAATCTAACATAACCTAACTTAACCTAACATAACCTAACTTAACCTAACATAACACAATATAATCTAACAAAACCTAACCTAATGTAACATAACCTAACCTAACATAACCTAATCTAACATATCCTAACCTAACCTAACCTAACATAACCTAACCAAACCTAACCTAACCTAATCTAACATAACCTAACCTAACATAACCTAGCCTAACATAACCTAACCTAACATAACCTAACCAAACATAACCTAACCTAACATAGCCTAACCTAACCTAATCTAACATAACCTAACATAACATAACCAAACATAACCTAGCATAATCTAACAGCCTAACCTAACATAACCTAACTTAACCTAACATAACCTAACCTAACCTAACATAACATATCATAGCCTAACATAACCTAACATAAGCTAACCTAACGTAACCTAACCTAACATAATCTAACATAATCTAACCTAGCATAACCTAACCTAACCTAACTTAACACAACATAACATAACATATCCTAACCTAACATAACAAAACATAACCTAACCTACTCGTAATTTAACCTAACATAACCTAACATAACTTAACCTAGCATAACCTAAGCTAACCTAACTGAACCTAACATAACACACCTTAGCCTAACATAACTTAACCTAACCTAACATAATCTAACTTAACACAACCCACCGTAAAAAATCTAAATTATTCTAACATAACGTAGCATAACATAACATAACATAGCCACACAGACCCTAACCTTACATAACCTAACTACACATGCCCTAACCTAACGTAACCTAATTAACATAATCTAATCTAACCTAACCTAAAATAACCGAACATAGCTTAACCTAAATTAACCTAACCTATCCTAACAAAACATAACATAAATTAACCTAACCTAACATAACATAACCTAATGTAACCTAACCTAACATAACCTAACCTAACTTAACATAACCTAATGTAACCTAACATAACATAACCTAACTTAACATAACCTAATGTAACCTAACATAACCTAATGTAACCTAACATAACCTAACCTAACTTAACATAACATAACCTAATGTAACCTAACATAACCTAATGTAACCCAACTTAACATAACCTAATGTAACCTAACATAACCTATTGTAACATAACATAACCTAATGTAACCTAACATAACATAATGTAACCTAACATAACATAATGTAACCTAACATAACCTAACCTAACTTAACATAACATAACCTAATGTAACCTAACATAACCTAATGTAACATAACATAACCTAATGTAACCTAACATAACCTAATGTAACATAACATAACCTAATGTAACCTAACATAACCTAATGTAACCTAACATAACCTAACCTAACTTAACATAACATAACCTAACTTAACATAACCTAACCTAAGTTAACTTAGTGTAACCTAGGAAGCAAATATTTGATCAGACGAGTAAAAAAAAAGCTTTCTATATCTATCGGCTAGAAAATGTCCATTGATTATCCAACATAGCACTTGATTGATTGACTGATTGAGTAGATATCTACTAATGAGAGACTGCAAAAATCAATCAACTACCAATGACGAGTGACGTAGGCGATAGTGTTTCTCCACAATTCTCTGTCTCTTTTATTCTTACTAAGTTCTGTTAGTGATATCGTTTTTTTTGATGCCACAATGACAAAACATCTAGAAATTACTCTCTTTGTCCTTCTCTGTCTTTTCTCCAATTGATTTTTGTGGTAGTTACTAAATGTCAAGTTTTACTTTTCTCATCAAGTGCCCTAAAAATCTTGACTGCCTGTTTCTAATTTTTACTATAATTAGTCTTTTCCCTCCAGTTCTTCTTCTTCTTCTTCTGCGTTCGTTCTCAAACTCCTGGAGATCAGCAGGATGTAGTCCAGAGAGAAATGAATTGTGTCATGGTTTACAGCATTGTTGCGATATCTGCGCCTTTCGGCCTGACACATCCGACTTCAGCATGGCTTTGGGTTACTGACCCTATATGGGATGGGACAGCCAACTTCATCCCACAACCTCCTTAGTCGCCTCGTTCGACATGCATGGAAGTTAAACAGTGTTGCTATTCTTTGCTCCCATTTCGGGCCCCGACAACACACTGGGGTTTACACTCCAGCATCTCTGAGGACTTCTGCATACGTTTTCTTGGCCGTCCATAGAATTTTCATAATTCTTCTCAAAAATCACTTCTCTGTTGCCTTCAGCTTATCTTGGACTCTTTTGTTTACTGTCCATGCTTCGCATAAGATATATAATATAATGGAGGACAGTGTGTTCATGTGTGATCACGGTTGATGTATCACATGGGTACCATGACGAGTTATAGGCATGACTAATCGATAGTACCAGATTTGCCATCAAAATCCGAACAAAACTTTTGATATCATATTTTATATTCCGTACTTTTCATTGGTCACTATTTATATACTTTGTGTCACATCATGGATACTCTGAACGTCTCTCTGTCCCGGCCCAGCAGGCCTGCGTCGTGGATACTCTGAACGTCTCTCTGTCCCGGCCCAGCAGGCCTGCATCGTGGATACTCTGAACGTCTCTCTGTCCCGGCCCAGCAGGCCTGCATCGTGGATACTCTAAACGTCTCTCTGTCCCGGCCCAGCAGGCCTGCGTCGTGGATACTCTGAACGTCTCTCTGTCCCGGCCCAGCAGGCCTGCATCGTGGATACTCTGAACGCCTCTCTGTCCCGGCCCAGCAGGCCTGCAATTCGTGGATACTCTGAACGTCTCTCTGTCCCGGCCCAGCAGGCCTGCAATTCGTGGATACTCTGAACGTCTCTCTGTCCCGGCCCAGCAGGCCTGCATCGTGGATACTCTGAACGTCTCTCTGTCCCGGCCCAGCAGGCCTGCATCGTGGATACTCTGAACGTCTCTCTGTCCAGGACAAGAAGACCTGAATTTATCATAGACTTGTTCAAACATTCTTCGATGTCGCTGGTCCATTATCTTCTTTATCTTCCCCTTCTTTTCTTTTCTGGCACTCTGCACTAAAAGAGTCAGCTTTTCGATACCATCATGTCGCTTTAAGTGTCCAAATACTGTAGCTTTCTTCTTATAATGGTATTTAGAAGTCACTCTTCATTTAGTTTCAGTAATTTGAAAGTTTCAATTTTCTTTTCTCAGTCCATAATATTTGTTCAATCATTCTGTAGCACTTCATTTCAAATGAATTTATTCTTTTGGATATTGTCTTGTTTAATGTCCAAGTCTCGCATCCATATGTTGTCACTGGGAAAACACCTGATCTTAAAAGGGTTACTTTAGTGTCGTTATTACTACTTTGCCATAGCTTTCACATTTGTGTTAATTTGAGTATTGCAAATGTAACATATTCTAGTTCTATATTGTCTATGTTGATTACGGTTTGATCTCTGCTTTGTCAGTTGTCATAATTTTTTTTTCTATGCGTTTAGATATCGATTTTGAATTTTAATATCGATTTTAATAAGGAGGACTGTGTCCTCTAAATATCTTATTTCTTGAATCCTTTACTCACCAATATTTAATGGGTGAAACTCATTTTATTTTTCTGTAGTTCTTCTCTTACATTTCTCATTATATTCTTTGCACAGATGTTACATGATAAGGCCATTATTTGCGCCAATGGACCGACACATCCGTCTTCGGCGGAAAAGAATGAAAACAATAACAGCGAACCATTCAGATGTTTCTCCATGTGCGCTTACTGCTGCTTGTTGTTCGTGATATAGTGTTTCAATAAGATGTATTAGATGTTTGGGGAAGCCCATGTCTCCCATGATGGACCACAGCTGGTGATGTTTAACACAACCAAACGCCTTGGCGTAGTCTATCAAACACATATGTAGATCTAAGCTGTATTCTCTACATTTCTCAATTATATTCCTCATGTTGTATATGTGGTCTCTTGTTCCTCATGTTGAATATGTGGTCTCTTGTTCCTCATGTTGAATATGTGGTCTCTTGTTCCTCATGTTGAATATGTGGTCTCTTGTTCCTCATGTTGAATATGCGGTCTCTTGTTCCTCATGTTGAATATGTGGTCTCTTGTTCCTCATGTTGAATATGGGGTCTCTTGTTCCTCATGTTAAATATGTGGTCTCTTGTTCCTCATGTTGAATATGTGGTCTCTTGTTCCTCATGTTGAATATGTGGTCTCTTGTTCCTCATGTTGAATATGTGGTCTCTTGTTCCTCATGTTGAATATGTGGTCTCTTGTTCCTCATGTTGAATATGTGGTCTCTTGTTCCTCATGTTGAATATGTGGTCTCTTGTTCCTCATGTTGAATATGGGGTCTCTTGTTCCTCATGTTGAATATGTGGTCTCTTGTTCCTCATGTTGAATATATGGTCTCTTGTTCCTCATGTTGAATATGTGGTCTCTTGTTCCTCATGTTGAATATGGGGTCTCTTGTTCCTCATGTTGAATATGTGGTCTCTTGTTCCTCATGTTGAATATATGGTCTCTTGTTCCTCATGTTGAATATGTGGTCTCTTGTTCCTCGTGTTAAATATGTGGTCTCTTGTTCCTCGTGTTAAATATGTGTTCTCTTGTTCCTCGTGTTGAATATGTGGTCTCTTGTTCCTCGTGTTGAATATGTGGTCTCTTGTTCCTCGTGTTGAATATGTGGTCTCTTGTTCCTCGTGTTGAATATGTGGTCTCTTGTTCCTCGTGTTAAATATGTGGTCTCTTGTTCCTCGTGTTAAATATGTGGTCTCTTGTTCCTCTTCCTGCTAGGAAAACTCGCTTGAACTTCATGATTTTCTGTATCTTCTTCTTCTTCTTCTGCGTTCGTTCTCAAACTCCTGCAGATTTGCAGGATGTAGTCCGGAGAACGGAATGCGTTGTGTCATGGTTTACAGCATGTCTGCGATATATGCGCCTTTCGGCCTGACACATCCGACTTCAGCACGGCTTTGGGTCACTGACCCTATATTGGATGGGACAGCCAACTCCATCCCATAACCTCCTTAGTCGCCTTTTACGACATGCGTGGAAGGTAAATAGTGTTGCTATTTTTTGCTCCCTTTCCGGGCCCCGGCAACTTACAGGCGATTTTTTGTACCTAATTTGCATTGTATTCTTGTCAGTATTATTTGCAGTAGTATTTTGCTGACTTGACTAATTACTGCTATTGTTCTATAGTTGGTACATAGTGGAGCCGCATAGCGCAGCGGTTAGCGCACTGGCTTCGCATATGAGTGGTCCTGGGTTCATTCCCCAGTTGAGGCGGAAATGTTTTTCAGATCGCAACGGCTCCCAGGTCGACCCAGCCTTAAATGGGTACCGGATTAATCCGGGAAGTAAAGACTGCGAGGGAGAGGAGATGGCTACCGCCCTCATTTGCAGAGCCTGTGAAATGTGAGATCGCTAACATCTCACACCCCTACGGCATTAATAAATGATATGGGTTACTTTACTTTTACATGGTCTCCTTTTTTTGGCCAGTGTAAGCCTATGTATAGAAATGAGACTATATGAAATATGTATAGAAATGAGACTATATGAAATATGTATAGAAATGAGACTATGTGAAATATGTATATAAAATGAGACTATATGAAATATGTATAGAAATGAGACTATATGAAATATGTATAGAAATGAGACTATATGAAATATACTAAGTCTAATTCAGGCTGGAGGATCTGAAACTGTGGTCAAGTAGTCGCATTAGAACATGGGAGCCAAGTAGAGCATAGATTGGTTGTGTCAATTGTATTTGTGCTAGAAATGAAGAATTTGAATATATAGCAATTTATTTTATGACCTAACCCCCTCCCCCCACCACCACCACCACTCCTTTTCTCTGTTATTTCTCTTCCAATAAATTTCTTTCTTGTGACTGGCCATATTAAAGTAACTACACTGAAAATGATGTATTATCGATAACGTCCATTTCGAAGAATTGACCTTTGACCCTTATTATCAATTCGTGAGATCTATGTCATCAGTTTATGCACATGGCAGACTCTACAGATTTTTGGGGGAATTCCCGTGCAGGAAGCGAGAATCTATTTTCTGATAGAAAACTTAGTGCAAACTATGAGTGCATACTTCATTAAATTTTATAACGAGTTCTGCACGTGTAAAGAACGAACTTCGTCTAGTTTTCAACGTTACAAAAAACGGTTCAAGAACGTTCGAGAGCGGGCGAGTTAATAGGATGAAGTTTTAATGTTTAAAAGAGGTAAAAATATTTTTAGATTACAAACATTATTTTCGTTTGTAAAGGTTGGATGTTGGCATTTCTGGAGCATGAAGGCAGATAGAAGTAATGTTGAAATGTACTTGTAAAAAGAAGGTCGAAAATGAAAGCATGTAGAATGTAGTATCTGTTAATAATTAAAATGTATATGTTATCCGGGGTCTTGTTTGGAACGCGTACTCCCCTATGTGATTATTCCCCCTGGCAGTGTTTGTCAGTGTATGTTTATCCTTTATTAATGTTAATAGAAGTTTATTTAGGGTTAAGGTTAGAGTTAGTTATGTAAAACAAAACCTTTCCTTCCCCAAACCCTTAACCTAACCCTAAATACGTAATAGTTAATTAATAATTTATAAATTTAAATTGGCAAACATTGCCAAGGGAATTATCGAATTAATAATCACAGCGGGGTAGTTACGCGTTCCAAACACGAACCGTTACAACTAATAACGGCTGTTTAGTTGAATCGTCGCTTAGAATAATAATGTTCTGTGTTTATTCGTGTTATTTATTCGTGTTATTTATTCGTGTTATTTATTCGTGTTATTTATGCTTGAATGAAGAAGTTAAACACACAGTATATTGAAGACATTAAATATTGTAAAGTAATGTCTGACTGAATAAGTGAATCCCATAGTTCACTGACGACAGTAATACTGTAACCTAATGTCTGACTGACGAAGTGAATCACATAGTTCACTGACGACAGTAATACTGTAACCTAATGTCTGACTGACGAAGTGAATCACATAGTTCACTGACGACAGTAATACTGTAACCTAATGTCTGACTAAAGAAGTGAATCCCATAGTTCACTGACGACAGTAATACTGTAACCTAATATCTGACTGACGAAATGAATCCCATAGTTCACTGACGACAGTAATACTGTAACCTAATGTCTGACTGACGAAGTGAATCACATAGTTCACTGACGACAGTAATACTGTAACCTAATGTCTGACTAAAGAAGTGAATCGCATACCGACGAACATCTACATCAGGAGTTACTCTATCTACCAACATACCGGCGAACATCTACATCAGGAGTTACTCTATCTACCAACATACCGGCGAACATCTACATCAGGAGTTACTCTATCTACCAACATACCGGCGAACATCTACATCAGGAGTTACTCTATCTACCAACATACCGACGAACATCTACATCAGGAGTTACTCTATCTACCAACATACCGACGAACATCTACATCAGGAGTTACTCTATCTACCAACATACCGACGAACATCTACATCAGGAGTTACTCTATCTATCAACATACCGACGAACATCTACATCAGGAGTTACTCTATCTACCAACATACCGGCGAACATCTACATCAGGAGTTACTCTATCTACCAACATACCGGCGAGCATCTACATCAGGAGTTACTCTATCTACCAACATACCGGCGAACATCTACATCAGGAGTTACTCTATCTACCAACATACCGGCGAACATCTACATCAGGAGTTACTCTATCTACCAACATACCGGCGAACATCTAAAACAGATGTTCTATCTACACTGAACACTTTACTAAGTCATGACTGTTCTTTAAGAACTCGTTTAACAATTATGTCTCTGACTCTAGTCCAAAGTTATACTCTCCACCATGTTCAATCCGGCAAGTCAAGACATCATCCAAAATTTGCACTTTTACAGAAAAATTGTGAATTATGTAAGAGCTATTGACATAAATTATGGGGGAAAACTGAAACTATAAATATTTCCTTTGGTAAAAATTTATAGGAGAAAAAAATGTAATTATATACACGTAGTTAGGCAGTGAAAAATATTAATTAATTTTTGAGTGTATCGTGGCCAATTGTTGAAATTATTTTGACATGAAATATCCTAATTGGTCAAAATTTGCGTCTGTCATTGTTATTTCTTTTTTTTTTATAGTGTAGGATTATTATTATTATTATTATTATTATTATTATTATTATTATTATTATTATTGAAATTTATGTTATTATTAATAGTATTATTATTACCGTGGAATCACTGTATAGCGCATTCCTTAATAACACATTTTCCTATATAACAACTTCTTCTTTAACGTTCATTCTCAAACTCCCGCTGGATCTTCCTTGTAGCAGACCATTGTCCTACTAGATTTCCAGCAGGATGTAGTCTAGAGAATGGAAATGCGTTGTGTCGCTGTTTTATTTGTTCCAATGGACCGACACATCCGTCTTCGGCGGAAAAGAATGAAAACAATTATTATTATTATTATTATTGTTATTATTATTATTCAGTTAAAATAAACATATTTATGGAAGTTCGCGACTACTCACAGTTCCGGACATGTTGACCAGCTGCAGACTAGAACACCGGTATTCAACCGAAAACTTTAGGGAAAATTTCAGAAACCGCGGAAAAAAAAATTGAATTTGTATTGTTTATGTTGCGTGTTAAACACATGTTCAGAACAAACTGAGACGTGGGTAGACAGTGTTTGTTGCACCATTAACGATGAGAATATTGTTAGACAAGCCTGGACTGCTGGGAAGACATCAACACTTTACTCTACACACAAAATACACAAAACTTTACTCTACACACAAAATACACAAAACTTTACTCTACACACAAAATACACAAAACTTTACTCTACACACAAAATACACAAAACTTTACTCTACACACAAAATACACAAAACTTTACTCTACACACAAAATACACAAAACTTTACTCTACACACAAAATACACAAAACTTTACTCTACACACAAAATACACAAAACTTTACTCTACACACAAAATACACAAAACTTTACTCTACACACAAAATACACAAAACTTTACTCTACACACAAAATACACAAAACTTTACTCTACACACAAAATACACAAAACTTTACTCTACACACAAAATACACAAAACTTTACTCTACACACAAAATACACAAAACTTTACTCTACACACAAAATACACAAAACTTTACTCTACACACAAAATACACAAAGCTTTACTCTACACACAAAATACACAAAACTTTACTCTACACACAAAATACACAAAACTTTACTCTACACACAAAATACACAAAACTTTACTCTACACACAAAATACACAAAACTTTACTCTACACACAAAATACACAAAACTTTACTCTACACACAAAATACACAAAACTTTACTCTACACACAAAATACACAAAACTTTACTCTACACACAAAATACACAAAACTTTACTCTACACACAAAATACACAAAACTTTACTCTACACACAAAATACACAAAACTTTACTCTACACACAAAATACACAAAACTTTACTCTACACACAAAATACACAAAACTTTACTCTACACACAAAATACACAAAACTTTACTCTACACACAAAATACACAAAACTTTACTCTACACACAAAATACACAAAACTTTACTCTACACACAAAATACACAAAACTTTACTCTACACACAAAATACACAAAACTTTACTCTACACACAAAATACACAAAACTTTACTCTACACACAAAATACACAAAACTTTACTCTACACACAAAATACACAAAACTTTACTCTACACACAAAATACACAAAACTTTACTCTACACACAAAATACACAAAACTTTACTCTACACACAAAATACACAAAACTTTACTCTACACACAAAATACACAAAACTTTACTCTACACACAAAATACACAAAACTTTACTCTACACACAAAATACACAAAACTTTACTCTACACACAAAATACACAAAACTTTACTCTACACACAAAATACACAAAACTTTACTCTACACACAAAATACACAAAACTTTACTCTACACACAAAATACACAAAACTTTACTCTACACACAAAATACACAAAACTTTACTCTACACACAAAATACACAAAACTTTACTCTACACACAAAATACACAAAACTTTACTCTACACACAAAATACACAAAACTTTACTCTACACACAAAATACACAAAACTTTACTCTACACACAAAATACACAAAACTTTACTCTACACACAAAATACACAAAACTTTACTCTACACACAAAATACACAAAACTTTACTCTACAGCATGTCTATAGATTTTGCTAGAAAATGACATAAAAATTCCTTCCGAATTAGATGACTGTTCAGCGTGAGGCCCCGCACTTCTTTACCTACCGTAACTCTGCTGTGGTATCGTTGACAGTGATTTTTTTTTTACTCATCGCGTGCAATGTTGAGTCTAGTAACGGCATTTCGATTGAAACCTTAATTTTTATGTTTTCCTACGTGTTTGGAGTGATTTGCAACACTTCATTATTCTGTTTGGAGTGATTGATAAACACTTCATTATTCGGTTTGTAGTGATTGATAAACACTTCATTATTCTGTTTGAAGTGATTGATAAACACTTCATTATTCGGTTCGGAGTGATTGATAAACACTTCATAATTTTTTTGGGAGTTATTGCCAAACACTTCATTATTTTGTTTCTTGGAGTGATTGACAAACACTTCATTATTCAGTTTGGAGTAATTGACAAACACGTCATTATTCTGTTTGGGGTGATTGACAAACACTTCATTATTTTGTTTTTTGGAGTGATTGACAAACACTTCATTATTCTGTTTGGAGTGATTGACAAACACTTCATTATTCGGTTTGGAGTGATTGACAAACACTTCATTATTCGTTTTCCGATTTTTCGCCTCTCGTTCAGTTTTCCTGCTGAAACTGAACACTAACATCAAAAGCCAAGAGAAAACTTGTTACAACAGAAATGACTTCTGCATGTAGAATTCTCGAAGTAACAACAAGACAATCAGAAATGAAAACACCAGAAGACTAACAAGCACAATCCCAATCCTGGACTACATCAGAAGACTAACAAACACAATCCCAATCCTGGACTACATCAGAAGATAATAGATTAAGTAGTTTTCACATATGACCAGACTACCATCATGTAGTGCCCTCAAAAAGCATTACTATACAGACACGATGGATACAAAGTCAGAGGCAGTCCTTGCAAAAGATGGATTACATAAATAAAAGATTCAACGAAAACAAACATATATGAAACACACCAAAAGACCATCCAGAAAATTCTTCTACCACTGTCGCTGAACGGCATTTTAAAAAAAAAATTAAAATTAAAAAACAACTTTCATTACTGGGTGTTTTCTTGTTAAGGAGTGCAGGGAGGCTGTTAAGGCTGTGGAAATAAGGGCCGCTTTGCCAAAGCTGTCGCCGCGACGTGTACATGAAGAATTTTTCATTGCAGCACAGAGTGCCAAACATATACTTCAAGAGTGTTCTGAGCATGAAACGCTGAGGCAGACATATTGGCCAGAGGAAACAACACTGGAATCAAAACTCTATGGGACACTGTATGAACTACAAAAGACAGTGAGTTTTATTAAGGAGACAGAATTACAGATATAGACATGTTTCAAGTGAACGAAAGAAGAAGAAAAATATATCTAGGCCTCTAAATCTCAAGGTTATCTTCCTAGAGAAGCTTCATGGCACGTCATCTATACAATTATGCTTTTATTTTGTTGTTGAAATGTGTTTCATGTTTACCTGAATATATATGTATGCACCCTCTGTGGTTGGGAGGGAGCCAGAGATGTACTGTGCAGCACTGGGGAGGAGGAAACTGACAGCACTGTTTTTTTTCTATGGCTGAAACCCATCATACAGGCACAGTGACTCAGGACGTGACAATCCTTTTGACTTGAACATTTGGTTGCATGCCTGGAGCAATAGAGAAGTTCGGTATAACCAGTAGTCAATTGGTGGCGGGGAATGAGCACAGTGAAGCCTATCTTGGCTGCACTGGCCCGGAGCAGTGCATAGGTTGAAACCTACCTTCCTGGAGGTGTAATAATTATTCTCTGGCTCTGTCCCGGGGTGGGCCAAACATCCACAGACTTCCCAGCAATATAATGCCATTTAATGGCATTAGGTCAAAAGGCATGAGTCCATGAACCACTGGATCAGCAACCAACCAACCAGTAGAACGTTTTCCTCTTTCTCGTTGATACTGCTTTATTTAATGTCCATGTTTCACAGTTGCAAATTGTTATTGGGAATATACATATAAGGAATTGATGCAATGAAAAACAGATATGAATTGTGATTTGGTCTTCCTCTTCTTCTTCTACCCCAACCTTCAGCCCAAGTTAGAATCTGATATAGATTTCATAAATGAACTGTACTGTGCTCACTAACCACGAGGCAAGGTCACAGAGCTTGACCGTCAGAAATATTTAAGATGGACATAGTTTTCTTCCTGTCTGATTTGGTCAATCTTCTCCGCTATTATTTTCTGTTTATTTTCTTTGACGTCAGCGTTAGTAATAATATTTAAATTTATATTTGTATGCCCTTAATTTATTGCCTGTTATATTTGTATGCCCTTCATTTATTGTCTATTTAGATTTGTATGCCCTTCATGTATTGTCCGTTTATAATTGTATGCCCTTAATTTATTGCCTGTATATATTTGTATGTCCTTCATTTATTGCCTATTTATATTTGTATGCCCTTCATTTATTGTCGGTATATATTTGTATGCCCTTCATGTATTGTCCGTTTATATTAGCATGCCCTTTATTTATTGTCCGTTTATACATGTATGCCCTTCATTTATTGTCCGTTTATATTTGTGTGCCCTTCATTTATTGTCCGTTTATATTTGTATGCCCTTCATTTATTGTCCGTTTATATTTGTATGTCCTTCATTTATTGCCTGAATACTTTGTATAATGTCTCAACAAAGGCAAAACTCCGGAAGAGAAGTATGTCGATGAAAAAAAAAGTTGTTCTCTTTATTGTGGGTAATGTCTATTTAAGAGCACCCCTTAAACCACCATTACTATTACGGTAATGTTTTATCGTAGAGGGGGTTGCCTGTGTGTTGCCGGGGCCCGAAAGGGGAGCAAAGAATAGCAACACTGTTTACCTTCCATGCATGTCGTAAAAGGCGACTAAGGAGGTTATGGGATGGAGTTGGCTGCCCCATCCCATATAGGGTCAGTGACCCAACGCCATGCTGAAGTCGGATGAGTCAGGCCGAAAGGCGCAGATATCGCAGCACTGCTGTAAATCATGACACGGCTCATTCTGTTCTCCGGACTACATCCTGCTAATTGAGAATGAACGAAGAAGAAGAAGAAGAAGAAGAAAAAGAAGAAGAGGGGGAAATTAACAATTTGGGGTGGAGGTTTTCTTTTATATTGCTAAGTTTCATGTCATATTCATCTAAAGGTTTACATTGAAGCTTACATCCCTCCCCCCTTCTTTTCATAACGTATAGAAAGAGTCACATTGATCGAAACGGCACAATAATCAAGAGGGAGGGCAAAACGACAGAGAACATGTTACAATAAATCTCAATCGTGCCCAACCACAAACAACTACATGTATACACACACGCACGTACACGTACAACGACTTCCAAATTAAGAAAAAAGTCAAACATTTGGCACATCTTTTGTCATTACTCTTGGCAGATAACACAAGTATTCAAACACAGGAAAAAGTAGTTCCCCAAATTAATCAACTTCGATTGCCAAACCGATCGATTTTTGATGGTTTAATGCGCGAATATATGTATATATATAGGAGCCGGATTAATCCTGGAAGGAAAGACTGCGAGGGAGAGGAGATGGCTCCTCATTTGCAGAGTCTCTGAAATGTGAGATCGCTAACATCTCCCACCCCTACGGCATTAATAAATGCTATGGGTTACTTTACTTTATATATATATATGTATGTGCGTGCGTGCGTGCGTGCGCGTGCGTGCGTGCGTGCGTGCGTGTTACACACACGTATCATATTTATATTATTTATACATTATTTTATGTATGTTATTTATACTTTTTACTGCTGTTTGGTCATATAAAGAGACATAACTGTTTAGAAAGACAAATAATGGAGGGAAGAGTACCTGGGTAGAGGAGAAGGGGCAGACAAAGAATACGATGGACTGACGACATTAAAGATAATATGAATACATCGCTAGAAAATGCAAGCCACATCGCCCAAGACAGAGAGAGGTTCAGAGAGTTCATTGGGAAGACAACGTTCTGGAAGGAATACGTCACATGACTTATTTATAATATTAATATTTTGTTTACATGTTTGAAACTATTCTTTAATGTTCTAATGATAACATATGCACTTATATGGTTTCATATACACTTATTGATATTATACATACACAAAAGATGTACGTTAGTTAAAAATGAGAGGATGACACTACTTCGAGGTTTTTTACTTATCGCGACCGGTTCTGGTCCCTATTAACCGCAATAACCGAGTGATGACTATACATAAAAAAATTTTTTTTAAATTGTTGGTTAAAATATTTTATATAAACATTTTTATTCTAAGAAAAGAGGTACGCTTAGATTTGCCAAAATTCCCTATATTTTTGTTGCAACAACCACATAATTTCACGGTTGAATATTTTATGTGGATATGACATATAAGGTCTACGCATGGAAGCTTATTTGGGTTGAACCAAATCAGAGTCACAGTCATCATCATCATCAGGTGCCATGGCTCTCCACAGCTCTCTGTCCACAGTATTTATGTATCAAAGTCGTTGTTGTTTCCTTGCCGTGCCAGGTTGTCAAACTCTAATATTTTCTCACATTGTCGCCCTCCGTCTCTGTTGCCTTCAATTTTGCCTGTTGTGACTGTGTTCTCTTAACCTGCCTGTCTCATGAAGTGGTCAAAAAAAAAAGATTGCCTTTTTTCTTATATTGTTGATTAAGGTCCGTATAAATGGATATCCCCCATAAGGATGTGGAAAGCAACGGGAAATTACCACATTATTCTCCCAAGGTAAAAGTCATGGCGACACACAGAAGTAGGCCTACATTTGGCGTTAATATATCAACATGGAACGTCAGATCGTTAGCGCAGTGTGGTAAATTAGACAACATCAAGCAAGAAATGGTGTGGCGCATGGCCGAGAGGTTAGAACACTAGTCTCACACGAGTGAGATCTACAGTTAGATCCCCGGTAAGCACTGCGTTTTTTTCTGTCGGAGGGTAAATTAAGAAACTCACCCTGTACATGACGTGGCGACAGCAAGAGCATGCGGCCTTCATCACACAGCTATTCAATCCCCTCCCTGCAACGCCTGAACTGGTAAAATGCAGTATTGATAGTATTTTTTTTAAGCAAGAAATGGAAAGAATGAACGTAAATATCTTAGGAATGAGTGAAATGAGGTGGACTGAGGCAGGAGAGATTCAAAGTAAGAGACAAACTTAAAGAAAGTTTGTTCACGGCATATATCCGCGTATACCCAAAAAAGCATTTTGTATATATATATATATATATATATATATATATATATATATATATATATATATATATATATATATATATATATATATATTACGGAGTATCATACATAATCTTTGATCTGGCATCATCTGATATCGATGAGGTGCTACTATTGATCCTAGATTTACCTACGCAGTTTCAAAAGCGACGGTCACTCAATCAATCGATCAATCAATCCATAAAATGATCGATATATCAATCAAGCGATCTATTAAACAATCAAACGGTCAATCCATATACTATAAATTAACCAATCAATCAATAAGTTGGTCGATCAATCCATCAACCGATCAATCAATCACTAATCGATCATTATAAGCTAAAGCATTGACACCCATCTCAAGTAGTTGGCTTAGATTACGTTTTCTCCAACCGCCTAGGGATATATTCTGATGCCAATTCATTGTGTCACAGACGCGATTTGAGTCACCTAATCATTGTCAAATTTGCAGGGCTGGAGATAGATTCTTTCGGTTGATTTAGTTTTTTATAGATATGTCAATTTCAGGAAATTTCCAACCCGGATTACAAATTTAAATTTGAAATCTATTCTAACCGCACTCTACCTTTCTTCTATCTGTTACTCTGTCTCATAAATTATTCCACGTTCTAAATTAGTCTTCTGTTGCTCAATTCATTTTCTCTCACTCAAGCTCCCTCTTTTCTCTCTCTCTCTCTTTATGTCTCTCTCTTCCTTCCTCTCTAAATCTCACTCATTCTCTCTAAATCTCTATTTCATTCTCTCACTTGTTTCTAATTATTTCAGTGCTCATGTCACTGATTATTATGCTCCATTTCTCTGTCATTTTTCTTTGTACCATGCTCCGGTTAGGATCTATTGCTCTCAAAGTTTGTTCTATGGATCACCTATAATTATGTTCTTTATATCTCCTATAATTGTGTTATATATCTATCGATTTGCTAAACCCTTTGTTGTGTTTCAACGTCAGGGGTAGACGAGTTTTCTGGAGATGGCCCTCGTGTGTGCTGAGTATTTTGTGGAATTTGTCGCCTCTTTTATTTTGATGGTCCATCTTTGTCGTGGTCGGCCTCTAGGTCTGCCTTTACAGTATATGTGCAGCATAGCTTGCTGTGGTATGCTGTCTGATGGTAGTCTGCTGATGTGTGCAAACCATTTGATCTGTTGTTTCTTAACATATTCCAAGATTGGCGCGGTGCCGGTTCTTTGTCTAATGTCCTTATTCCTCACCCTGTCTCTTAGCAATATTCCTAGGATTCTGCGTTAGCATGCCATTTCAGCTGTCACAAGTTTATATTTGTCTTGAGCTGTCGTTGTCCATGTTTGGCATTAGTAGCACAGCAATAGCATAATAATCGTTTTGAAGTGTTATTTTGGTATTTAAATCTACATTTTTGTTTCTGTAGATTGGCGTCATTTACCCTAAGGCTTGGTATGCTTTACTACATCTATTGTGTATTTCTTTACTGCTCTTGCCATCTGTTGTTATATTACGTCCTAGGTATGTGAATTCTGTCACGTGTTTAAATCTGTTGTTTTCAATATATATATATTGGTGTTTCTTTCTGTTCTTCCTATCTTCATCACTACGTTCTTTTCTATATTTATCTTCATGTTAAATGTTTGGCATTTTTTATGTAATCTGTCTATTTGTCTTTGTATTGCTCTTCTGATGATGCTACTTGTACTTGGTCGTCTGGAAAAAGCAATTCATCAAGTTATCCTTTAGATTTTTTTCTTACGTTGTCTTTGCTACTTTACAGATATGATCTATGTATGTTATGAACAATAGGGGGAATAGTACGCATCCTTGTCTTACTCCCTAGTGAATTTGGAAATTATTGGATGTACTTATGAAATGAGAGATATGTCTAGTCAATGAAGTGAGAGACATGTCTAGTCAATGAAATGAGAGATATGTCTAGTCAATGAAGTGAGAGACATATCTAGTCAATGAAGTGAGAGACATGTCTAGTCAATGAAGTGAGAGACATGTCTAGTCAATGAAGTGAGAGATATGTCTAGTCAATGAAGTGAGAGATATGTCTAGTCAATGAAGTGAGAGATATGTCTAGTCAATGAAGTGAGAGACATATCTAGTCAATGAAGTGAGAGACATGTCTAGTCAATGGAGTGAGAGATATGTCTAGTCAATGAAGTGAGAGATATGTCTAGTCAATGAAGTGAGAGACATATCTAGTCAATGAAGTGAGAGACATGTCTAGTCAATGAAGTGAGAGATATGTCTAGTCAATGAAGTGAGAGATATGTCTAGTCAATGAAGTGAGAGATATGTCTAGTCAATGAAGTGAGAGACATATCTAGTCAATGAAGTGAGAGACATGTCTAGTCAATGAAGTGAGAGATATGTCTAGTCAATGAAGTGAGAGATATGTCTAGTCAATGAAGTGAGAGATATATCTAGTCAATGAAGTGAGAGATATGTCTAGTCAATGAAGTGAGAGATATGTCTAGTCAATGAAGTGAGAGATATGTCTAGTCAATGAAGTGAGAGATATGTCTAGTCAATGAAGTGAGAGACATATCTAGTCAATGAAGTGAGAGACATGTCTAGTCAATGAAGTGAGAGATATGTCTAGTCAATGAAGTGAGAGATATGTCTAGTCAATGAAGTGAGAGATATGTCTAGTCAATGAAGTGAGAGATATGTCTAGTCAATGAAGTGAGAGATATATCTAGTCAATGAAATGAGAGATATGTCTAGTCAATGAAGTGAGAGATATGTCTAGTCAATGAAGTGAGAGACATATCTAGTCAATGAAGTGAGAGACATGTCTAGTCAATGAAGTGAGAGATATGTCTAGTCAATGAAGTGAGAGATATGTCTAGTCAATGAAGTGAGAGATATGTCTAGTCAATGAAGTGAGAGATATGTCTAGTCAATGAAGTGAGAGATATGTCTAGTCAATGAAGTGAGAGATATGTCTAGTCAATGAAGTGAGAGACATATCTAGTCAATGAAGTGAGAGACATGTCTAGTCAATGAAGTGATAGATATGTCTAGTCAATGAAGTGAGAGATATGTCTAGTCAATGAAGTGAGAGACATGTCTAGTCAATGAAGTGAGAGATATGTCTAGTCAATGAAGTGAGAGACATATCTAGTCAATGAAGTGAGAGTCATGTCTAGTCAATGAAGTGAGAGATATGTCTAGTCAATGAAGTGAGAGACATATCTAGTCAATGAAGTGAGAGATATGTCTAGTCAATGAAGTGAGAGACATGTCTAGTCAATGAAGTGAGAGACATATCTAGTCAATGAAGTGAGAGACATGTCTGGTCAATGAAGTGAGAGATATGTCTAGTCAATGAAGTGAGAGACATATCTAGTCAATGAAGTGAGAGACATGTCTAGTCAATGAAGTGAGAGATATGTCTAGTCAATGAAGTGAGAGATATGTCTAGTCAATGAAGTGAAAGACATGTCTAGTCAATGAAATGAGAGATATGTCTAGTCAATGAAGTGAGAGATATGTCTAGTCAATGAATTGAGAGACATGTCTAGTCAATGAAATGAGAGATATGTCTAGTCAATGAAGTGAGAGATATGTCTAGTCAATGAAGTGAGAGACATATCTAGTCAATGAAGTGAGAGATATGTCTAGTCAATGAAGTGAGAGATATGTCTAGTCAATGAAGTGAGAGATATGTCTAGTCAATGAAGTGAGAGACATATCTAGTCAATGAAGTGAGAGACATGTCTAGTCAATGAAGTGAGAGATATGTCTAGTCAATGAAGTGAGAGATATGCCTAGTCAATGAAATGAGAGATGTCTAGTCAATGAAGTGAGAGATATGTCTAGTCAATGAAGTGAGAGATATGTCTAGTCAAGGAAGTGAGAGATATGCCTAGTCATTGAAGTGAGAGACATGTCTAGTCAATGAAGTGAGAGATATGTCTAGTCAATGAAATGAGAGACATATCTAGTCAATGAAGTGAGAGATATGTCTAGTCAATGAAGTGAGAGACATGTCTAGTCAATGAAGTGAGAGATATGTCTAGTCAATGAAGTGAGAGATATGTCTAGTCAATGAAGTGAGAGACATGTCTAGTCAATGAAGTGAGAGATATGTCTAGTCAATGAAATGAGAGACATATCTAGTCAATGAAGTGAGAGATATGCCTAGTCAATGAAGTGAGAGACATGTCTAGTTAATGAAATGAGAGACATGTCTAGTCAATGAAATGAGAGACATGTCTAGTCAATGAAATGAGAGACATGCCTAGTCAATGAAGTGAGAGACATGTCTAGTCAATGAAGTGTGAGAGACATGTCTAGTCAATGAAGTGAGAGATATGTCTAGTCAATGAAGTGAGAGATATGTCTAGTCAATGAAGTGAGAGATATGTCTAGTCAATGAAGTGAGAGACATGTCTAGTCAATGAAGTGAGAGATATGTCTAGTCAATGAATTGAGAGATATATCGAGTCAATGAAATGAGAGACATATCTAGTCAATGAAGTGAGAGACATATCTAGTCAATGAAGTGAGAGACATATCTAGTCAATGAAATGAGAGACATATCTAGTCAATGAAGTGAGAGATATGTCTAGTCAATGAAGTGAGAGATATGTCTAGTCAATGAAGTGAGAGACATATCTAGTCAATGAAATGAGAGACATATCTAGTCAATGAAATGAGAGACATATCTAGTCAATGAAGTGAGAGACATATCTAGTCAATGAAATGAGAGGCATATCTAGTCAATGAAGTGAGAGATATGTCTAGTCAATGAAGTGAGAGACATATCTAGTCAATGAAATGAGAGACATATCTAGTCAATGAAATGAGAGACATATCTAGTCAATGAAGTGAGAGACATATCTAGTCAATGAAATGAGAGACATATCTAGTCAATGAAATGAGAGACATATCTAGTCAATGAAATGAGAGACATATCTAGTCAATGAAATGAGAGACATATCTAGTCAATGAAGTGAGAGACATATCTAGTCAATGAAATGAGAGACATATCTAGTCAATGAAGTGAGAGACATATCTAGTCAATGAAATGAGAGACATATCTAGTCAATGAAATGAGAGACATATCTAGTCAATGAAATGAGAGACATATCTTGTCAATGAAATGAGAGACATATCTAGTCAATGAAATGAGAGATATGTCTAGTCAATGAAGTGAGAGATATGTCTAGTCAATGAAGTGAGAGACATGTCTAGTCAATGAAGTGAGAGATATGTCTAGTCAATGAAGTGAGAGATATGTCTAGTCAATGAAGTGAGAGATATGTCTAGTCAATGAAGTGAGAGACATATCTAGTCAATGAAGTGAGAGACATGTCTAGTCAATGAAGTGAGAGATATGTCTAGTCAATGAAGTGAGAGATATGCCTAGTCAATGAAGTGAGAGACATGTCTAGTCAATGAAGTGAGAGATATGTCTAGTCAATGAAATGAGAGATGTCTAGTCAATGAAGTGAGAGATATGTCTAGTCAATGAAGTGAGAGATATGTCTAGTCAATGAAGAGAGAGATATGTCTAGTCAATGAAGTGAGAGATATGTCTAGTCAATGAAGTGAGAGATATGTCTAGTCAATGAAGTGAGAGATATGCCTAGTCAATGAAGTGAGAGATATGCCTAGTCAATGAAGTGAGAGATATGCCTAGTCAATGAAGTGAGAGATATGCCTAGTCAATGAAGTGAGAGATATGCCTAGTCAATGAAATGAGAGACATATCTAGTCAATGAAGTGAGAGACATATCTAGTCAATGAAGTGAGAGACATGTCGTCAATGAAGTGAGAGACATGCCTAGTCAATGAAATGAGAGACATATCTAGTCAATGAAATGAGAGACATATCTAGTCAATGAAGTGAGAGACATGTCTAGTCAATGAAGTGAGAGACATGTCTAGTCAATGAAGTGAGAGATATGTATATGAATCTCCAATATATATTGCCCAAAAAAGTATTGCAGTTTACGTAACAACAACAAGAACAACAACAACAATAATAATAATAATAATGAATTTTATATAATAATAATAGTATAAATTTTCGGAGATTCCTGTGGATTATCACTTGAAGCTACGGAGTTACGTGCTATGAGTGGTATTCTCGGCAGGCGGCGTGCAGCTTCGTTGAGAGGGATGGAGTACATATGGGAAACCGAGTACAGTGAAGTCAATCTTCTACGTCTTTTAAACATTTTAAAAACCCTTTTAAATTAGAATCTCTCTAGTATCATAACTAGTACCACCCCCCCCCTTTTCCCCCAACTCCGTTTCATGGTCCAAGACTCGCATTAATATATTGACATCGGAATTATTTCTAGACCGTTGACAGTATATAAGACCTGATTGCTAAAACGTAAATATGAACTAGTTTCCGACTTCCGTGAATTCTATTGGTTGGCCTTAGCTATTTTTGGCATGCGACTACCAGAAGGTAAATAGCGACCAATTAAAAGTTCAACAATAATCAAAAACGTAACGAACGAGGTCCAAATAAATTCATCTAGCATGCATGCACAGTCAGGAGTCCCCTGTTATTTCACTGTGCACAACTTTCTTAATAACCACGTTAAACATTCAGTAAGCGAGAGACTACAGTAAAATGTACTGTATCGTACTGTATCTAAGTAAATATTGAAGAAAACATATAAAAAGTGTGTTCCCGTGGCCCGAAAGGGGAGCAAAGAATAGCAACACTGTTTACCTTCCACGCATGTCGTAAATGGCGACTAAGGAAGTTCTGGGATGGAGTTGGCTGTCCCATCCCATTTAGCGTCAGAGACCCAAAGCCATGCTGAAGTCGGATTTGTCAGGCCGAAAGGCGCAAATATCGCAGCAATGCTGCAAACCATGACACAACGCATTCCGTTCTCCGGACTACATCCTGCTAATCTGCAAGAGTTTGAGAACGAACGCAGAAGAAGAAGAAGAAGAAAAGGGTTAACTAACAGTTTTACTTTGAACAAGATCGACGTTTCAACCATATTGTCTTTATCAAAATAGCGAAAAACAAACACGAATGGAACCACAAAATTAAGTATGTATATATATATATATATTCTTCTATGTTTACCGCCCTCAATCTGCCTCAGTCTGTCGTCCCTGACTATCTCACCCGAGATTTGTGTAATCTACGTCTGTGATTATCTAATATAGAGATGTGGTTCTACAGAAGAATGCTGAGAATACCATGGACTGCCAGAAAACTAATGTAGAGGTGTTGAAAGAGTTAATTGCGAAACGGACCTTAATCAACAATATAAGAAAAAGGCAATCATCATTTTTTGGCCACTTCATGAGACAGACAGGTTTAGAGAACACAGTCACAACAGGCAAAATTGAAGGCAACAGAGACAGAGATCGACAACGTGAGAAAATATTAGACAGTTTGACAACTTGGCACGGCAAGGAAACAACAACGAACTTGATACATAATACTGTGGACAGAGAGCTGTGGAGAACCATGCCCGCCTACGCCAGCCGGCATGGCACCTGATGATGATGATGCTGATGACGTCTATGATGTTCTGGTGCCCAAGGTAACAGCCCTATAGATACAAGTGACAATTCCGAGGGATGACCGAGAAAATGCACTTATAAACAAAACGTTTCGACCAAGGTTCGAACCTCGATCTCTTAAAGACAATGCAAATAGCTTAGCCCGGTAGATACTTAGATATTTATATAGACATGGCAATTGATCAAATGTCATGGCCCGTGGCCATATGAGATCATGTCTGTCTATAACGCTCTGTCTCTTGTGTTGTTAATAAATTCAGTTGGTGACTCACTCTTGTACCACAGTGACAACCCTTCAAGCAATTTTTCTCTTTGTCTTCCTCTGTCTTTTCTCCCCATGATCTTTCCTGTGGTTACTAAATATTCCAGTTTTACTCTTCTCATCACGAGCCCTAAAAATCTAGACTATCTACTTTTCTTCTTCTTCTTCTGCGTTCGTTCACAAACTCCTGCAGATTGGCATGAGAACGCAATGCGATATGTCATGGTTTACAGCATTGCTGTGATATCCGCGCCTTTCGGCCTGATACATCCGACTTCAGCATGGCTTTGGGTCACTGACCCTATACGGGATAGGACAGCCAACTCCATCCCATAACCTCCTTAGTCGTCTCTTACGACATGCATGGAAATAATTAGATCCATTAGTAATGCTGGTTATATCAAAAACTAGTTAGATTATAACAGCAGATTTATGTCAGAAACTAGTTAGATTATAACAGCAGATTTATATCAGAAACTATTTACATTATAACAGCAGATTTATGTCAGAAACTAGTTAGATTATTACAGCAGATTTATGTCAGAAACTAGTTAGATTATAACAGCAGATTTATGTCAGAAACTAGTTAGATTATAGATTATAACAGCAGATTTATGTCAGAAACTAGTTAGATTATAGATTATAACAGCAGATTTATGTCAGAAACTAGTTAGATTATAGATTATAACAGCAGATTTATGTCAGAAACTAGTTAGATTATAACAGCAGATTTATGTCAGAAACTAGTTAGATTATAGATTATAACAGCAGATTTATGTCAGAAACTAGTTAGATTATAGATTATAACAGCAGATTTATGTCAGAAACTAGTTAGATTATAGATTATAACAGCAGATTTATGTCAGAAACTAGTTAGATTATAGATTATAACAGCAGATTTATGTCAGAAACTAGTTAGATTATAACAGCAGATTTATGTCAGAAACTAGTTAGATTATAGATTATAACAGCAGATTTATGTCAGAAACTAGTTAGATTATAGATTATAACAGCAGATTTATGTCAGAAACTAGTTAGATTATAACAGCAGATTTATGTCAGAAACTAGTTAGATTATAGATTATAACAGCAGATTTATGTCAGAAACTAGTTAGATTATAGATTATAACAGCAGATTTATGTCAGAAACTAGTTAGATTATAGATTATAACAGCAGATTTATGTCAGAAACTAGTTAGATTATAGATTATAACAGCAGATTTATGTCAGAAACTAGTTAGATTATAACAGCAGATTTATGTCAGAAACTAGTTAGATTATAACAGCAGATTTATGTCAGAAACTAGTTAGATTATAACAGCAGATTTATATCAGAAACTAGTTAGATTATAACAGCAGATTTATGTCAGAAACTAGTTAGATTATAACAGCAGATTTATATCAGAAACTAGTTAGATTATAACAGCAGATTTATGTCAGAAACTAGTTAGATTATAACAGCAGATTTATATCAGAAACTAGTTAGATTATAGATTATAACAGCAGATTTATGTCAGAAACTAGTTAGATTATAGATTATAACAGCAGATTTATGTCAGAAACTAGTTAGATTATAGATTATAACAGCAGATTTATATCAGAAACTAGTTAGATTATAGATTATAACAGCAGATTTATGTCAGAAACTAGTTAGATTATAGATTATAACAGCAGATTTATGTCAGAAACTAGTTAGATTATAGATTATAACAGCAGATTTATATCAGAAACTAGTTAGATTATAGATTATAACAGCAGATTTATGTCAGAAACTAGTTAGATTATAACAGCAGATTTATGTCAGAAACTAGTTAGATTATAACAGCAGATTTATGTCAGAAACTAGTTAGATTATAACAGCAGATTTATATCAGAAACTAGTTAGATTATAACAGCAGATTTATGTCAGAAACTAGTTAGATTATAACAGCAGATTTATATCAGAAACTAGTTAGATTATAGATTATAACAGCAGATTTATGTCAGAAACTAGTTAGATTATAGATTATAACAGCAGATTTATGTCAGAAACTAGTTAGATTATAGATTATAACAGCAGATTTATATCAGAAACTAGTTAGATTATAGATTATAACAGCAGATTTATGTCAGAAACTAGTTAGATTATAGATTATAACAGCAGATTTATGTCAGAAACTAGTTAGATTATAGATTATAACAGCAGATTTATATCAGAAACTAGTTAGATTATAGATTATAACAGCAGATTTATGTCAGAAACTAGTTAGATTATAACAGCAGATTTATGTCAGAAACTAGTTAGATTATAACAGCAGATTTATGTCAGAAACTAGTTAGATTATAACAGCAGATTTATGTCAGAAACTAGTTAGATTATAACAGCAGATTTATGTCAGAAACTAGTTAGATTATAACAGCAGATTTATGTCAGAAACTAGTTAGATTATAACAGCAGATTTATATCAGAAACTAGTTAGATTATAGATTATAACAGCAGATTTATGTCAGAAACTAGTTAGATTATAACAGCAGATTTATGTCAGAAACTAGTTAGATTATAACAGCAGATTTATATCAGAAACTAGTTAGATTATAGATTATAACAGCAGATTTATGTCAGAGACTAGTTAGATTATAACAGCAGATTTATATCAGAAACTAGTTAGATTATAGATTATAACAGCAGATTTATGTCAGAAACTAGTTAGATTATAACAGCAGATTTATATCAGAAACTAGTTAGATTATAACAGCAGATTTATGTCAGAAACTAGTTAGATTATAACAGCAGATTTATATCAGAAACTAGTTAGATTATAACAGCAGATTTATGTCAGAAACTAGTTAGATTATAACAGCAGACTTATGGTGTGTGGTGACTTCAACAGCCACTCTCAGAGCTGGGGCTACGATCATATTGACAAGAGAGGTGAAGAGCTTGAGAGCTGGCAGGATGAAAATAATCTCATCCTTATTAACCAGCCAGCAGACTCGCCAACTTTCTACTCGAGAGCATGGCACACCACCTCTACACCAGACCTAGCATTCCACTCACCAGGCTTGGAATGGAACATCACACGTGTTGTTGGAAAGCAGCTTGGGGGTAGTGACCACAGACCAGTATTTCTGGAAATCCACAATGAATTTACCACGGACAGCAGCACGCTCACTAGGTGGAACTATAAAAGGGCAGACTGGAAAATGTACCAGCATTTAACCAGTGTTCTAGCTAAGGACATGAACTTGGACAAAGACATCAATAGAGCAGTGAGTGAATTTAATAGATGTATACTACATGCTGCTAGTAAAACCATACCCAGGGGGGCACGCAAAAACTACAAACCCTACTGGAATGATGAACTGGAAAAGCTGCAAAATGAGATGGAAACATCTAGACAGCAGGCTGAGAACAGACCTAGCCAAGAACATCACAACAAATATCAGCAAACAAAGGCTAAATTTCAAAGAGCCAAGTTACAAGCCAGACGGAGCAGCTGGAAAGAAAAAACAGAGTCGCTGAACCTAGAAAGAGATACTAGGAAATTATGGAAACTTGTAAAACAACTAAATGATGAAGGTACAGGGAGAAATACCAGGATCACACTTTATAAAGATAGAAACATTTTAACAGGTAAACATGCAGCTGATTACTTTGCAGATTCCTTTGCAGAAGACAATAACGTCAAAGTCAGCCCAGACAAACAACAGGAGGTTCGAGAGAACCAGCAAAACATTGGACAAGGTGAACCTATACCTGAAGTCATGGAGGCACCAATCACAATGAGAGAACTGGAGCATGCAATATCCAAATTGAAAATGAAAAAGTCCCCTGGAGCTGATGGAGTGTCCAATGAAATGATTAGAAACCTGGGAAGTGCAGCAAGAGCAAAGCTACTGCAGATCTTTAACACAAGCTGGTCCACAGGTAATGTACCACAGGCGTGGAGAGAAGCAATAATGATACCACTCCTCAAATCAGGAAAAGATGGCAACACAGTCTCCAACTACAGGCCCATCAGCCTCACAAGCTGTCTATGTAAAACAATGGAACGCATTATCAATCTTAGGATGCAGTGGTACCTTGAAAGTGAAAACCTTCTGGTATCACAGCAAGCAGGTTTCAGACAGTGCTACTCTACTGAAGATCAGGCAACCTACCTCTCCCAAGAGATTGAGGATGCCTTCCAAGAAAAGAAACTTGTACTAGCAGCATGGATAGACCTCAGGAAAGCATTTGATAAGGTCTGGAAAGAAGGGCTCCTAAAGAAATTGCGAAATTGCAGGGTTAGCTCAAGAATGTACAAATGGGTAAAAGCATACCTGCATAATAGAAGAGCCAGGGTACAATTAGATGGTCGCAAGAGCAA
Source organism: Meghimatium bilineatum (assembly GCA_034231615.1). Lineage (NCBI taxonomy): Eukaryota > Metazoa > Mollusca > Gastropoda > Stylommatophora > Philomycidae > Meghimatium > Meghimatium bilineatum. Next base: position 10,363,307 of record CM067304.1, on the reverse strand, counting down.
GAAAGTTCTACTGCGTCATGGAGTCCCCCAGGGAGGAGTCCTGTCACCCACACTTTTCTTGGTTTACATCAATGACCTAGTTGCTGAACTACCACACAGGATCAAAGTGGCAATGTATGCTGACGACCTGGTGATCTGGTGCACGGAAGAACATGCAACAGTGGCCACTAAACAAATACAAAGAGCTATCGATGCCCTAACCTTATGGGCTAATAGATGGTGCGTCAGCATTAACACAGATAAGTGCAGCACTACACTCTTTACCCTCTCACCAAAACAAAAAGCTGGTCATATTAAGATAGATGGAGAGCTCTTGAAAGAAGACAAACAACCCACATACCTCGGAGTTACTTTTGATGATAAGCTGACATGGAAGCAGCACATAAACAAAGCAACAACAAAAGCCAGGAGGAAGCTAGCTATCCTGAGAAAACTAAGTGGAACCACATGGGGAGCCAGTGGAAATATACTCAGTAAAGTTTACCAGCAAGGCATAAGACCACACCTGGAATACGGTTCAGCTGCGTGGTGTCCTGCATCAAACACCACATTACAAGATCTAGATAAAGTGCAAAACCAGGCACTTAGAATAATGTTGGGAGCAATGAAATCAACACCCATAGCAGAGATGCAGAAAATGGGAAGAATGCAAACACTTGGCGAACGCAGAGACACAAAAGTACTAATTCAAGCAGAAAAGTTTCAGTGTATGCCAAGTCATCCAATGAAGGAAAGATTCCAAAATCTAGCAATGGGACGACTGAAAAGGAGCAGCTTTATCCATCAAGCTAAACGACTCCGTAGACAACTTACAGACCTGCCTGAAGTTGACAGCCCCTTAAGGTCTGTACCAGAGCAAACCCCGTGGAGTGAAAGCCATGGAATGCCAATATACATTCAGACCCATGTGAAAGGAATACTAAGCGAGGACGAACAGAACAGTGTGCAGCGAATGACAGTCACTCTCAGTTTCCTGGATGAGGAATATCCACAGGATATATGGGTCAGAGTGTACACAGATGGGTCAGCACAGAATGCTGTGAGGAATGGAGGTGCAGGTGTATATATAGAATATCCACACAAGCCTAGAGATACAATCAGAACACCGACAGGAAAATTCTGCAATAATTATGATGCAGAAATCCAGGCAATTAGTGTGGCAGCTAAAAAACTGCTGAACTCCAACTCTGACCTACAGCCTGTGGTATTCCTGACAGATGCAAGGTCAGTGCTTCAAGCTCTCCAGTCTGGAAAACTAACAGACTTAAAAAAACTACTTAGCGAATTGTCTTACCAGTATAGGGTAACCATGCAGTGGATACCCTCTCACTGTGGAATACCAGGAAATGAAAAAGCAGACCAACTGGCTAAGGAAGGTGCTGCCGAAGACCAACCAGATATACCAATCACCTACCATCAGAAAAAACAGATGATAAAGTCAATAAGAAAGCCACAAACACCAACACAAGATGACTATCACAATATGAACAGATCAGAACAAGTTATAATTCTACGTCTCAGAACAGGACACAACCGACTCCGCAGTCACATGTATACAAAGTTCAAGATTGGCAACACGGCCATGTGTACATGTGGACAGGCAGCACAGAGTGCCAAACATATACTTCAAGAGTGTTCTGAGCATGAAACGCTGAGGCAGACATATTGGCCAGAGGAAACAACACTGGAATCAAAGCTCTATGGGACACTGTATGAACTACAAAAGACAGTGAGTTTTATTAAGGAGACAGAATTACAGATATAGACATGTTTCAAGTGAACGAAAGAAGAAGAAGAAGAAGAAATAACAGCAGATTTATGTCAGAAACTATTTACATTATAACAGCAGATTTATGTCAGAAACTAGTTAGATTATAGATTATAACAGCAGATTTATGTCAGAAACTAGTTAGATTATAACAGCCGATTATATTTTATAGATTATACACAAGTTTCCAGAAATTAGTTAGAGATAATAACAGCAGATTTATGTCAGATTATAACAGCAGATTATATTTTATAGATTATACACAAGTTTCAGAAGATGAAATAATGTTGAAACTTTGATGTTATTTTGATAATGTTTTTATTTATTATTTTTAGTTTGTTTCTTTAACGTGTAAACAATTTTATCAGCCAAAAATCTCAGAACGATAACCGTAAGTGTATCATTTAATCTGCCCGGATCTTGTAGCAGAAATTGTTCAACTTCTCCGATGGTTGTTTGGACTAAATATTACAAGTGATTACATTCATTACCCTGCGCTGTTGTCAAAATTAATCAAATCTAAAAATGTATTTTCGTTTAATCTTTAAATATATTTTTTTTCGTTTAATTCCTCTCGTCTGGTAAATGTTTTTGAAGAACCAGAATCAAACATGAAAACATCAGAAGTCTAATGCGATGTCAGTTCTCGACTAATTTCGAGAACAACAGATTATTCTTCTTCTTCTTCTTTCGTTCACTTGAAACATGTCTATATCTGTAATTCTGTCTCCTTAATAAAACTCACTGTCTTTTGTAGTTCATACAGTGTCCCATAGAGTTTTGATTCCAGTGTTGTTTCCTCTGGCCAATATGTCTGCCTCGGCGTTTCATGCTCAGAACACTCTTGAAGTATATGTTTGGCACTCTGTGCTGCCTGTCCACATGTACACATGGCCGTGTTGCCAATCTTGAACTTTGTATACATGTGACAGCGGAGTCGGTTGTGTCCTGTTCTGAGACGTAGAATTATAACTTGTTCTGGTCTGTTCATAATATGATAGTCATCTTGTGTTGGTGTTTGTGGCTTTCTTATTGACTTGATCATCTGTTTTTTCTGATGGTAGGTGATTGGTATATCTGGTTGGTCTTCGGCAGCACCTTCCTTAGCCAGTTGGTCTGCTTTTTCATTTCCTGGTATTCCACAGTGAGACAACAGATTATGAAAATGTAATTATAATCTAATGTGTCGGGTGTGTTTGGGATCTTTTTTTATTTACATAATCTGGTTAGAAAACTGTTACAGAATCCAGCGGTGCCGTCACCGTAAATTACAAACAATCGTATCAGTCAGTCAGTCAGTTCCTCTTTTGACAAGTTTGACACATAGGGTGGATGTCATAGTTCTCCATGTCTGTCGGTCAGTTGGTACGGATTGCATGTCTTGTGCATTTATGCCTGTTGAATTTAATTCCTTTATAAATGTTCTTCTGAGCGTTGTTTTTGGTTTTCCTTGTTTTCTTTCCCGTCTGGTGTCCACATGAAGACTTGTCGTGGAATTATGTCTTCCTTCGTTCTAAGTATGGCCGATGTATGTCCAGCGGCGTTTTCTGATGATGTTCGTCACATATTCTTGTTTTGTCTCCTCTCTTAGTATGTTGTTTGATTTGAAGTCTTTCCAATTAGTATTTGTGATTTTTCTGAGGTATTTATTCTAGAAGGCAACTAACTTCTTATCCATTATTGCGGTATATTTCCAACTTTCACATCCATATTGCAATGAAGGAATCACACTAGCATTGAATAGTCGCAGTTTGATGTGTTTACTTGCGATCTTCGATCTTCAGATGTTTGAAACTTTGTTAAAGGCGTAACAATCTTATAATGGAGATAAATAATGTTACTGTCGCGTGACGGAGGTACTGTCGTGTGACTGAGGTACTGTCGTGATTGATGTTAAATGCTATTCTCGTGCAGACTTGGTGACTCAATGAACACGCACCGCAATGTTGACGCAGGAGTCATCAAACATCGATGGGTGTTGTCACAATATATCACCAGAAAAATAAACTTTATATCCGTGTCGGGCATGCGGGTGTTGAGGGTGATGATCGAGCCAATACGCTAGCGAGCATGGTCACAGTTTCAATAGGCAGATCAATGGATCGATCTTACAATGTTAAAGATGATAAGGGACCTCGAACACGCAGAATATTTTCAAAAGTGTGAATTGTGATCGCTCTCAAGGCTGTGTGAAATGTTCCAACGTGTGAATTATGATCGCTCTCAAGGCTGTGTGAAATGTTCCAACGTGTGAATTATGATCGCTCTCAAGGCTGTGTGAAATGTTCCAACGTGTGAATTATGATCGCTCTCAAGGCTGTGTGAAATGTTCCAACGTGTGAATTATGATCGCTCTCAAGGCTGTGTGAAATGTTCCAACGTGTGAATTATGATCGCTCTCAGGACTGCGTGAGAGTAGTATAAAGATCGGAGAAAAATAATAAACAGAGAGACTGATCAATAGATATACAAAGAGTGATCAATAGATTATACAAATAGTGATCAATAGATATACAAAGAGACTGATCAATAGATATACAAAAGCATTGATCAATCAACATCGAACTGGAGCTGTCATAACTTAATCAAATTTCAACATTTTGTCGGTGACACGCGTTAACTTAGAGAGTATTTGAACGAGAAGACTGATTTAAAGTAATGTATGTTAACATGGTTGCTGGTGCGCCTTTTGGCCTGGTATATCCGACTTCAGCATATGTGTTTGCTTGGGTAAAACTGTGATCCTGTTCGATATAAGGGATAACTCGATTAATCTTAGTTGTCTAGACTCTGATGACTTTACTAAGCTCAAACTCTGCGTCAAGCAGCTGACATCGATGGGGTCAAGAAATCACCTATCAGGAAACGAGGACTCACTTCAAAGATATAAGAAATGTCGACAATCCTAAAGACAACTATCAACATCTCGACCGAGCTGAGCAAGTTATCATCTTCCGCACCAGTGTATGACACAAGAGACTCAGTAAAAAAAAGGAAAGTAACCCATAAAATTCATTAATGCCGTAGGGGTGTGAGATGTTAGCGATCTCACATTTCAGAGGCTCTGCAAATGAGTACGGTAGCCATCTCCTCTCCCTCGCAGTCTTTACTTCCCGAATTAATCCGGTACCCATTTAATGCCGGGTCGACATGGGAGCCGTTGCGATCTGAAAAACATTTCCGCCTCAACTGAGGAATAAACCCAGGACCACTCATACGCGAAGCCAGTGAGATAACCATTGCGCTACGCGGCTCCCCAGACTAAACAACCACTTCAATAGACTAAGATTGATCCCATCACCTCTGCGCCCATGTGGACATGCAGCACGGACAGCAGAAGATATTCTGCAAGGCTGCATTACACTAAACCATCATTGGCCCACATAGACAGATATCCACATAGAGCTTTATGGTAGCACCCAGAAGCTTTCAAATACAGCAACATTTATCTAGAAAACGAGACTTGCTGTGTAGACATATTAAAACTGGAAACGAGAAGAAAAAAGCACAACATAACACAAGACGAGTAAAGAACGGCACAGGTTTCGATCACATAAAAGCTAACTGAATTGTTTGTTTCCAGAGATTAGCAAAACTTTATAACACTGTTATCAATTTCTGCCTACAGTTTGGAAGCATATTCTCTATAAGACATTGGTTGTTGTTTGTTTTTTTCAACTATTGTTTCATTTTGACTTAAACAGACTTAATCAGATTTAAACAGACTTAATCAGACTTAATCAGACATAAACAGACTTAAACAGACATAATCAGACTTAATCAGACTTAAACAGACTTAATCAGACTTAAACAGACTTAATCAGACTTAATCAGACTTAATCAGACTTAATTAGACTTAAACAGACTTAAACAGACTTAATCAGACTTAAACAGACTTAAACAGACATAATCAGACTTAATCAGACTTAAACAGACTTAAACAGACTTAAACAGACTTAATCAGACTTAATCAGACTTAATCAGACTTAAACAGACTTAAACAGACTTAAACAGACTTAATCAGACTTAATCAGACTTAATCAGACTTAATTAGACTTAAACAGACTTAAACAGACTTAAACAGACTTAATCAGACTTAAACAGACTTAATCAGACTTAAACAGACTTAATCAGACATAAACAGACTTAAACAGACTTAATCAGACTTAATCAGACTTAATCAGACTTAATTAGACTTAAACAGACTTAAACAGACTTAAACAGACTTAATCAGACTTAAACAGACTTAATCAGACTTAAACAGAATCAGACTTAATCAGACATAAACAGACTTAAACAGACATAATCAGACTTAATCAGACTTAAACAGACTTAAACAGACTTAAACAGACTTAATCAGACTTAATCAGACTTAAACAGACTTAAACAGTATTAATCAGACTTAAACAAGTGACAGAATTCACATACCTAGGAAGCAATATAAGAACAGACGGCAAAAGAAGTAAAGAAATACATAATAGATGTAGTAAAACATACCAAACCCTAGGGCAAATGACACCAATCTTCAGAAACACAAATGTAGATTTAAACACTAAAATAACACTATTCAAAACGATTATTATACCAACGCTGTGTTACCAATGCCAAACATGGACAACGACAGCACAGGAAAAACGTAAACTTGTGACAGCTGAAATGACATGCTTACGCTGAATCCTAGGAACATCGCTAAGACAGGGTGAGGAATGAGGACATTCGACAAGAAACCGGCACCACCCCAAATCTTAGAATACATAAAGAGACAACAGATCAAATGGTTTGCACACATCAGCAGACTACCATCAGACAGCATACCACAGCAAGCTATGCTACACATAAAGCGAATTTAGACTACGAAAACGACGGACCACTGAAATGAAAGATGCGAAAAAATTCACAATATACTCAGCAAACACGAGGGCCATCTCCAGAAATCTATTCTACCCCTAATACTGAATGACAACAAAGGGTAGCGAATAGTTAGAATAATTACATTACGAAACACCATTGATATATCAATTCACATCTACAGCGAAATGTAGACAATCGGCTTTCAACCCACCAACAAATTATGTTTGTGAAACTGACCCACTAACCACACTACCACAAAGCCGATGAATACACATAACGAACAATAAATAAAGGCGTTGCATCACATAAATAACGATAAATTTATCTAATGAAGTTGCTCGCGCAGACATGAAATTTTTCGCCACTGAACCCTTCCTCCTTCAAAAACGTGAATCCACAGAATCTTGATGAGACGTTATTGAACTGAGAATTTTTTTTCAAAACAAAATAAATAAACAAAACTAAAAAAGAAAATAAACTACATATATATTTTCTCATCGAATTCTATGCGATAGAATTCTTGGTCAAAGGACACTTGGCAATCCATCAAGAAGGATTTGGCCAGATTCAATCAAGGTATTAATAACTTCCAGGCAGTAATAGATAGATATATGCCGGTGTGGACAACAGTTTAAGCAAGCAGCCAAAAACTTTTAATTTTCTGGCATCATTTTCAAAATGTCGTTTGGGGAAAAGAACAACTTGGCCAGTATCTTATAGATTGACATTAACTGACGAGGATGTTGACAGATGGGGATAATGTGAACGAGGTAAAATGATAGAAGCATACATTTTTAGGAAAAGTTAGATGAAGGTTCAAAATGTACTTGTTTTATGTAATAGGATTTCAAGTGAATAAATACTTTGTAATATATCAGAATTGATGCCTTTCAGATATGGGTATATAGAAAAATAGGGAGAACATCATGGAAAGGGAAGAAAACCAACAAAGAGGTTCTAACAATACTTCGTATGAAGAAAGAATTAAGAGAAATAAAGATCAGGCAAATAAAATATTTTTGACACATTAAAAAGCATGACACCTTATTGAAGACCTTGCTTGAGGGTAAAGTCAAAGGGAAGCGAGCAAGAGGTAGGCAGAGATACAAGTGGGAGAGTAACATTACAAGATGGACAGGTTACGGTCTAGTAGAGTGTAACACTAAATCAAGAGACAGGGGATGTTGGAGATCTGTTGCAGCCAACGATCGTTGTGGGGACGGCACTTTATGATGATGATGTACATAGCAGACCAGGCTCTTAGCCTTGGTTGGCAGCTGGTCTGGGTTTAGAACCCGATATTAATCTTTAGTCTTATGATATACGAGTGAGTTCCACAAATGATACGCGTTGACAAAAGCGTGTAGTTGCCTTATGTCTCCAGCAGCTGTATGCGTGATGACAAAAGCGTGAAGTGGCCGAATGTCTCCAGCAGCTGTATGCGTGATGACAAAAGCGTGAAGTGGCCGAATGTCTCCAGCAGTTGTATGCGCGTTGGCAAAAGCGTGTAGTTGCCGAATGTCTCCAGCAGCTGTATGCACGTTGACAAAAGCGTATAGTTGCCGAATGGAGCTACTGTGAAGTAAATGTACTGTAGATACTTCTATTTGTATTTATTTTTTTATAGGAATATTCACTAATTCCTATTCCATTTTTATTGGGGGGGGGGGAGTGGGGTTAAAATAAGCTACCTCGTATAGCCTAATAGATAGTGAGCTTGCATGCTATCACCGGATAACAGCGTGCCAGGTTCGAAACCACGTCTGGGCATATACAAAATTCGGGTTGTGATTTCTTGCTTGGCACGACCACTCCTACACTCCAAATGAGTACCTGGCGCATGAGTTAGGGGAGGCACAGACATCAGTAAGGGAACTGACCACCCCACCTAATAGTTGCTGTGACTTAGTACACGAAGAGTAATCTTCATCCCCGACGGCAGATTGCCACCATACCTTTACCTCGTATATGCTGGCACATCGTCTCTTGTATTATTTCAATGTATGTCATAAGATGTGACTAAGACACGTTGTGGGACAACTAACACATGTCACCTTTTTTTTAAAAATCGTCATTGTCGCCGCATATCTTGTCTCGAGTTTGTACATTTGTCTTCTTTCACAAAAACTCCCAAAAACTCCCCAATACATGATGTAGCTGGGCTTTTTTTAAACACATTGATTAGACTAATATATCTGGGTTTTTGTGTGCTAACAATTGAAAGAGTGGTTTCCTTGTAACATGTTTTACGATGGAGCCCTGACAGTTTCAAGATCGTAACATAATGTCTATGATATTCTGCATGTATTTAAATGTTTACACAAAATGATTTTGACAAATTTAAATGTTTACAAAAAATGATTTTGACAAATTTAAATGTTTACAAAAAATGATTTTGACAAATTTAAATGTTTACAAAAAATGATTTTGACAAATTTAAATGTTTACAAAAAATGATTTTGACTAATTTAAATGTTTACAAAAAATGATTTTGACAAATTTAAATGTTTACAAAAAAAGATTTTGACAAATTTAAATGTTTACACACAATGATTTTGACAAATTTATATACTCGGAGTCGTCTTGGCTATTTTTAGTATACGATTCCAAGTATGTAAATAGTTGGGAGCCACGTTAGCGCAGTGGTTAGCGCACTGGCTTCGCATATGCGTGGTCCTGGGTTCATTCCCCAGTTGAGACGGAAATTTTTTCAGATCGCAACGGCTCCCAGGTCGACCCAGCCTTAAATGGGTACCGGATTAATCCGGGAAGTAAAGACTGCGAGGGAGAGGAGATGGCTACCGCCCTCATTTGCAGAGCCTGTGAAATGTGAGATCGCTAACATCTCACACCCCTACGGCATTTTACTTTTTTTTTTAATGTAAATAGTGACCAACTGAAAGCCCAATAATAATTAAAAAGACATAACAAATGGAGTCCTAATTAATTCTGCTGGAAAATATTTATTGGAGACGGACATGATAACTGATAACTGAAGTCTTACTATATAAGGAAATATACATTTCAAAATACACACTACATTATTATTTACACAATTATTTGTTAAAATACACACTACACTATTATTTACACAATTATTTGTCGAAATACACACGTTATTATTATTTACACAATTATTTGTCAAAATACAAACTACATTATTATTTACACAATTATTAGTCAAAATACACATTACATTATTATTTACACAATTTTTATATAGCTCACGCACGCATGCACACGCACACGCGCACGCACGCACACACATATATATATATTTGGTGTTTTTTTGTTTTTTTGTGAATCCAAGGAATTACGAGAGGATAGCTCTTACTTCCTATATGCAATTGGGAGGTATATGAGCTTTCTTTCATACCCAGGATATATATAGTGAAGTCATATACAATCAACTCCGCCGAAGACGGATGTGTCGGGCCATTGTCGCATATTAAACTGCGACACAACGCATTTCCATTCTCTGGACTACATCCTGCTGGAAATCTAGTAGGACAATGGTCCTGCTACAAGAGAATTCAGCAGAGTTTGGGAATGAACGCTGAAGAAGAAAGAATATACAATCAACTAGGAAAAATAGACACTATATTATATCTGCGGAGTGAAACATTGCAATGTGTCCTTTAACTGCTTCCGATGTGCGTAAGGATGTAGCATTCCGCAATGTTTACGTCCCGTCTGTACGAAAATGAAAAGTAGTACACAGGCCCAGTTTTTGTAGACTGTTATAACATTACAACCACGGGTTTTCATTGCTATTTTTCTTGCGCCTCGTGAAAGTCTCGACGAGATGAATAGAACTTTCTGGGATGTATTGATCTGCTCGTAGTTTTTTGCTGTTTTTTTTTAATGCGAAAAACGAATTGCTAGGAACGTACTTTGAAACCGAAAAAAATTATTCCTTACAAAGATTAGGTCAAAATTGAGTGCTTTCTACATATCGAAGACTTAATGGAACTCATACACTACCTTCTGTCTCACACTCCTGCAAAGAGGATGTAGTCCAGATAACGGAATGGCTAATAAGCATAGCTACAATATTTGCCCCTGTAAGTTGCACACATCAGTATTGAACGGGCATTTTGGGTTATTTAATATAATTTGCAGTGGGAAAACATTCTTGGTTAGTTTCCTCATACGACATACAGTTTCCTCATGCGCCCGTGTATTGATAGGGCCCGAAAGGGGAGCAAAGAATAGCAACACTACTTACCTTCCACGCATGTCGTAAAAGGCGACTAAGGAGGTTATGGGATGGAGTTGGCTGTCCCATCCCATATAGGGTCAGTGACACATAGCCATGCTGAAGTCGGATGTGTCAAACCGAAAGTCACAGATATCGCCGCAATGCTGTAAACCATAACACAACGCATTCCGTTCTCCGGACTACATCCTGCTAATCTGCAGGAGTTTGAGAACGAACGCAGAAGAAGAAGAAGAAGAAGAAGACTAAGTACTACAATTGTATGAAAGGTGTCTATTACTAAGTACTACTATTGTATGAAAGGTCTCTATTACTAAGTACTACTATTGTATGAAAGGTGTCTATTACTAAGTACTACTATTGTATGAAAGGTGTCTATTACTAAGTACTACAATTGTATGAAAGGTGTCTATTACTAAGTACTACAATTGTATGAAAGGTGTCTATTACTATGTACTACAATTGTGTGAGGGGAGACTGCAGAAAAAAACTGTGCACTAATTGGTAAGTAAACATAGAAAATAATATATAAAAAGGGTTCAAAGGCAATTTTACGTAGAACAATACACAGATTCGACGTTTCGATCAGAAAGGTATTCTTTATTAAGATTGAGACAACAAAAACAGAATGTAACCACAAAATCAAACGAAGACTTGAGTACTACAATTTACTATGTCCCTCTCAGCGAAGCGACACACCTGCTACTGAGAGTAACACTAATCACACGTAACTCCGTAGCTTCAAGTGATAATACACAAGGATCTAAAAAAAATAATACAAAAATACATAAAATACACTTGTAAAGAAAATAGTACGACCCAGGATTGAACCCGTAATTTCTTGAGCATAAATCAAATTGCTTAGCCTCTATATCGGAAAGAATCCCCTGATTCTATCTTCTCCACCATCTTAATCCGTAAACGATATAAACATCACCATTATCATCGTAATTATCCATCACCAAAACTATCACCATGAGCCTCACCATCATCATTACAACCACCACCACCACTACTACTGCCATCATATCCACATCATCTTTCGCAACATGACACTCACCTCCGAACGTTCCCGTCTCCATGCCTGATGTTTATCAACATTGATTGACTAGAGAATTGATCTATATATTATAATTAGAATAAATTCCAGCATAGAAATTGAAAATAGAATTCCCATATCTCAAGTGAATTTCCATGTTGTTGTTTCGTTTCTTTTCAACCAGAAGAGCGTTTGTTTTTTGGTAAAACGCCAACCAGTGTCTTGTGTTGCGTGAATACTGTCTGCCTTTTATACAAACATTTTTGTATTCTCTGTCCATCCATTCATCTATTCATCCATTAATATATCCATTCACCCAACTATCCATCTATCCATCCATCTATTCATTCATCTATTCATCCATTAATATATCCATTCACCCAACTATCCATCTATCCATTCATCTATCCATTCATGCATCGATCCATCAATATATTCATACATGAATCAATTTATCCATCCATCGATCTATCTATCCATTCATCCATCACTATATCCATTCATCCATCAATATATCCGCCATTCTATTCATCAATCTATCCACCAATCTATACACCCATCCACCCATTCATCTATTCATTCATCCATCACTATATCCATGCATCCATTCATCAATATATTCATCCATCAATCTAGACATATATCCATATATCCATCCATCAATGCATCCATTCATCGACCCATCCATCTATCCATCATCCATCCATTCATTCATCTATCCTTCCATCCATCCAGCCATTCACCCATCTACCTATCTATCTATCTATCTATCTATCTATCTATCTATCTATCTATCTATCTATCTATCTATCTATCTATCTATCTATCTATCTATCTATCTATCTATCTATCTATCTATCTGTCTATCTATCTATCTATCTATCTATCTATCTATCTATCTATCTATCTATCTAGCAACCAACCTACCTGCCACATTACCTGCTTACATGTCTGTCTGTCTGTCTGAGTGCCTGATTACCTATGTGCATATCTGTCTATTTGTCTGTTTATCTACTTTCTGTATGTTTATAATATGTAAATAATATTTTTGTTATTTATCTGCCCACTTGGACATATAAAATTATTCGTATGCGTTTCACCTTCGTTTCACCATCGGTATTAGAAACAATGAAGATCTAACGCAAATTTCAATGAAAAGAGAGACATTGAAATCTATGACATCCGCATTAAGTGCTGTCTTTGGCCCTAGAGGAATAACTAACTAACTAACTAACCTATGCGTTAATTCTAAAACCCAGTTTTAAAAAAAAGTAAAGTTAACGCATAGCATTTAGTAATGCCCGTTGGGGTTTAAGAAGTTCGCGATCTCACATTTCAGTGGTCCGGCTATATGAGGGCGATAGCCATCTATTATCCCTCGAAAAACCACTGCACTACGCCCCTCCCCCCGCGGCCCCTTTCAGTTACTAACACCTCAACCACACAATCACTCAACTCAAACCATCCAATCACATATACATTTTATTGAAAATTCGACCATCCAATCACACATCAATCAATCAATCAATGAAACCCATAACCCTTCAGGGTCGTAGGGGTACCACATTGGAAGCTTCAGCACACAGAGTCCTCCAGCGAATTCTATCCTCAGCGATGCGGATGAGTGTGGAAATATCTAACCCTGTTCATTCCTTGATGTTGTCTGTCCATGTCTTTATTTTACCTTCTCTGCTTCTTCCACCCTCGACAGTTCCCTGCAGTATTGTTTTTGACAAGGAACCGTGCCTGCATACATGTCCGAACCATGCTAGTTTTCGTCGTTTCACTATTGAAAGCAATGGCTCCTGGACACCTGCACACATCTCTACTTTATTTCTTACGTACACATTGGTCTTATGTTCCCTATAGGAAATTCGTAGAATTCTTCTGTAGCATTTATACTCGAAAGCCTGTAATCTTCTCTCCATGTCCGCAGTGAGTGTCCAACTCTCACAACCATACAACACAACGGAAAGCACCAGCGATCTATACAGTTTGATTTTCACTCCAACACTGATGTTGCTTTTCCAAATCACAGTTAGCCTTGACAAGGACGCTAAAGCCATCTCCAGCCTTATTTTTAGTTCTGCCTTGCATTTATCATCGCTGCATATACTGGATCCGAGGTATTTGAAGGTATTCACCTCTTCAAGCTTATGTCCATTCATCATGATATTAGTCTGGGTTTCTGTGTCTCTGCTGTTTACCAATATTTTGCTCTTATCTGAATTGATTTCCATTCCGTACTTGATGGTAACTTTTTCTAACTTTGATGTTAATTCTTGCAATGATTGTTCTGACCCAGCTATAAGATCAATATCATCAGCGAAACGCAAGTTGCAAATAGGGCGACCTCCGATCGATATAGACGTGTTGTAGTCATGTAATGTCTCTTGTATCACACATACATTTTATTGAAAATTCGACCATCTAATCACACATCCATTTTATTGAAAATTCAACTATTTAATCACACATACATTTTATTGAAAATTCAACCACCTTTAAAAGTAACCTAAAAATCACCAATCTTTCTTTCACTCACTCTCACTTTCTCTAACTCTCTTTAACTCTCTCTCTCTCTCTCTCCCTCTAGTTGAGAGTAGACATACAATCACTACCAGTACTCACTACCCAAGCAGAGAATTTCGACTGGGAACGGTCATTCTGGATTAATCCAATCTAGTTTCCAGGATTGATCCCAGCTAAAACATCAATACCTATTTTCGTCTTCAGACTGTGCCAAGTACTGGCCTGTATCACTCTTAAGTCGCAAACAATAGAACACTGCCTGGACGTTGTGCTTGTCACGCTGACAAAACCTGACTTCGTTATTACCTCTTAAGTAGGAGCCATCATTGAGTTTATAACCACACTGGGTAGACACCGCCATGGACTCTACGTGGATTAATGTGACTTTGAGTTTTGAGAACATTTACAGTGGGGAACAAGAAAAAAAAACCTATTGGAACAAATTTTTATAATAACGAACTTTATTTGAGCTAAATTTTATAAGAACGAAATTTATTTGAAAGAAATTTTATAAGAACGAAATTTATTTGAACGACATTTCACAAATACGAAATTTATTTGAACGAAGTTTTATAAGAACGACATTTTATAAGAACACAATTTATTTCACCGAAATTTTATAAGAACGAAATTTCTTCTTCTTCTTCTTCTGTGTTCATTCTCAAACTCCTGCAGATTAGCAGGATGTAGTCCGCAGAACGGAATGCGTTGTGTCATGGTTTACATCATTGCTGCGATATCTGCGCCTTTCGGCCTGATGCATCCGACTTCAGCATGGCTTTGGGTCACTGACCCTAATTGGGATGGGACAGCCAACTCCATCCCATAACCTACTTAGTCGCCTTTTACGACATGCGTGGAAGGTAAACAGTGTTGCTATTCTTTGCTCCCCTTTCGGGCCCCGGCAACACACGGGCGAGAACGAAATTTATTTGAGCGAAATTTTATAAGAAATTTATTTGAACGAAATTTTATAAGAAAGAAATTTATGTGAGAGAAATTTTATAAGAACGAAATTTATTTGAGCGAAATTTTATAAGAAATTTATTTGAACTAAATTTTATAAGAAATAAATTTATTTGAGCGAAATTTTATAAGAAAGAAATTTATTTGAACGAAATTTTATAAGAACGAAATTTATTTGAGCGAAATTTTATAAGAAATTTATGTAGCGAAATTTTATAAGAACGAAATTTATTTGAGCGAAATTTTATAAGAAAGAAATTTATTTGAACGAAATTTTATAAGACATTTATGTGAGCGAAATTTTATAAGAACGAAATTTATTTGAGCGAAATTTTATAAGAAAGATATTTATTTGAACGAAATTTTATAAGAAAGAAATGTATTTGAACGAAATATACTTTCTACAATTTCAAGTGCAAAAAAAAAAAAAAAAAAAAAAAAAAACATGTTCATTCCCGCAGATTTCATTCTTCTCCATGTACTTATTTTTAAAGTTCCTGAACTGGACTGTCCATTTGGTTTGTTTCAGTAAATTCAGGGCCGTGCCGTACTATGATGCAAAGAGGCGGCTGAATCAGGCAGCACCAATAAAAATACATTGTCTGGGGCGGCATTTCAAAGACTTGCATCTACTGAGAAAATCTACTGAGACAAATTACTGAGAAAACTTAATGAGAAAACCTAATGAAAAAATCTACTGAAAAAATCTACTGAGAAAATCTACTGAGAAAACCTAATGAGAAAATCTACTGAGAAAATCTACTGAGAAAATCTACTGAGAAAACATAATGAGAAAATCTACTGAGAAAATCTACGGAGAAAATGTACCACGGCGTTTCAGTAAATTGTACCTCTTATAATGAGGCACGCTCTTTTCAACCGCGGACTTGTGTCTACTCTGGTTACATCAGAGCTTTGCAATCATCAAAAAAGTAGTAGAGATTCCGTTCTGGTATTTCACTTATTATAGTCCTTCGGTCATTTCTCTTTTGCGTATTGTCTAATATGAAGACTATATTGCAATCCGTGCACACAAAATAATTCGGTTCGTGATTTCTCGCCTGACTCGACCACTCCTCCAGTCGACCCAGCTGTAAATGGGTACTTGACGCATGAGTTAAGGGAGATAAAGACAGCAAGAAAATAAATTGGCCACTCCACCTAATAGTTGTTACGGCTTAGTACATAAAGAATTATCTTCATCCCCGGCGGCAGGTTGATGCCATGAGACCTATCGCTACCTTTGTGGGCTTGCATGAAGAGCTATCCTAATCTCCGCGGCAAATTGATGCCATGGAACCTAGCTTTACCTAGCCATGAAACCTAGCTTTACCTAGCCATGAAACCTAGCTTTACCTAGCCATGAAACCTAGCTTTACCTAGCCATGGAACCTAGCTTTACCTAGCCATAAACCTAGCTTTACCTAGCCATGGAACCTAGCTTTACCTAGCCATGAAACCTAGCTTTACCTAGCCATGAAACCTAGCTTTACCTAGCCATGAAACCTAGCTTTACCTAGCCATGGAACCTAGCTTTACCTAGCCATGAAACCTAGCTTTACCTAGCCATAAACCTAGCTTTACCTAGCCATGAAACCTAGCTTTACCTAGCCATGAAACCTAGCTTTACCTAGCCATGGAACCTAGCTTTACCTAGCCATAAACCTAGCTTTACCTAGCCATGGAACCTAGCTTTACCTAGCCATGGAACCAAGCTTTACCTAGCCATGGAACCTAGCTTTACCTAGCCATGGAACCTAGCTTTACCTAGCCATGGAACCTAGCTTTACCTAGCCATGGAACCTAGCTTTACCTAGCCATGGAACCTAGCTTTACCTAGCCATGGAACCTAGCTTTACCTAGCCATGGAACCTAGCTTTACCTAGCCATGAAACCTAGCTTTACCTAGCCATGAAACCTAGCTTTACCTAGCCATGAAACCTAGCTTTACCTAGCCATGGAACCTAGCTTTACCTAGCCATGGAACCTAGCTTTACCTAGCCATGAAACCTAGCTTTACCTAGCCATGGAACCTAGCTTTACCTAGCCATGGAACCTAGCTTTACCTAGCCATGGAACCTAGCTTTACCTAGCCATGGAACCTAGCTTTAATTTGCAATGGAACCTAGCTTTACCTAGCCATGAACCTAGCTTTACCTAGCCATGAACCTAGCTTTACCTAGCCATGGAACCTAGCTTTACCTAGCCATGGAACCTAGCTTTACCTAGCCATGAAACCTAGCTTTACCTAGCCATGGAACCTAGCTTTACCTAGCCATGGAACCTAGCTTTACCTAGCCATGGAACCTAGCTTTACCTAGCCATGGAACCTAGCTTTAATTAGCAATGGAACCTAGCTTTACCTAGCCATGGAACCTAGCTTTACCTAGCCATGGAACCTAGCTTTACCTAGCCATGGAACCTAGCTTTACACTGCAACTCTTATGAGCCATCAACCATCAAACTCATAAATAACCCTTCAATGTCGCAAGGGTGCCAATCAAACTCATAAATAACCCTTCAATGTCGCAAGGGTGCCAATCAAACTCATAAATTACTTTTCAATGTCGTAAGGGTCCCACTCAAACTCATAAATAAACCTTCAATGTCGCAAGGGTGCCACTCAAACCCATAAAAAACCCTTCAATGTCGCAAGGGTGCTACTTCGGAAACATCAACACAAAAATTTCACCATGCCTCTCTTTTCTCCGTTTTTTCTTCAAGTATGAACAAATCTTGCCCAGTCTTGAATATTATCAATTCATATGTTCTTATGGCTTCCTAGAGTCGCTATATGGGGAAGGGTATTGGGAAATATTCCTTAAAAATCAATCATAACGGCCTAAATATTGTGTTCAAAATTAAAGTTAATATCTTTCACAAGAAGAAATGCTTAAATTGGACATAATCAACTCTACGTATGCTCAATAAGTTTTAGGGGGTGGACATAAACTGACCAAAAACGACTCATTGCAATAGAATATAGACACAAACTCTGATGACTGACACATATCACAATTTGTATAGTTCATAATCGTGTTCGATTGTCAATCTTCAAGACTGTGTATAAGCAGTTAGGCAGTTAGAGATGAATCGATAGTGACATATTACATAGATTCATCACGACATATTTGTTTGGTAGCTTGAAAACCTCCAAGTATTTGAATTCCACAATGGCTCTGGATATTAGTTATAACAATAATAAAGACTAGGGAACGTTTGTGAGATTACCCCATAAACACAATCTGACAATGTAGGAGTGTAATTTCTCCGGTAGTCTCCCTTCTTTGGAATTACGCCATATATGCTTGTCACCCTTGTCGTGATCATGTGAGAACGATCTCTAATCTGATTGGTAATTGGATACTTCCTTCACAGATCTGGGATAGTTGTTGCTACAATCATTCCGTATTGTTTACAAATCATATTACGTAGAAATAAATGACTTTAAGATGGCAATTGTTAAAAATATTTCAGGTCTGGTTTCGTTTTTTTTTTGTGTGTATAGGAGTTATGAGCCAACATCATTTTAGTCCAGGTAGTCAGTCTATTGGTGCACAGTCTCTCCTAGTATTTGACGAATGTTCCTGTGGCGCCGATGGATAATACTTCGTTCGTTCTATACCGCAGGCATCCAATTATACTATTTCCGCGTTTAATACCACATTCTCCAAATCTTAGCTTTGATGCCAATTCCTGTGTCCGCCCGCAATCAGTAAGCCCGCAATGCCTGCAGCTTTAGTTCCTGGATGGTCTTACAGCCTATTAATTCCCCTTCTTTAAGAATTGTGTTTTTAGGGGTTATTTTAGGTCTTCCACTTTTTCTTTTACCCTCAGGTGACCACATAAGGGCTTGTTGGTTTATTCTATTTACATCTAGTCATAAAACGTGACCAAGGTATTTCCATATTTTTTTTCTTATGATGTTTGAAATATACTCTTGGTGTGTTTTGTCTCTTAGATCACTATTTGTGACGAAGTCGCTTCATTTTATGTTCATCAGTTTGCGAAGACATTTGTTTTCGAAGCTGTTTAGTTTGTTGTCTGTTGCTTGAGTTGATTTCCAGCTTTCACTACCATGCGTTAGCACTGAGACAATACATGAGTTAAATAGCTTTAGTTTGTTGTTTGTCCCTAGATCTTTTGATTTCCAGATATTAGTTAATTTAAGAGGTTCTAACAACACTTAATATGAAGAAAGAATTATTAAGAGAAATAAAGATCATGCAAATAAAATATTTTGGAAAAAGACCTAAAAGACCTAACTTTGTTAAAGACCTTATTTGTTAAAGACCTTATTTTAGGGTAAGGTCAAAGGAATGCGAGCATGAGGTAGCCAGAGATAGTGGGAGAGTAACATTGCGAGATGGACAGTTTACAGTCTAACAGAGTACTCCAACAAGACAAGTGACATGGAATGTTGGGGGTCTGATTCCACCAGCCTTCGTTGCGGAGACAGCACTTGATGATGATATTTGACATCAATATTTACACAACTGCATATCTACATAAATAAAACAAATTCATAACAAAATATGTTATGTTTTACATTTAGCGCATGGCCGTATGGTTAGAACGCCGTTCTCAGACCCTAGAGGTCCTGGTTGTGACAGGATTTTTCTTTCGGAGGTACAATCAAAATCCTTCCTGTACATGTCACGGCGTCTGCTATGACAAAGCGGTCTTCATTTTCACAGCCCATAGAAAGCCAATCCTTCCTGAACTCCTTCACTGGAAAACATGCAGTAACGAAGGAAATTTTTTTATTTTTTTTTTACATTTAGCTGATTGTGAGATTTACTGAAATTGTCCAACAAAATTGAATATAACATGATATTCATTATCCTTTAGCGCTGAAGTTAGCGCATAGAGCAGAGGTCATATCTCTCCAATTCTGTCTGTTCAAAGCTATTCTGTGCAGTTCTTGAAATGTTTGAATATTGCTTGTTTTATTTTCTCTAAGTATTGTTCTTCTTACTGTTTAATTTGGTCTACCTCTTGCTCTTTTGCCTGTAGGTATCCATTCAAGAGATTTGTATTCTGTTGATATCTGAGTGTAGGACATGCCCGATGTAGGACCAATTGCGTTGTCTAATAACATATGTGGTAATCAATAGATGGTGGTACTGCTAGTAGAACATAATTGAAAATAATACTCACGTGGAAGACAGGTAATGAAGTCCTACTTGATGACGACTAACACACTATCACTGCCGGATGTTTACATGAATAAATATGGTACATACAACAAAACAAAACACAGAATATAATCATACAAATGACAATACACAGGACAAAGTTGATGTTTCTGACCAAAACAGGCCTATAGGTCCGAAATGTCGACATTGTCCTGTGTATTGTCATTTGTATGATTATATTCTGTGTTGTGTTTTATGTACCATATTTATTCATGTAAACATCCGGCAGTGATAGTGTGTTAGTCGTCATCAAGTAGGACTTCATTACCTGTCTTCCACGTGAGTATTATTAACATCTGTCGTGAAGTTTTGATGTATCTCTTCTCTGATTTTATAGTACGATTTGAATTCACTCCAATGGGTGTTAGTTATCCTACGAAGACATTTATTCTCGAAACTCGGACGTTAATAGGCGTTACAATATTATGGGAACGGTAATTATTTCATAGTTGAGTATTTTGACGTGTATTTTAATGAGTTGATGATTGTAATAAAAATCGACCATGAATATGTGACTCATGCTTTTATGAAATTAACTTCCCTGGTTCATTTTTTCGTAATTTCTACAATGGTAATTGGATTTTTTTTTAATTGGAATTACTAATCTACTTCCATTTGTCGAGAAAGCGCAAAAAAACAACATGAAAATTTATACGAATGTTATGTTTAAATTCATGCAATATACATTTTTTAAATATTAATTTAATTCTTGTATAAAATCTAGAATAAGGCGTCAAATTTTCAATTATGTTTCCTTTCCCTGTATTAAAATTTTTTAACCCCCCCCCCCCCCCCCCCCCCCCCATCAAACTGGTGATGTAGATTGTGGTGGACAGCCGAAACGAGAAAAGAATCCAGGCGTTTTCTTCTTAAGCGTTCATTCTCAAACTCCCACTGAATCTCTCTTGCAGCAGGACCATGGTCCTATTAGATTTCCAGCAGAATGTAGTCCAAAGAATAGAAATGCGTTGTGTCGCCGTTTTATTTGCGCCAATGGCCCGACACGTCTGTCTTCAGCGGGATCCAGGCGTTTAAAAACAATTGCTTTAGGCGTAGATCTAAACTTCTTCTTCGTCGTTCATTCTCAAACTTCTACTGGATCTCTCTTGTAACAGGACATATTCTCAAACTTCCACTGGAGCTCTCTTGTAGCAGGACATATTCTCAAACTTCCACTGGAGCTCTCTTGTAGCAGGACATATTCTCAAACTCCCACTGGAGCTCTCTTGTAGCAGGACATATTCTCAAACTCCCACTGGAGCTCTCTTGTAGCAGGACATATTCTCAAACTTCCACTGGAGCTCTCTTGTAACAGGACATATTCTCAAACTTCCACTGGAGCTCTCTTGTAGCAGGACATATTCTCAAACTCCCACTGGAGCTCTCTTGTAGCAGGACATATTCTCAAACTCCCACTGGAGCTCTCTTGTAGCAGGACATATTCTCAAACTTCCACTGGAGCTCTCTTGTAGCAGGACATATTCTCAAACTCCCACTGGAGCTCTCTTGTAGCAGGACACATTCTCAAACTTCCACTGGAGCTCTCTTGTCGCAGGACCATTCTCAAACTCCCACTGGAGCTCTCTTGTCGCAGGACCATTCTCAAACTTCCACTGTTGCTCTCTTGTCGCATGACACATTCTCAAACTTCCACTGGAGCTCTCTTGTCGCAGGTTGATGGTCCTGCTAGATTTCCGCAGGGTGCAGTCTAGATGGACATCCGTTGTGCCGCCATTTTAATTGCGCCAGCTGCCCGACACGTCTGTCTTCAGTGTGTCTTTCACTCAGGTGGACTCTCTTAGCGTGTAACAGCCTTCCTATTTGTCACCAGACGGCGAATGTATATCGTCTCTACGTATGTATATATATATATATATATATATATATATATATATATATATATATATATATATATATATATATATATATATATACTTTGCTATATAGATAGCTTTACAATCAACAATAAATAGCGTAGGTAGCAGATCTGATAATCCAGTCACCACAACCTCCTACGATTACTGTATTATAATCCGCACAGACGTTTGTTTGTTTGTTAAGAACTTTTCAGCCTAAGACAGACGTGTCTATTTTGGTTATATCAAGCAGGACCGATGCGACAAACGACGTCTTTTATATAGGCCTAGACAACAACAACAAAAAAACTATAACAAAAATAAAGGCAATTCTATCGTATCTATTTTTAGATTAGATAGTCACATGATTGTGTCACAAGTCACATGACTTGGTAACCATTTCTTCTTGTGAGTCAGAATGTACATCCTGATTTTTTCTAATTCCGTGCTTGTCTCAAATGGGAAGTATAATCTATGTTACTGTTGAACGTTTTCGAGGAATGTACGGTGATAAACTTGCTGAACACTATCAGGTAATCAATGTTTACCATTCGGGGAAGAGGTTACACTGCTTTCACAGATGTAGAAGATATAAAAAAATAACACGATTGTTTGTTTTTCGGGCATTGTTTGTTGACACTTTAAGTAAGGCTCTTGTGAACACCACAGATTGTTTACGGCTTACGCAGTTTGTGAAAATCACATGCTGTGTTGTTGAATTAATAGTTAACTCTTACGTTGCTTTTTCTATTTTCAAGGTTAATATATCGGCTCTCTTTTTTTTCTTTTTTTTGGGGGGGGGGGGGGAATATACCTGGGCTAAAATCGTGTGCAATAATATCTTGAATAAGTATATCCTATGGCTGCATTTTATCACCAAGCGTATTTTATTTATATTTAATATCTACACAGAGAATATCTTTTAAAATATAGAAGAAATGCCAGGACTCAAGATCAATGGGAAAATAATAAACAACCTGAGATATGCAGATGACACTGTTCTTTTAGCAGAAAGTGAGCATGAACTACAAAGACTAATAGACCACGTCAATAAATCAAGTAATGAATATGGACTGGATATACATATCAACAAACAACTGATAAATCAGCAAAGACACAGAAGAACAAGAACTAAACATAAACATACAGGGAGAGAAACTACAACAAGTAAAACAGTATCAATATCTTGGAAACATAGTCACAAATGATGGCAGATGTGAAACAGAAGTTAAAAAGAGAACAGGTATGGCTAAAAAAAGTACCTTCAATGACATGATGAAATTATTAATATCTAAACAAATTACAAACAAGCTAAAAATAAGAATTATAAAATGCAACATCTTTTGTATATTAATGTATGGCTCAGAAACATGGACACCAAATAAACAATTAGAAGACAGAAATGATGCCTTTGAGATGTGGGTATATAGAAGAATAGGGAGAACATCATGGAAAGAGAAGAAAACAAATAAAGAGGTGCTAAAGACACTCAATATGAAGAAAGAACTACTAAGATAAATAAAGATCGGGCAAATAAAATATTTTGGACACATTAAAAGACATGACACCTTATTGAAGACCTTACATGAGAGTAAAGTCAAAGGGAGGCGAGCAAGAGGTAGGCAGAGATACAAGTGGGAGAGTAATATCACACGATGGACATGTTACAGTCTAGCAGAGTGCACCACCAAGACAAGAGACAGGGGATGTTGGAGATCCATTGCAGCTAACCTTCGTTACGGGCACGGCACTGGATGATGATGATAATAGCTGAAAATAAGTTCTGTTAAGGATGCAGCCCCTTCGAGCTGAAATGCTACAGGAAGATACTTAGAATATCATGGAAGGATAAAATCAGAAACTCAGATATTATAAACACATTGAATATTCCAGAGTGTTGGTTACTAAACACAATAACAAAAAGAAAACTACGCCTGTTTGGTCATATAAAGAGACACAACTGTTTAGAAAGACAAATAATGGAGGGACGAGTACCTGGGAAGAGGAGAAGGGGCAGACCAAGAAGACGATGGACCGACGACATTAAAGATAACATGAATACATCGCTAGAAAATGCAAGCCACATCGCCCAAGACAGAGAGAGGTTCAGAGAGTTCATTGGGAAGACAACGTTCTGGAAGGAATACGTCACATGACACAAGGATGCAGTTTTATAAAACGTAATAGTAGGCCTATATATCAATGTAGGAACAGTGACACTATCAATGTAGACCCAATTCAAGTGCTGAGATGTTATATATATATCAAGTGAGATGTTATATATATCAAGTGAGATGTTATATATATCAAGTGGCATATTCTTTCCAGAACATTTTCTTCGTCATCAATACTCTGAAGCAGGCAAACAGGCATGCATTGGCCAGAAACATCTGCATACATTCTTGATACCTCTGGTCCATCATCTTTTTCTCTCGCCTGGCACTCTGCCCTCTAGAATCAGCCTCCTCTAGAATCAGCCTCCTCTAGAATCAGCCTCCTCTAGAATCAGCTTTTCGATACCATCATGACACTTAAAGTGTCCAAAATACTGTAGCTTCCATCTACTGTATCTCCCATCTACTGTATCTCCCATCTACTGTAGCTTCCATCTACTGTATCTCCCATCTACTGTAGCTTCCATCTACTGTAGCTTCCATCTACTGTAGCTTCCATCTACTGTAGCTCCCATCTACTGTAGCTTCCATCTACTGTAGCTTCCATCTACTGTAGCTTCCATCTACTGTAGCTTCCATCTACTGTAGCTTCCATCTACTTTATCTCCCATCATAAAATACCATCATATGATGGTATTTAGAAGCTACCCTTCATTTAGTTTCAGTAATTTCTTCTTCAGCGTTCATTCTCAAATTCCCACTGGATTTCTCTTGTAACAGGACAATGATCCTACAAGATTTCCAGTTGAATGTAGTCCAGAGAATGGAAATGCGTTGTGTTGCCGTTTTATTTGCGCCAATGGCCCAACACATCCGTCTTCGGCGGGCAGTAATTTCAAAACCTCAGTGTTCTTTTTTTTTCTCTGTCCATGATATTCATAGGATCTTTCTTTAGCACTTCATTTCAAATGAATCTATTCTTTTGGATATTGTCTTGTTTAAAGTCCAAGTCTCGCATCCATATGTGAAAACACATGATCTTAAAAGTGTTACTTTAGTGCCGTTATTACTACTTTGCCATAACTTTCTTATTTGTGTTAATTTGAGTGTTGAAATTGCGAGCCTTCTTCTAATCTCGACTGAACAATCTCCGGGACTGTTTATACCTGCTCCTAGATATTCAAATTTGTTTACACGTTCTAGTTCTATAGTGTCTATGTTGATTATTGGTTTGATCTTTGTTTTGTCTGTTGTCATAATTTTTGTTTTCTATGCGTTTAGATAGATTTTGGATCTTGCTGTATTTCTTTGTTGTGATTAGATGTTTCAGTCCCTCAGAATGTGTAGTAAGGAGGACTGTGTCATCTGCATATAACATGAGATGTTATATTGAATCAATTCTTTTTTTATGGATGTGAAGCATGGACTATAAACCCAAAAAATTATAACTGAACTGGAGGCTACAGAGATGTGGTTTCTGAGAAGAATGATGAAAATACCATATTTCCTTTAGGCAATCAATTAATTTTTTATGTTGGACTGTATTGGTGATATAGTGACCTACATACAATCATTGTATATAATAGGTCTTAGCATTTGCTATCTATACAACTATTGTATAAATAAGTCTTAACATTTGCTATCCATACAATCATTGTATAAATAAGTCTTAAAATTTGCTATCCATACAACCATTGTATAAATGACTCTTAACAGTTGCTATCCATACAACCATTGTATAAATGACTCTTAACATTTGCTATTCATACAACTATTGTAAATCAATCTTTGTTGCTGCAGGTTGATCCTGAACAACTATTACTTACCTGTGCAGGTGACATTTGGAAATATCTGGAGTAGGTTGGTGTGTTTCACAAGATGGGTAGTGAGGACGAAACAAGACCTCTACTCATTAGAGTCAACCCATCATGGAGTCAAAGATCCAAAGTAACGTCAACAACTCGTGTGGCAGATGCAACAAACAGATCTGTTACTAATGGGAACAGCAGAGATGATGCCGATAAAAATGTTTCAAATCAGGACACTGCCACTGACTGGAAGGTGAAGGTTGCAATGACTTCCATTCTAGCTTCGGTTGTTCTTGAACGGATAGTGTATTACGGACTTGTCGGAAACCTGGTTATGTTTCTTAACCTTTATCCATTTAAGTGGAAAGCGTATTCCGCAGTCTGGGCAATGTTCTTATTCTTTGGAGTCAGTTATGTCATGTCTCTGATTGGTGGATGGATTTCAGATTCATTTTTGGGACGTTTCAAAACCATTGTGGCGGCATACTGTATATACTTGTGTGGTTACATCTTAATGCCGTTTCTTGCCATCAATGCTGATAAAGGAGTATCTAATTTGACACTGCCACCCATATGTCTGACGACATCAAATGCTGCCATCTCAAGTGGTACACTGTTTGGAGAATCCTGTTCTGGATTGATAGTCACAACATTAATTCTAATAGCTGTGTCAGCAGGTGTTATCAAGGCGAACATTTGTCCATTCGGCTCAGATCAGGTAATATTACATTCAATGTTCAGATAGTATTTTTTTTTACATGTTCCCAAAATAACTCCCGACTTTGAAAATGTGTCATCACTGGTTTCCATTAGAATAGGCACAACTTGGCACAGGGTAATGAAGTTGTGCTAATCACAGAAACACATAATAACACACACAAATCAACTTTTCTACCAAAGGGCCTTTATCAAGACTACATACAAAAGAACAAAAAATGATGCGCAAGAACAGCACCATATTGACATTCACATGGCAGAGCTAAATGTGGAGATAATCTGGAAGTGCTATTCTTGCTGTTGTTGTTGTTGTTGTTGTTCGTCCATCACAAGTGATGATGACCATTTGTTACATCCACTTTTGAAAATTAAATTTTAGTTATGTCCTTGATTATGAGTTCATAGATGGCTAATGAGCCCTATTCGAGCTGTAAATGTTCTTGGACAGTTCGGACATGGAACGACGACTGTAGACGGATTTTGGTCTATCCATGACTTTCTAGCTGCTCTCCGCTGTTGAGCTGCTGCATTTCTCTTCTTTTCACAAGATGATGCGCTCTTTTTTATTTTAGAATGCCATGTAGATCTATTTTGTGCAAGTTCTTCCCATGTATCGTGCTCTATTTCAAAGGCTTTCAGTTAGTTCTTTAACGAGTCCTTGTAGTGCTTCTTTTGGCCACCTTGAGATCATGTACCCTTCTCTAGCTCACCATAGAGAAGTATCTTTGGCAGACGATGGTCTGGCATATGCACCAAATGACCTTCCCAATGAATCTGTATCTGCATCAGGATCGTGTCAATGCTTGGGATACCAGCTCTATCAAGGACAGTGGTGTCTGGAATCTTGTCTTGCCATCTGATGTTCATAACTTTTCTGAGACAATTTGTATGAAAATGATTGAGTTTTTTCACATGATGTCTATACACAGTCCATGTTTCACTAGCGTATAGCAGCACTGGAAGTACCACTGCTCTGTAAACTTTCAGCTTAGTCTGTAGTTTAATGCTATTTCTACGCCAAACATTTGCGTACAATCTGCCGAAAGCACTGCTTGCTTTGGCGATCCTTGTATACACTTCATCATCAACATTGGCATTTTGTGATAACGTAATGCCTAGATATGTGAATCTATTCACAACTTTCAGTGCTACACCATTTACCTTTATGCAGGGCTCGAGATAGCTTTTGCCAAGTGCTGGTTGTAACATGACTTCTGTTTTCTCTGTGTTAATGGTAAGCCCAAAGTTGGTACAGACTTTGGAGAATCTGTCTATAATACATTGTAGGTCAGCCTCAGAGTTGGCATTTAGGGTACAGTCATCAGCAAATAGAAGATCCCTGATTGTGTGTGATTTAACTTTGGTTTTTGCTCGGAGCCGCCGAAGGTTGAACAATTTTCCATCTGTGCGATAGGTGATGTTTACTCCTAGGTCTAGATCTCTGAAAGCATCATCCAACATAGCAGAGAACATGATGCTAAACAGGGTAGGTGCTAATACACATCCTTGTTTTACTCCATTTGAGACAAGAAACGTTTCAGATAACATTTTGTGTATATATTCTTCATAAAGGCCTTGTGGTAAAAAAGTCAATTTGTGTGTGTTATTAGGTATCTATGTTTCCAGTGATTAGCAACCCTTCATTACCCTGTTCCAAGCTTTGTCTGTTGGATTTCAGTTTTACTGCAGCAAGTACATATTGTTGGTTTACATAAATAAGTTGTAGTTCACGTGAGTTCTCATAATATGTAAACATCAATATCTGTGTCGGCAACACTACAAATCGGAAACACATCTGCTAATTCTAATCATAAATCATCATTATGAAGCAAGTACTAAATAAAGTAAAAAGTAGTCGTATAACTATAAACATAGAAATATTTTTATGTAGAATGTTAGTAGAGGCAAGTGAAATATTTTTATGTAGAATGTTAGTAGAGGCAAGTGAAATATTTTTATGTAGAATGTTAGTTGAGGCAAGTGAAATATATTTATGTAGAATGTTAGTAGAGGCAAGTGAAATATATTTATGTATAATGTTAGTTGAGGCAAGTGAAATATATTTATGTATAATGTTAGTAGAGGCAAGTGAAATATTTTTATGTAGAATGTTAGTTGAGGCAAGTGAAATATATTTATGTAGAATGTTAGTAGAGGCAAGTGAAATATTTTTATGTATAATGTTAGTTGAGGCAAGTGAAATATTTTTATGTAGAATGTTAGTAGAGGCAAGTGAAATATTTTTATGTATAATGTTAGTTGAGGCAAGTGAAATATTTTTATGTAGAATGTTAGTAGAGGCAAGTGAAATATATTTATGTAGAATGTTAGTTGAGGCAAGTGAAATATATTTATGTAGAATGTTAGTTGAGGCAAGTGAAATATTTTTATGTATAATGTTAGTTGAGGCAAGTGAAATATATTTATGTAGAATGTTAGTTGAGGCAAGTGAAATATTTGTATGTATAATGTTAGTTGAGGCAAGTGAAATATATTTATGTAGAATGTTAGTTGAGGCAAGTGAAATATTTTTATGTATAATGTTAGTTGAGGCAGGTGAAATATTTTTATGTAGAATGTTAGTTGAGGCAAGTGAAATATATTTATGTAGAATGTTAGTTGAGGCAAGTGAAATATATTTATGTAGAATGTTAGTTGAGGCAAGTGAAATATATTTATGTAGAATGTTAGTAGAGGCAAGTGAAATATATTTATGTAGAATGTTAGTAGAGGCAAGTGAAATATATTTATGTATAATGTTAGTTGAGGCAAGTGAAATATATTTATGTAGAATGTTAGTAGAGGCAAGTGAAATATTTTTATGTATAATGTTAGTAGAGGCAAGTGAAATATATTTATGTAGAATGTTAGTTGAGGCAAGTGAAATATATTTATGTAGAATGTTAGTTGAGGCAAGTGAAATATATTTATGTAGAATGTTAGTTGAGGCAAGTGAAATATTTTTATGTAGAATGTTAGTTGAGGCAAGTGAAATATTTTTATGTATAATGTTAGTTGAGGCAAGTGAAATATATTTATGTAGAATGTTAGTTGAGGCAAGTGAAATATTTTTATGTATAATGTTAGTTGAGGCAAGTGAAATATATTTATGTAGAATGTTAGTTGAGGCAAGTGAAATATTTTTATGTATAATGTTAGTTGAGGCAAGTGAAATATTTGTATGTAGAATGTTAGTTGAGGCAAGTGAAATATATTTATGTATAATGTTAGTTGAGGCAAGTGAAATATTTGTATGTAGAATGTTAGTTGAGGCAAGTGAAATATTTTTATGTATAATGTTAGTTGAGGCAAGTGAAATATATTTATGTATAATGTTAGTAGATGCAAAAAATGTGAGAATACTGATAGAAAAAAGCCAGAAAATAGATTTTAGACAAAAGATGTAAGAGGCAACTAAACATTTATGAAATAAACTTCACCATCTTTGACTATGCTAGTAATGTTTTGAATGTCACTTTTACTCATGGTGTTGCTTATATTTTTTATCATCAGCTTGTTCGAGCAAAGCAGCAGACACAACTCAGTTTTTTCAACTGGTTTTACTGGTGTGTCAACATTGGAAGCTTCCTGGGACTCGGAGTCATTGCTTATGTCGAACAGCAAGAACGATTCTTTTATGGATTTATTGCTTGTACTGTTGCTCTTGGTATCTCGGCTGCTATTTTCATTGCTGGTATTTATTTTTGATGCATTCAATCATCACATTTAATATTGTTTTAATCACATGATATTGATGCCAGAAAAAAATGCTGAATATTTGTATTTTTATCATTTATTTTTTTCCACAATTTTTTGCCTTGTTACACTTTCATTGTTCATTAGTTGTTATTTTTTTCATTGTTCATTTGTTGCTCTTTCATTGTTCATTACATATTATTCTTTCATTGTTAATTAGTTGTTATTCTTTCATTGTTCATTAGTTGTTATTCTTTCATTGTTCATTACATATTATTCTTTCATTGTTCATTAGTTGTTATTCTTTCATTGTTCATTAGTTGTTATTCTTTCATTGTTCATTACATATTATTCTTTCATTGTTCATTACATATTATTCTTTCATTGTTCATTAGTTGTTATTCTTTCATTGTTCATTACATATTATTCTTTCATTGTTCATTACATATTATTCTTTCATTGTTCATTACATATTATTCTTTCATTGTTCATTACATATTATTCTTTCATTGTAAATTAGTTGTTATTCTTTCATTGTTCATTAGTTGATATTCTTTCATTGCTATGGGTTTAATGTTCATTTGTGGATGAAGCTACAACAGTTCCAGGAAGCCGGAAGGAGATTTGAGTGTTCTGAAAAATCTGCTCCAGGTGTTTGTTTTTTGTGTGTATTTGTTCTTAAACTTCCACTGGATTTTTCTTATAGCAGGTCAATGACCTTTCCTTATTTCCAGTAGGATGTAGTGTGCAGAGAAATGACATACATGTGTTGCAGTTTTTTGCTCTGATCTACACATATGCAATCAGTTAGTCATCAGATCTTCACCCTTGCACACAGGACACATCCATTAGTGTTCCGATCTCCACGGATATAATCAGTATATACAGTAACTAGCTGCCAAAATGCTCATGAATTGCTTGCCGAGTCACAACAGACATGTAGTATTTCTAACGGATGCAAAGTCAGTGTTGCAGGCATTGAAAGATCCAAAGAACATGAGCATGAATGAACTTACGGCCTGCTTACTACACCTCAGCAGTACCACCAAAGAAACAGTACTGCAGTGGATCCCAGGTCACTGTGGCATACCTGGAAATGAAAAGGCTGATCTCCTGGCAAGGAAAGGGGGATCACTGGAACAAATAGAAAGTGATAACACGTACTATGAATGTAAGACCATGTTAAAAGCAGAATATAAGAAAAAGTGGAAACAGATGCACCCAACTGTAGAACTAAATGACCCCTACCACCAAATGTCACGCAAGGAACAAACCATCATCTTCATTCTACGAACTGGTCACAACAGACTGAGAAGTCACATGTTCCGAAAGCTGAAGATTGGTGAGACAGACCTGTGCAACTGTGGACTGAGCCCAGAGACTGCAGAACACATTCTTCATGCCTGTCAACTCTACCAAGAAGAGAGGGAGAAAATATGGCCTACTGAGACAGCACTGCTTCCAGACTTGAGGGGTTCCATGGATGACCTGAAGCGAATCACACAATTCATTGAAGCTATTGGCGCTGTAACCTGATATCTGACTGAAGAACGATGACGAAGAAGAAGACAGTAACTCATTTTATATTTCTCATATTTAGGATACCCCTTCTACATTATTCGGCCACCAGATGGCAGTTTTCTGACAAATATATTCCGGATATTCAGAGAAGCCTGGAGGAACAGACGTCAACGGCGAACACGATTGCGGAATCTAAATCTTCCTATTTCCAGGTACTTTATATACTTTAATGTAACATTAGTTTATTAGTTCCAGGTACTTTATATGCTTTAATGTAACATTAGTTTATTAGTTCCAGGTACTTTATATACTTTAATGTAACATTAGTTTATTAGTTCTAGGTACTTTATATACTTTAATGTAACATTAGTTTGTTAGTTCCAGGTACTTTATATACTTTAATTTAACATTAGTTTGTTAGTTGTTTTTGTACCAAAGATGACACATATGACAGTATTAATTACTTTCCATATTGAGCTCCTCGTTGCAAGTTGACATAGTTCTTGTGTATTGCTTATGCCCAATATTGAGCATTCCTTGTTGATTGTTCTGTGTAGTTTATTTTGGGCCACCCACTTTTCTTTTAGACTTATGTAAAACACAGGTTTATGTAATCGCTTCAATCAGACACGACAGTATAACTAAACTATAACTAAAACTAGTGGGTAATGATGCGCACACAAAAAAACATACAAATTACAATACACAAATCATATTCAATGTTTCAACCAAAAGGTCTTTATCAAGATACAAACAAAACATCAAAAGACAAATAATGGAAAAATTATCAAAACAAACATACGTATCCAACGGAAATATGGAAATGAGATGCCGGAAGGTCAGAAGTACATAAATCAATACATTTTGTATTGATTGCCACTTTTCTTTTGTCATCTACCTTCCACATGATGGTTTGTTTAAGAAGTCTATTTTTATCCATTCTAAATACATGGCCAATGTAATTCCAATGTCTTTATCTTATAAAACTTGTCGCAGATTTTTTGTTTTGTTTCTTCCCTCAGTGAACTGCTGGTTTTGAAATCTGTCTTCAATTTTTTTAGTAATGTTGCAGATTTTAATTTATGTCTCGTTATTTCCAGTTCCAGTTGTGCTGTTAAGCGTAGTGAGTGAAAGTTGAAGTTGTCTGTCTTTGGCCATTTGGGTTGCATGGTCAGCCCATGTCTCTTTAAGGTTTCTTTGATTTGTCTGCATATACTAGTTTTTAGTCCTCATCGTGCCTTGTAGCCCGATCTTCTGCTGTTGTATGTATAAAGGGCTGGTTACGTTGGTTCTACTCTCATGACATAACCAAACCACCTGGTTTGCTGTCTTTCAATGTAGTCTTGACTTGAGATAGTCTTTATTTCTTTTATGATTTCTTCATTTCTCCTTCTGTCTTTTCTCGTGACATAGCTTTTCCTCAAACATCTCATTTCACAAACTGATAATTTTCGCAAGTGTCTTTGTCAAGGGCCATGTTTGACATTGGTAACACAGAGTTGGTATAAAAATAATGTTTATCAATTGTCGTTTTGTAGTCATGCAGATTGATGGGTGTTTGAATTCAGTCAATGAAAAGTGAAAATACATAGCAATACAATTATACATATCACTTAAAGCAACACACTTTGACCAAAGAGCCTTTAACAAACACTGTTTCCTTCATCTTAGTACACAGTTTCCAGTGTATTACCAGGGTCCAGATGAAAAGAAGATTAGTAACACCGCCATGCATGTCATAAGAAATGAATTTAGAGATCAGCCAAGGGGTTGATTATGTACTGTACTTTTATGAAGCCTATGCTGGGGCTGATGTGAGAAAATACTCTATAATCTGTGGTACAAATACAAAATTACAAGTATGGACGACACAAATTGTGTTCACATAATTTGTGTCATCCCTACTTGTTTTTTTTATTTATACGTGTATGTTATACTTGATAAAGGCCTGTTGGTCGAAACGTCAATTTGTGTGTGTTTCGTGTTATTAGCAAAACTTCATTACCCCATTTCACGTTTTATTTATTGGATTTCAGTTTTGCGCAGTGAGTACATATTTTTGATAATCTGCAGTACTAAGTCTGGTTACATCTCCTCTGTGCTCATATAGATCATCTGTGATTAAATACTAAGACTGGTTTCATCATCTCAGTGCTCATGGCAAAGTGATTTTTATTAGTATATATTTTGGCACAGTGGCTTTTATTAGTACATGCTATGGCAAATTTGCATTTATTAGTACATATTTTGGCAAAGTGGCTTTTATTAGTACATGCTATGGCAAATTTGCATTTATTAGTACATGCTATGGCAAATTTGCATTTATTAGTACATATTTTGGCAAAGTGGCTTTTATTAGTACATGCTATGGCAAATTTGCATTTATTAGTACATGCTATGGCAAATTTGCATTTATTAGTACATACTTTGGCAAAGTGGCTTTTATTAGTACATGCTATGGCAAATTTGCATTTATTAGTACATGCTTTGGCAAATTTGCATTTATTAGTACATACTTTGGCAAAGTAGTTTTAATTTGTACATGCTATGGCAAAGTGGCTTTAATTTGTACACGTTATGTAATATTATGTAATAAGAAATGCAACATAACATATCAGATTTAAGGGCAGATGTCTTCTATTTTCAAAAACATGCAATCATGAACACCAGAACTGTACTACAATAAAACAATCATCATACCATCACTATGCTACCAATGTCAAAATGTGGACACTAACAACAAAAACCAAAAGAAAACTTGTTACAACAGAAATGACTTATCTATGTAAAATACTCGGTGTAACAATAAGATTCAGAAATTAAAACGGAAGACTAAAAAACACAACCATTAAATAGAGCCCTTCAAAAAAACATTGCTTTACAGGCATAATATATACAGAGGCAGACCATGCAAAAAGTAGATTACAGAAATAATTCAGTCAACAAAAACAAACATATATGAGACACACAAAAAAGGATATGAACTCTTCTACCC
This sequence comes from Meghimatium bilineatum, assembly GCA_034231615.1. Classification (NCBI taxonomy): domain Eukaryota; kingdom Metazoa; phylum Mollusca; class Gastropoda; order Stylommatophora; family Philomycidae; genus Meghimatium; species Meghimatium bilineatum. Next base: position 10,328,027 of record CM067304.1, on the reverse strand, counting down.
CCAGATGCTGCAAGGCATAAAGGGGTATATAGCGAACAGAACGAAAAAAGACAAATTTCATTACTGTGTTTTCAATTTTTGTTTGTTAGATCATAGTTTTGCTGCAGTTTTTATCCACATTGAACCTTGGGAAGGCAAGGTAAATATTTTAACCACTGCACTACAGAAATATCCATGTATGCAATATGTTGCAATCCAATGACCGCCTGACAGTTTGAAACATACTAGAAGAATGCAAGTATAAATAATCAAATTTTCAGAGGATATCTGACAAGGTGGAGAGTGTCACAGTAACAAAACAAAGAAGCAATAACAGCTATGGCAATGTACTATTGTTACTGGCAGCTAATATAACTAGCAAATAGTAAGACTAATGTACCCGGGTAAAAGGGAAAATAACTAAAAACAAAATAACAAGATATTACAATAATGTAACATTTCTATCTATCTATATATCTTTTCAGTTCATTACGGGAATCAGTGGTCAAATTTTCAGTTCAATACGGGAATCAGTGGTCAAATTTTCAGTTCATTACGGGAATCAGTGGTCAAATTTTAACAGAACAATTTAACAAATCATATATTATTTAACAATAATGAAACAGACTTTCGCTGAAGACACTTAAACCACTGCATCCATCATTCTGTGCACAACACACTGAGAGCCCTTTTCTCCTGGATGACCCTGGGGTTTGGGGGAGGGGGCTCTCAGTGCGTTGTGCACAGATCAATTCATTGGCAGTAGAAGTTCAATATTTTTAATCTCCAAATTATTGAAGCTGTATGAAATTACGCATAATTTTTAAAATTTTGAATCTGGGCACGTGATGTGGCCGCTGATTCCCGTACTGAACCATCTTTTCTCTGATTTTACTGTAAGATGTCACAGGATTGAGTGCTGATTGGTTTTTATTTTTTGGCTATACGTTTTGACTATCAGTTGGTAACTTGATATGCAGTAATATTGTGATGTCTCATAACATTTGTTACTCCTTCAACCCATTTTCTTCTTGGTCTTCTTCTGCCTCTTACCATTTCCATTCTCATGTTAGCATTTTCTTGTTGCTGGCCAGTATGAGTTCATTCTTAACTCATTCCAGCCGGGGAGACTTATACAAGTCAGTAAACCTAATGTCTTCTGGCCGAAAAGACTCCTATAAGTCATACTCCAATGACATTCATGTTTTTTTCGGTATTTATATCAACATAAGAATGCTTCCAATCGAAAGTGTAATATGTCCACATTACTTCTTGCATGATTTTTATGTGTATTGATATCAATTTTGTTAAGTTATTGATAAGTTTTGATAATGGGGGTATGTGACGTCATTTTTCCTTATATGTTTTATATATTTTTTCCAATTTACTTGTTTTCGTAAAATAATAACTATTTTATTTACTTTGGTCTCATTTATTATGAAATCCAACCTGGCAAATGCTTCTAGCATCGTGTTTGCAAATTTACGCCATTTTGTAAAAAAAAATTAGCCATATTTTCATATGAGTTTTGTGTAAAGTTAAGTCTACTGTTTTTGATAGATGTCGAAATTCTTTCTAAATAATACATTTTTGACGCACTATGCATATATATTATACATTATTGTGTTCGTAATTGGATTATCTAACAGAAATGATACAGTTTGAGTGGAATTTATTGATTCAAAAATGCGGTAAGGTCAAATATCATATCTAAAATAATATTTATGTGTCATTTACATATTTTCTTTTCTGTCTAAAATAATTTGTATATATTAACCACATTTTTTTTTCAAAATGATCTTGTGATAATCACATTCTCTGTCCATTTCTGTTTCGAAATATATATATTACATTATAATGTAAATATATTTAGAAGTACTATTTCTTGTCTCCGTGATGCATGTGCACACACAAAAATCGAACAAAATTTAATTACGTTTAAACGCTAAAAATATTCCGGCCAGAATCAGTTAATAAGTGACCGAACAATTTCATTCTTTCTTTTTTCAATATATTTGACCACAAACGTTGTTATAACAATTTCTCAGAACATTTTTATAGACATTTTGAATGGCATTTTAATAGGGTAGTTACACATTGGAAAAGATGATTTCAAATTTTAAAAGTTGAGTTTCAAAAGCAATTAATTGGATTTCTATTTTTTACAAATAATATTCCTCAGAACTAATTCAAATGTCGAAGACACAGATCAAGCAGCAGAGAACAAGATTCCATTTATAGATTACGCTAAGCGACAATATGGCGGCATCTTTCAGAACTCTCTTGTGGATGATGTGAAAAAACTGGGCTTGATCTTAGCAGTGTTTGCTGTATTGATTCCATATTGGATTGTATATTTTCAGGTACTTTCACAATATTTTGTATTTATGTCATTACTTGTTTGTTGCTCTTCTGTTTTATTTATGTCATTACTTGTTTGTTTGCACTTCTGTTTTTAGTCCATTTATGTTCAATTCCAATGTATGTTCAAATTAGTTGTTGTTAAGAACTGAAATCTTTCACTGAACCATAAGTCTTGTCGCATTTGAAGTCTCTAGTCTCGGACATAAAACAAAATTTGATGACAATCAATGCTTTTTTTTCCAGCTAATAACATTACTGATAGTAGCTTGACTCAATAATGTCCCTTTCTTATGACTCTTTAGTATCACATTTTACAGTTTGGCTCAGATATTTTAAATTTAATATTTTCTAAGCCCAGGATCACATGCGTATAGTAAATTTAAATCAGCCTGTCAAGCCAGATAAAAATGGCCTGGTGGGCTAAATTTGGCCAGCTGGTCTGATTTTACCAACATCTGGTCCATATATATTAGCAGTTCATTAACATTACAGTATAACATTTACAAGATATACGATTGTATTTATACAGATGCAGACAACATTTATGTTCCAAGGACTCAATATGCGGCTCTCGTTCACTCATTTCAACAGTAATGCCGTGAATGTTACCAGCAACAATTCTCCAGAGGTAAGTCACAAAATGTCTTAGAAAGCTCTTAGATATTTGCTAAGTTGTCTACCCAAAAGACAATTATCACTATCTTGACAGAGCTGAGCAGGGCAAGAAACAACAGAGTAAACAGCCATTTAAGAGACAGAGAGACAGAGAGCTGTGAAGAAGCATTATCACCTTTGCCACTCGGCATGACATTTGAGTGATTGCTTGTAATAATGTATAGGAATTTTGTGAACAGGTAACTGCATAGATATAACTTTACAAAATCCCATTAAAAATATATAGTAACCCACACGTTATGTTACAGTCAACTTTCTTCAGTCAGTCATCAGATCACAGAACCAGAAACTTCAATGAACTATGTAATTCACTTAAGGTCATCCATTGAACGGCCTCAGGTTTGAAAATAATGCTGTCTCAGTAGGCTATATGTTCTCCCCCTCTTCTTGAAAGAGTTGATGTACATGGTTGGTTGCTGATCCAGCGACCCATGGGCTCATGCCCTTTGACCCAAATGACATTAATGAAGAATGTGTTTACAGTCTTTGGGCTCAGTCCACAGATATGTAGGTCAAAATGTCTCATCGGTTTTGAGCTTTGTGTTAATGTGACTTCTCATTCTAATTGTGGCCAGTTCGTAGTCTGAAGTGTGGCCAGTTCGTAGTCTGAAGATTATAATTTGTTCATCCGTGGTCACAACCTTATAATAAAAAACGAAGGTGATAGTGGTTTCATGTGATACGTAGAAAGGTGTTTAATATTAGTTGAATATGACATTCTGACTCAAGTAGCGAGTCAAGTAGGTGCCAGCTGAGCAGATCTGGTTCAAATCCTGTCTGCTACCTTCTATTTTTTTTTTAGAAATTTGCAAGACTTTGAGAATAAACATCATACCAAGAAGGGTGGAGTTGTTGTCTTTTGATGTGTTCCAATACTGGTATTGTTTTGGTTATCTGTCTGATGTTATCGTTTCTAATTTTATCTCTTAATGACACTCCGAGTATTCTTTGTAGACATGTCATTTCTGTTGTCACTATTTTTCTTTTGTCTTGTGCTGTCATTGTCCAGGTTTGGCACTGGTAGCATAGTGATGGAATAATAATAGTCTTGTATAATGCAACTTTAGTTTCTATGTTTACATTTTTGTTCTTGAAAATACATGTCATCTGTCCTAGGATCTGGTATGTTTTCTTGCATCTTTTTGTCAACATGTGTTAACTGAAATCATGAAATATTTGCAAAGGAAAGCCTGAATTCAATTTTTCATGTCTTATAATGTATCATGCTGAATATAGAGGAAGGATGGCTGGGGAATACAATTTTATATTGTGTCATGTGACATGTGTCATGTGACATGTGACGTATTCCTTCCAGAATGTTGTCTTCCCAATTAACTCTCTGAAGCTCTCTCTATCTTGGACGATGTGGCATGCATTTTCTAGCGATGTATTCATTTTATCTTTAATGTAATCTTCAACCTACGGGAATATTGTGCCTAGCAATTTCCAATGGATTAATCTAACTTTTTCTCTAGGATTGTGAACTTGTGTAGCAATTAGTATAAATTTTATATAGAAAACTTAAATATTTTGAACATATAAAAAGAAACAATGGTATGGAAAGATGCAAATTAGAGGGCAGAATTCCAGGAAGTAGAAGAAGAGGTAGACCTAGAAGGAGATGGAGAGATGAAATCAAAGATTGTATGAAAATATCATTGGACAAGACAGGCAGATTGGCACAAGATAGAGTCTGGGTTCAGGACATCCATTGCAAAGACAACTTTCTGGAAAGAATGTCATGTGATGATGATGATAAAAGGATGCAGCCAAAGGACAACAAGAACACAAACAAACTCTGCAGGAGAAACCAATCCCTTATCTTTCAGTTTTGATCAAGATTTGCTAGAGTAACTAGCCATTTCCATTGGAAATTTCCATCGTCAAGAAGACGATGGACTGACGACATTAAAGATAACATGAATACATCGCTAGAAAATGCAAGCCACATCGCCCAAGACAGAGAGAGGTTCAGAGAGTTCATTAGGAAGACAACGTAGCCATTTAAGCTATATCAAACTCCAGAAACTACCAATTTATAGACACTGCTCTCATCCCAACAAAACCATGGAAGACCTCCTTACTGAATGCCTTTACCTTTCAACTGCCAGAACAAAACTTTTACAGACACCCTTAACAGTCACTAACTTACTGTATGGATCACTAAGTCAACTTAAGAAGACCTTTGCGCATGCGGTTGTGTCTGTGGGTCTCACCAATGGCTCACTAGACAAACCAACCATGCAACAGAAAACCTTAGTAGATGACATGCCTTTATATTGAGGTTATCTTCTTATAGAAGCTTCATGGCACATCATCTATACAATCCCGTAGTCGTAACCTTCGATAACAGTTACCATGTTGTTCCGACAGGCCGTCGTTGTGCTTGAACTAGTTACGGGCATAGCGTGGGCAGGCAGAACAACAAAGAAACCTGTTGCAAGGGCCAGAGTTGTGCCCTGATGTCGACGTCTGTTTCGGCAGCATTGGACTCAAAATACCATCGAGACGAATGGCTGCTGTAACAGAGTGCAGAGCACTTATGGGAATGCCCCACTTGCTGTGAGGCCAGTTTTCTAATAATGACAAGACCTGTATTTTCTTTAGGAATGACAAGAGTAGAATTACTCATCAACATTTGGATATCATCAACATCATCTCCACCTTGGCCAGTTTTATCCTCTTTTTCTGAAAGATCAGAGACAATCTATAAATAATTATTTCCATTTTTGTTCTCTTTCAGATTGCTGTTGCTTGGTTCACGCTCTGTGACGCCATATTTGTTATTCTTCTGCTTCCGTTATTTGACCGAATAATTTATCCACGGATGTCTAGGACAGGCTACCACTTCACATTTGCCAAGCGGATAGTTGTGGGTATGGTGTTTGCTGCAGCATCCATGGTAGCGGCAGGAGTTGTTGAACAGTTCCGTTGGAAGGCTCTAAATCCTGACTACAACGATACCTGTTTTAATACCTACATTCCGCAGACAATAGGTATTGAATTCACTATTTATCATTATCTATCATTATTTATTATTATTTATCATTATTATATAACATTATCCGCTGAAGATGAATGTCGGGTTATTGGCACAAATAAAACGGCAACACAACGCATTTCCATTCTTTTGACTACATCCTGCTAAAAATCTAGGGCTGTGGTCCTGCTGCAAGAGACTTTCCATGATTGGCGTTGTGTTTGTTAGTCTTCAGTTTTAATTTCTGAATCTTATTGTTACACCGAGAATTTTACATAGATAAGTCATTTCTGTTGTAACAAGTTTTCTTTTGTTTTTGTTGTTAGTGTCCACATTTTGACATTGGTAGCATAGTGATGGTATGAGAGTGGGAATTTGAGAATTAACACTGAATATGAAGAAGCGTAACATTAATATGTTGCTGAGGCCAGGAACGGAATAAAAGAATAGTGACACTTTCCCGCTAGGCTGGTATGAATGTTATAAGAGGTGACTAAGGAGGATGGAATTGGTTGTCCAGACTGTAGCGTTATCAGTATTTGAAATAAAAGGCTGATCTCTTGGCATGTTCAAGTCAAATCTTTAAAATCCGCAGAAGACGGATGTGTCAGGCCATTGGCGCAAATAAAGCGGCGACACAACGCATTCCCATTCTCTGGACAACATCCTGCTGGAAATCTAGTAGGAAGATGGTCCTGCTACAAGGGAGATCCAGTGGGAGTTTGAGAATGAAAGCTGAAGAAGAAATCTTTAAAATACTGATAGCATATCCAGTACTATATGTATCGCAACCCAACCCCCGTTTTTATTTTAGTTTCCCATTAGTGCATACCTATGTATTTTGTGGTTAAGTGATCTAAATATTATATCAATAATTAATTCAAATATTCATTTGTTAGGATTATTGTTTTACATAACCAAACTTAACCCTAAATATAATTATATTAAAAATAATTGATAAACATAGGCAAGGGAAATAATCACACTGGTAGGGACTAATTGGTGCAACTGGGGTTTGATTGCGATTATAGTACCGCATATCCTATAGAGGATGTAGCCATCAACCTAGAATTTTTTGGCTGTAGCAATTTTCTGGGCAGTATTTACATTCAGTATTTGCTATTGCTTTCTGAACAGTCCGTATGCACAATTGCCTGAGGCGGGTTTTGAACCGGACTGAAGTCAAATATGTATGGCTAAAAGACACAATTATCACTGCTAAGCAGTAGATATCCTATAGAGAACGTATCCCAAGTGACCCATGGACCATGATAAAGTGGGAGGTGTCATGATGAAACCGCAGATATTGCAGCTAAGCTGTAAACCATGACACAGCACTTTCTGTTCACTGGGCTACATTCTGCTAATCTGCAGGAATTTTAGGGTCTAGTGGAGTTATTACATGCAGCCTGTGTGCGGTCTAGTGGAGTTATTACATGCAGCTTGTGTGCGGTCTAGTGAAGTTATTACATGCAGCTTATGTGCGGTCTAGTGAAGTTATTACATGCAGCTTATGTGCGGTCTAGTGAAGTTATTACATGAAGCCTGTGTGCGGTCTAGTGAAGTTATTACATGCAGCTTATGTGCGGTCTAGTGAAGTTATTACATGAAGCCTGTGTGCGGTCTAGTGGAGTTATTACATGCAGCCTGTGTGCGGTCTAGTGGAGTTATTACATGCAGCCTGTGTGCGGTCTAGTGAAGTTATTACATGCAGCTTATGTGTGGTCTAGTGAAGTTATTACATGCAGCCTGTGTGCGGTCTATTGAAGTTATTACATGAAGCCTGTGTGCGGTCTAGTGGAGTTATTACATGCAGCCTGTGTGCGGTCTAGTGAAGTTATTACATGCAGCCTGTGTGCGGTCTAGTGGAGTTATTACATGCAGCCTGTGTGCGGTCTAGTGAAGTTATTACATGCAGCTTATGTGCGGTCTAGTGAAACTATTACACACTAAATATAGTTTTCTTCTCTAGAATGATAGATCATTGTTTTAAAACTGTACTGACCAGCAGTCCAGAGCATACTTGTCTCCCATTACTTAAGATTTTCACAAAGTTTCCTGGCATTGACATCGCCATATTTAAAAATCTGTATTAAATCAAACTCATGTCAGAGAGTTTTGAAAATTTCTATGTGTCGTAATGAATGTTTGCATTTTCGGAATCTTCTTCAGCATTCATTCTTAAATTCCTGCTGGACCTCCCTTGTAGCAGGACCATGATCCTACTAATTTTCAGCAGATTGTAGTCCAGAGAATTGAAATGCGCTGTGTCACCATTTTCTTTGTGCCAATGGCCTGACACATCCATCTTCTGTGATCATTTTGTGAATAAATTAAAAGGACCCCAAAATTATTTCAAGAGCAAAATCCTACTTGTAATAAAAGCAAGGCGTGGATTGGCATTACTTTGTATATATCACAAAATCTCACCTTCCAAAAAATGATTTCTTCAATTTATTAATACTCATAAACGAGATCATCTATAACTGTATTTCATGGGTGCCTCCATTTTGGAAATATTTACCATCCCATGTGATCTATTTTTAGTAATACTATCGCTGTATTTCTGAAGTATCATAGTGGTGTAACCGATTGTCAAAGTTGCTCGCCAAGATTTATAATGGAAATTCAACGACAGTCAAATTTGGTCAGTAAAGTGTTAACATGTAATCACACACAGCACTGACATATACTGTCACACATACATACAATCCCACACTTGTATTCTTATGATCTTGTTATTCACAGGAAGCACAACGTACAATGCCTCTGATATGTCCGTCCTGTGGCAGATTCCGCAGTATGCTCTTATTGGTGTCAGTGAGGTTTTTGCTAGTGTTGCCTGTAAGTTTGTGATGTTTTGTGAAATCTAGAACTGGTTTCTATTTCATTGATAGGGAAACAATTTCATGTTGTGTAACTCTTCTTTATGTTTTTTCTATGCTTTTATTGTAAGACATAGCTGGACTGGATTAAATGATGATCTGTATGTCAGGATTAAATGATGATCTGTATCGCAGGATTAAATGATGATCTGTATCGCAGGATTAAATGATGATCTGTATCACAGGATTAAATGATGATCTGTATCGCAGGATTAAATTATGATCTGTATCACAGGATTAAAGGATGATCTGTATCGCAGGATTAAATGATGATCTGTATCGCAGGATTAAATGATGATCTGTATCACAGGATTAAATGATGATCTGTATCACAGGATTAAATGATGATCTGTACCGCAAGATTAAATTATCAGTTTCGTGGTTTGGTCACTTGATATGCAGCAATATTATGTTGTCTCAGAACATTGGTAACTCCTTGAATCCACCTTCTTCTTGGTCTTCCTCTGCTTTTTTGTTATTAATGTTGTCATGTTGTATGCTCTTGCTGGTAACCATAAGGGATTTATTCTTGCTATCGAGGTCAACTTCTTGAAGTGAAGATGGGGCTAAGTCCCGTCAACAGAGGCTGGAAAGTAAGATTGGTCAGGCCGACTCTAATATCACAGTCCAGCCCAAGTAATCACTGATGCCGAAGTCAGAGATACCAGGCTGATAAGCGCACCAGCAACAATGGTATCACGCAACACGACTAGATAACATGTCTTCACATCCAAATATAGAACTTGCTGTGTAGACATGTTAAACTTTGAACAAAAAGAAGGTTCATTCTCGTTAAGTGGTAGGACTATTTCTGGTTCTGTTTTTTTAATATATTTGATCATAGATGATGGCAGATGTGAAACAGAAGTTAAAAGGAGAATATGAATAGCTAAAAGTACCTTCAATGACATGAGGAAATTATTAACATCTAAACAAATTACAAACAAGTTAAAAATGAGAATTATAAAATGCTACATCTATTATATATTAATGTATGGCTCAGAAACATGGACACTAAATAAACAATTAGAAGACAGAATTGATGCCTTTGAGATGTGGGTATATAGAAGAATAGGGGGAACATCGTGGAAAGAGAAGAAAACAAATAAAGAGGTGCTAAAGACACTTAATATGAAGAAAGAACTACTAGGAGAAATAAAGATCAGGCAAATAAAATATTTTGGTCACATTAAAAGACATGACGCCTTATTGAAGACCTTACTTGAGGGTAAAGTTAAAGGGAGGCGAGCAAGAGGTAGGCAGAGATACAAGTGGGAGAATAACATCACATGATGGACAGGTTACAGTCTAGCAGAGTGCACCACCAAGACGAGACAGGAGATGTTGGAGATACGTTGCAGCCAACCTTCGTTGCGGAGACGGCACTTGATGATGATCATAGATGTTTGTTCCAATAGTTCTTGTAATCTCTTCATTCCTTACATGATCTCTTCTTGTAATCTCTTCATTCCTTACATGATCTCTTCTTGTAATCTCTTCATTCCTTACATGATCTCTTCTTGTAATCTCTTCATTCCTTACATGATCTCTTCTTGTAATCTCTTCATTCCTTACATGATCTCTTCTTGTAATCTCTTCATTCCTTACATGATCTCTTCTGTTTTCTGCTTTTAATTAGATTCTTATTGGTAAATCTTGGGGTTGATGAAATCTATGTCTGTGGATCTCACCAATGGCCCACTAGACAAACCACCCAAGCAACATAAAACCTTAGTAGATGACATGCCGTTATATTGAGTTTATCTTCTTATAGAAGCGTCATGGCATGTCATCTATACAATTGTGTGTTTATTTTGTTGCTTAAATGTGTTTTATGTTTGCCTGAATATATATGTATGCACCCTCTGTGGTTGGGAGGGAGCCAGAGATGTACTGTGCAGCACTGGGGAGGATAAAACTGACAGCACTGTTTTTTCCGATGGCTTAGACCCATCATAGAGGCACAGTGACTCAGGACGTGACAATCTTTTTGACTTGAACATTTGGTTGCATGCCTGAAGCAATAGAGAAGTTCAGCATAACCAGTAGTCAATTGGTGGCGGGGAATGAGCACAGTGAACCCTGTCTTGGCTAGTGGCTAGGAACAGTGCATAGGTTGAAATCTACCTTCCTGGAGGTGTGATAGTTATTCTCTGGTTCTGTCCCAGGGTGGGCCGAAAATCCATAGACTTCCCAGCAATATAATGGCATTAGGTCAAAGGGCATAAGCCCACGGACCACTGGATCAGCAACCAACCAACCAAAAACCGAATGACTTCGGCAAGTCAGAATATCTAGATGAGAACAGGTCACAGTGGGAAAGCATACAACAATTCGAAGACACAATAAAGAGGATAACTTAAATATGTTCACAAATGTTCTCAGCTACGATTGTTAACTGGGACAATCAATAAATGGTAATTCTGCTTGTAAAACTGTATGAAAATAGTACTTACGAATAAAACAGGTATTGAAGTTTTACTGCACGACGACTAACAATCACTATAGGAAGCTCACATTAAATAATACACGCAACAGAAAAAGATATTTTTGTGTTTTCTGTTGTGTGTGTTATTTCACGTGAGTTTCCATTATTTCATGAGTTTGAGAACATACGCTAACCTAACTACTACTACTGTTTCCTATTTGTTTTCATGAGTTTGAGAACATACGCTAACCTAACTACTACTACTGTTTCCTATTTGTTTTCATGAGTTTGAGAACATACGCTAACCTAACTACTACTACTGTTTCCTATTTGTTTTCATTAGTTTGAGAACATACGCTAACCTAACTACTAATATTGTTTCCTATTTGTTTTCAGGTCTGCAATTTGCCGTGATGGTTGCCCCAAATTCGATGAAGTCAGCGATTACTGGTCTCTTTTACTTCTTCTGTGGGATTGGCAGCTTCTTAGGCAGTGCTCTGGTGTCTGTGCTCATACATTTCAACATGTGGTTCCCCAATAAACAATACAACATTAATTGTTGGTTCCCTTGCGGCACAACCAGCTTCAATCAACTTCATGAGTGTCATTTTGATTATTATTTCTTTTTCCTAGCCGGATGTGAAGGTCTAGGATTGGTTCTATTTATCGTTGTTGCAAGCGTGTACAAGTTAAACTTTGATGAGCTAACATTTTACACAAGATTAAAAAGTGAGGCTACAAACACAGGAAGTGGACATGTGCAAAATAATATCAGCAGGACTACATCGACAGTTTCATCATAAATTATCTGTTTATCAGCAGGATAAACTAATTTTTCGTTTCTGTTAACCTTAAACGTGGTGACCAAATTTGACAATTATCACGTTTTATATAAACCCTTAGTAACCAACTTCCGGAATGATCAACAGGAGAAGAGACAGAGAGAAATTTCTGAATAAGTTATAACTGTGGCTCAAAAATAAATCACCAACTGAACTTATTAACAACACAGGAGACAAGAGTTGCGAAGAAGCATGATCACCTACCCCACTCGGCATAGCACTTGATTAGTTCATGATTGAACCAACTTCAATGATTGTTGAATTCGTTATCAAGTGTTGCTAATAGGACACCTGTAATGATATTATTACTGTGTATATCTCATCCTGCATGCTACATCATTACGTGATTGTCGCTGCTCCAATAAAATACCTATCGATGTAATGCGTCCATGGCATAGCTGTCAACTTATTTTTCATAAATCTGTATTTTTTAACAATTTATTTTCGTATTTCAATTTAAAAAATCCATATTTAGCACCCAAAAAAAAAACACCACTATTTAACAATCAAAATTTTTTTTTACATTTCATTCCATCAATTTATTGCATGTGAGATAAAAAAAAAAAAACGTTTGCATCTTAGAAATAATTACTAAGAAATTTAACACCACGTGACCTATTTTTAAAAATTTGGGTTATTTTGGGGGAGGGGGTTTGGCCGAAATCCGTATTAATACAGAAAATCCCAGTACTAGTTGAAACCTATGCCATGATAAAATGTTGTCTTCACTGCCAGTCTGTAAGCCTCTCTGTTCTGCGCAAACTGCCCTCTTTCAGTGTCATATTCAGGTCTTTGATATCCTCTGTCCATCGTAGTGCTGGTCTGCTTCTTGTTCTCTTCCCTGGAACCTTTCCCTCCATGACTAATCTTTATAAATCATTGTGTCTTTTTTATATGTCCAAAATATGTTAGGTTGTGTTATTTGATAGTTTTGAGCAGTTTTCTTCCGTGTTCAAATCTTTACAGACTTATTTGTTGATGTTAAGTCTTTACAGACTTAGGCTCTATTTGTTTTACTTATTTGACATTATAACACAGATAAGTCTTACAGAAACGGTAACGGGGTGGACAGGAGTCGCCGACTGGCCCTAGTTAGATAATGGCTTTGTCTACTATAGGCGCCTATGGAGCCAGTACTGTTAGCTACTATCAGATAACCAAAATTATATCATACAATTTAATCTAGATTATGTAGAAGTTTGATGTATCAGACAGGAAGGTACAGTTTACAGCTAAGCTGTAAACCATGACACAATGTATTCCATTCTCTGGACTACATCCTGCTAATCTGTAGGAGTTTTAGAATGAACCAGGAAGATCTCCTAGTTCAGTTTACTAGAAATAAAGCTCTTAGTTGTATCAATGAATTTAAGCTTGTGTTATGTTCTCAGTAGTTCTTGTAAACAATTTAGAAGTTTGATCATTTCTCACATTCAATTTGGCCGTAAACAGTGTAAACTATCTGGCATCCTGATAGGTACGCTTCTATTTTCTGGTCAGCAAAAGTGTTAAAATATTTTAAGTGTACAATCATAGAAAATACTGAGATCTGGAACCTTCTGTGTTTGTTCTCAAATTCTTGCATACTGAAGGATGTAGTCAAGAGAACAAAGTATGTCATTTCATATCTTACAGCTTAGCTGCGGTATCTGTTCCTTTTTAGCCTGACACAACTGCATTCAGCCTTCTTTCTGGGTCACTTTGACCCTGCACGGGATAAGACAGTCAACTGCGCCCCAGAAAACTTCCTTTTATGAGATTTTTGTTGGCAGGTAACAGTGACGCGATTCTTTGGTCCTCTTTCAGGGTTCGACACCACACACAGTCGAGATCTGGAACCTGATTTATTAAAAAATAATGTTATCTAGTTGTGTTACGTGATGCTATTGTTGCTGGTGCGCCTCTCCAGTTCAAATCTCACTTGCGACGTCTTTTTTATAACGTTAATTTGTTTAGATCCCTATGTTTTATTACTTGAAGCTACGGAGTTACGTGCTATGAGTGGTACCTATCAGCAGCTGGTGTACCGCTTCATGGAGAGAGGTTAACTCATAATAAGTATAGATTAACTCATGTACAATGAAGTCAATTCTCTATGCCATTTGAGCCTTCTTTTTGAGCCATTTGTATAGATAATTATTCTATAATCAAAATGTAGTGAATCCTGTATTACATGAGCTTATCTGGCAAATTATCCATCCCTCTTCAAAGGTTTACTTTTCTGGTCAAGTTTCTTGTTGAAATATTTATTGTGTACATTTTAAAATTGTTATTAAATTTTATTAAATTATTTAAAAACTTATTAAATTATATCTGTTAGCTATACTATTGCCATGAAGTTACTACTTTTAAAATGTTATATCTTAAAGTTATTACATTTATAATGTTATATCTTAAAGTTATTACATTTATAATGTTATATTTTGATGTTACTACATTTCTAATGTTATATCTTCTTCTTCATTCGTTCACTGGAAACATGTCTATATCTGTAATTCTGTCTCCTGAATAAAACTCACTGTCTTTTGTAGCTCAAACAGTGGCCCATAGAGCTTTGATTCCAGTGTTGTTTCATCTGGCCAATATGTCTGCCTCAGCGTTTCATGCTCAGAACACTCTTGAAGTATATGTTTGGCACTCTGTGCTGCCTGTACACATGGCCGTGTTGCCAATCTTGAACTTTGTATACATGTGACTGCGAAGTCGGTTGTGTCCTGTTCTGAGGTGTAGAATTAGAACGTGTTCTGATCTGTTCATAATGTGATAGTCATCTTGTGTTGGCATTTGTGGCTTTCTTATTGACTTGATCATCTGTTTTTTCTGATGGTAGGTGATTGGTATATCTGGTTGGTCTTCGGCACCACCTTCCTTAGCCAGTTGGTCTGCTTTTTCATTTCCTGGTATTCCACCGTGAGAGGGTATCCACTGCATGGTTACCCTATACTGGTAAGACAATTCATTAAGTAGTTTTTGCAAGTCTGTTAGTTTTCCAGACTGGACAGCTTGAAGCACTGACCTTGCATCTGTCAGGAATATCACAGGCTGTAGGCCAGAGTTGGAGTTCAGCAGTTTTTTAGTTGCCACACTAATTGCCTGGATTTCTGCATCATAATTATTGCAGAATTTCCCTGTCAGTGTTCTAATTGTATCTCTAGGCTTGTGTGGATATTCTATATATACACCTGCACCTCCATTCCTCACGGCATTCTGTGCTGACCCATCTGTGTATACTCTGACCCATATATCTTGTGGATATTCCTCATCCAGGAAACTGAGGGTGACTGTCCTTTGCTGCACACTGTTCTGTTCTTCCTCGCTTAGTATTCCTTTCACATGGGTCTGAATGTATATTGGCATTCCATGCCTTTCACTCCAAGGGGTTTGTACTGGTACAGACCTTAAGGGGCTGTCAACTTCAGGCAGGTCTGTAAGTTGTCTACGGAGTCGTTTAGCTTGGTGGATAAAGCTGCTTCTTTTCAGTCACCGCTACTTTTGTGTCAACTGAAGGCAGATGTGTCAGGCAATTGATGCAGATAAAATTCAGACACAATGCATTTCTATTCTCTGGACTACATCGTGCTGGAAATCTAGCAAGACCATAGCTCTGCTACAAGAGAGATCCAGTTGGAGTTGGAGAATGAACGCTGAAGAAGAAGAAGATACCTGTAATGTTTTGTCATAATAGCATTTCAATATGATGTCACTAACCGCTATGTGTGAGGACCGCATGAAATTATATAAATCTATGATGCATGAAATTATGTGTGAGAAGCACATGAAATTATAGCTATGAGATGCATGAAATAATGGGTGACAATTGCATGAAATGATAACTATGGTGCATAAAATTATGTGTGACGATTGCATGAAATTATGTGTGACGATTGAATGAAATTATTGTTACGATTGAATGAAATTATGTGTGACGATTGAATGAAATTATTGTTACGATTGAATGAAATTATGTGTGACGATTGAATGAAATTATGTGTGACGATTGAATGAAATTATGTGTGATGATTGCATGAAATTATTGTGACGATTGAATGAAATTATTGTTACAATTGAATGAAATTATCTGTGACGATTGAATGAAATTATGTGTGACGATTGAATGAAATTATGTGTGACGATTGCATCAAATTATTGTTACGATTGAATGAAATTATGTGTGACGATTGAATGAAATTATTGTTACAATTGAATGAAATTATCTGTGACGATTGAATGAAATTATGTGTGACGATTGCATGAAATTATGTGTGACGATTGCATGAAATTATTGTTACGATTGAATGAAATTATGTGTGACGATTGAATGAAATTATGTGTGACGATTGAATGAAATTATGTGTGATGATTGCATGAAATTATTGTGACGATTGAATGAAATTATGTGTGACGATTGAATGAAATTATGTGTGACGATTGAATGAAATTATGTGTGATGATTGAATGAAATTATGTGTGACGATTGCATGAAATTATTGTGACGATTGCATGAAATTATGTGTGACGTTTGAATGAAATTATGTGTGACGATTGAATGAAATTATTGTGACAATTGCATGAAATTATGTGTGACGATTGCATGAAATTATGTGTGACAATTGCATGAAATTATGTGTGACGGTTGCATGAAATTATTGTGACGGTTGCATGAAATTATTGTGATGATTGCATAAAATTATTGTGACGATTGCATGAAATTATGTGTGTCAATTGCATGAAATTATTGTTACGATTGCATGAAATTATTGTGACGATTGCATAAATTATGTGTGACGATTAAATTAAATTATGTGTGACGATTGAATGAAATTATGTGTGATGATTGCATGAAATTATGTGTGATGATTGCATGAAATTATTGTGACGATTGCATGAAATTATGTGTGACGATTGCATGAAATTATAACTATGATGCATTATCTACATAAAGTGAGATTCTTCTTATTCATATGCTGTCTGCCTGTGATGTTTTGTCAGTGCCATGACTCTTCCTTGTTCTCCTATCGGAGTCAGACGCTGATATGGATTTCTTCAGTGAACTGTGCTGTGGCTACCAGTCCCAAGATGAAGCCGTAGAAGTTTAAGGGACTAGAGGCGAGGGGAGAAAGTGCTCCCTATCCGGAAAGATCAGAAGAACTCCTAATCAGCAACTGACTGGAACACTGAACTTACATACTTTTAAGTGGCAAGCAGAGCACATATAGGAATGCCCCCAGTGCTGTGACGCTTGTTCCTAATCACAAATTAAAAGCCGTAGAGCTTGTCCATCCAAGCTGTTTCATATGACCATAGTTTTCTTCTTGTGGTACAGTGGGAAGTTCTGTAAAATATGTTCTGTTTTCTGCAGATTATCCACAGGCGCACATATCAGTGTTACCAACTCCAAATTTCTGTAGGCGTTTTTTTTAGTATGTTGTGGTCTTTTCACATTCTAAATATGATGGTATATTCCTTTCTTCCAAGCTTGTAAATGACATTGTTGTTTTTTTTGGCTTCATGGATGGGTTTAGTTCCATTTTATGTCTATAGAGATTTTAATGATGGACTTCATTTCTTGAAAAAATAGACATTTCTATTTGTTGTTGCTGCGGTGACTTCCAGTTTTGGCTGTCTGTTCTCCTATCTCATTTCCCATGATTTGGCAGTGACCTGGATTCCTTTGAAGAACTATTTGCTTTGTTGTTTACTTGAGATAGGGGTGATTTTATGGTGTTCAGGTGGAATATGATTGGGTTGTCAGGGCTTGCAAGACAGATTTTGGGTTTTGAGGGCTTGCAAGACAGATTTTGGGTTTTGAGGGCTTGCAAGACAGATTTTGGGTTTTAAGGGCTTGCAAGACAGATTTTGGGTTTTGAGGGCTTGCAAACAGATTTGACTTTGGTAAGGATCACTATCCTGGCTTCCTACAGATGTCATGAAATTATACATGTGATGCCATTGCCATGAAATTATACTTGTGATGTTATTGCCATGAAATTATACCTGTGATGTCATTGCCATGAAATTATACCTGTGATGTCATTGCCATGAAATTATACATGTGAATAGCATGAAATTATACCTGTGAATATGTAATATTTCTGCAGAACTCCTGAAACATGGGGTGTAGAAATATTAAATTTTATTAACACTTTGCCTATGCATAGAAGAAACAAAAATGTGGCCTACAGAATGGACACAATTGCTGGTTGTACCATTGCTATAGAAAGAGAATTTAAAATTGGGCCAAATTAGAAATACAAGCTGAAGAACAGGCAGGTTTCTGTAAAAACAGTAATTCTATACAACAAATTTTCAACATCAGAGTAATCATTAAGAAACACCTACAACATCAGCTTTGAAACATATCACAACTTTATCAGTTTCATTAAGACATTCGATCGAGTATGTGAATAATATAATATATAACATACATATGTTTCATAAGACATTCGATCGAGTATGTGAACATAAGACATTCGATCGAGTATGTGAACATAAGACATTCGATCGAGTATGTGAACATAAGACATTCGATCGAGTATGTGAACATAAGATATTCGATCGAGTATGTGAATAATATAATATACAACAATCGAAGGTTTATTAGTCAAGAAAAATCATGCAGCGAACGGGATTTGAGCCATATCCACTCAGATGGCACCAAATTGCTTCGAAATTGAGTCAATATGTTTTTCATCTTCAACCACACAGTAGTATCCCTAAAAGAGATGTGTGTGATTTTAGTCAAGACTTTCAATGTGTATATTCTCAAGCTACTATAAATATGAACTGATCGATCAACACACAGACAACACACACACAACACAGATATGTAAACTCCTCAAGGATAACAAACATTTAAAATTAGTAAGTGCCAGAAGGCCTCAATACTACAATTACAGAATTAGGTCCACTTGTAAACATAAGCTATGATTATACGTTGTCAGGCAGCCAATGAAAATCAAGGGAATAATCAAATTAGTCATTTTAGAAGCTTATGTTTCCTATTATCCAATAGGTCTTATATTGTAAATGGTCATGCCTCAGAATATCTGAGGTTGTTTATATTGTGCCCACCAACAGATATTTCTGGCTATAGAAGATGGTCATGCCTCAGGATATCTGAGGTTGTTTATATTGTGCCCACCAACAGATATTTCTGTCTATGGACCACAGTATTGTTTTGCTGCACAAAGTGAATATACTTAATTAATATTTTTTATAAAAAAATCAAAATGTGTACAGAGTATTTCTTATAATTGGATGATATGTATCATGGACGATAACAATGTAATATTTATTTTCAGAAACATGAATTTATTGAAATTTTGATTTCCGTAGTGTTCGGTTATGCATTTTTTGAATGGGTTTTATGAAGTTTAAGCGCAAATTGTGTGAATAAAGTTAGCGCTCATGAAATGTGTTGATGTCATTGTAGTAAAAGTTTGTGAATAAAGTTGATTGTGAAATGTGTTGATGTGATTGTAATAAAAGTTTGTGAATAAAGTTGATTGTGAAATGTGTTGATGTGATTGTAATAAAAGTTTGTGAATAAGGTTGATTGTGAAATGTGTTGATGTGATTGTAATAATGTTTGTGAATAAAGTTGATTGTGAAATGTGTTGATGTGATTGTAATAAAAGTTTGTGAATAAAGTTGATTGTGAAATGTGTTGATGTGATTGTAATAAAAGTTTGTGAATAAAGTTGATTGTGAAATGTGTTGATGTGATTGTAATAAAAGTTTGTGAATAAAGTTGATTGTGAAATGTGTTGATGTGATTGTAATAAAAGTTTGTGAATACTAAATAAAGTTTATGATCATAAAATGTGTTGATGCGATTATAACAGAAGTTTGTGAATAGTGAATAAAATTGACCATAAAATATGTTTCTCTTCCTCACTTAAATCAAAATCAACAGTACAGGTCATTTTCAGATGCACAAAAGCTCATTCCAAAGGAAAAGGTTATCTCACTGATGTCATGGATATTAAGATGTGAAAGGACATGCACTATGATAAGGTCCAGAAGTTACAAGGACACACTAAAGATCTCACTGAGACCTTTGACATAAAACATAACACATGGGAAGATGCAGCACAAAATAGAGTTATGCGGCACTCTGTGATTTAGAAAAAAATAGTTACAGTATCTTGTGGAAAAATGAGAAATGGAGCAGCTGAGACTGACTTTAAGACAAAACAGATAAAACAGCATCTAGAGTGATCGCTGCACACTCATCCTGCCCAAGAATATTGGGAACCACTATTTGCCTTATCAGAAACCTACAAACTCATAGACAAAGACATGCTTCTAGCAGAATTTCAAGAAGTGGATGTAACGAATGGCCATCATCATTTCTGATAAACTAACAACACAAATGTTGATATGATTGTATTAGAAGTTTATGAATGGTGAATAAAGTTACTTCCCTTTAAACAGTCTTTTTTTTCTTCCACACCAAACAGTCCTCTTCAGGACAGTCTTGGAAAGAGAATCTGTTCCCTTAAGGACAGTCTTGGAAAGGGAATCTGTCCCCTTAAGGACAGTCTTGGAAAGGGAATCTGTCCCCTTAAGGAGCGCGGTAGCCTAGTGGATAGTGAGTTTGCTTGCTATCATCTGGTTACAGCGTGCCAGGTTCAAAACCATGTCCGGACATTTTTTAAAAAATCAAAAAAAAAATCCGGGTTGTGATTTCTCACTTGACACGGCCACTCCTCCAGTCGACTCAGCTGTAAATGAGTACCTGACGCATGAGTTAGGGAAGGTAACAAACAGCAAGGAAGGGAACTGGCCACCCCACTTAATAGTTGCTGCGGCTTAGTACATGAAGAGTTATCTTCATCCCCGACGGCAGATGCCATGGGACCTACCTTTACCTTTAAGGACAGTCTTGGAAAGGAAATCTGTCCCATTCAGGGCAGTCTTGGAAAGAGAGTCTATTCCCTTAAGGTCAGTCTTGGAAAGGAAATCTGTCCCATTCAGAACAGTCTTGGAAAGGGAATCTGTCCCCTTAAGGACAGTCTTGGAAAGTAAGTCTGTCCCCTTAAAGACAATCTTGGAAAGGGAGTCTGTCCCCTTCAAGAGAGTCTTGGAAAAGGAATATGAATATGTGCCCTTCAGGACAGTCTTGAAAAGAGAATCGTGTCTAATCACATAACAAAGCCAAGTAAAATCAACCCCCTTGCCCCAACTTATTTAGGGCCATCCCTGTAATTAGAAAAATGTGCTATAAAGCAAAATAATCAACAAAAATAGTTATCAAAAAAATTGAAGCATTAAAATTAATAATGAACTTACTTATCCACTCCCTGGGGTTGTGAGCTTTCACTCTGTCTTCCCAGTGCCTTGTGGTGGTAGGTGCATGTTTCTTCAGCTGTGTTGTGTCTGTATAAAGGGTGTTGGTGATGGAGGGGTTTGGTGATAACAGTTGTTTTCGTAGGTCTTGTAGTGCAGAGCATTCAATAAAGTTATGTTTTACTGTTTCTTGTTTGTTGCAGATTGGCCTGCAATAATTTTTTGTAGATGTTTGCTAAGTTGTACAATGACATATATGAAACAGGTCACATACCTAAAGACCTAACATCATCAATATTCATACCACTACCTAAGAAGCCCAGGGCTGTGGACTGTACAGAATATAGAACAATAAGTCTAATGAGCCATCTAACTAAAATACTACTCAAGATAATACATGGAAGAATTAAGAAAAAGATAGACATGGAGGTCGGTGAAGAACAATTCAGATTTAGGAAAAACAAAGGAACCAGAGAAGCTATACTGAGTATCCGTCTAGTGATAGATAAATATATAGAAGTCCAAAAAGTATCTATATTTGCTTTATAGACTACAGCAAGGCCTTTGACAGATTCCAACATGAAAAATTAATCAAATGTCTTCAAGAAATAGGCATAGATGGAAAAGACATCAGACTGATTAGAAATATATATTGGGAACAAACATCAATAATGCATCAATAAGGTGTGAAAACAGCTACTCTCCATACATAGAAATAAGAAGAGGGGTAAGACAAGGATGCATTTTATCACCAAGCCTATTTAATATCTACACAGAGAATATCTTTAAAAATATAGAAGAAATACCAGGACTCAAGATCAATGGGAAAATAATAAACAACCTTAGATATGCAGATGACACTGTTCTTTTAGCAGAAAGTGAACATGAACTACAAAGACTAATAGATCAAGTCAATAAATCAAGTAATGAATATGGACTGGATATAAATATCCAAAAAACAAAAACCATGATAATCAGCAAAGACACAGAAGAACAAGAGCTAAACATAAACATACAGGGAGAGAAACTACAACAAGTAAAACAGTATCAATATCTTGGACACAGTCACAAATGATGGCAGATGTGAAACAGAAGTTAAAAGGAGAATAGGAATGGCTAAAAGTACCTTCAATGACATGAGGAAATTATTATTATCTAAACAAATTACAAACAAGTTAAAAATGAGTATTATAAAATGCTACATCTATTCCATATTAATGTATGGCTCAGAAACATGGACACTAAATAAACAATTATAAGACAAAATTGATGCCTTTGAGATGTGGGTATATAGAAGAATAGGGAGAACATCATGGAAAGAGAAGAAAACAAATAAAGAGGTGCTAAAGACACTTAATATGAAGAAGGAACTACTAAGAGAAATAAAGATCAGGCAAATAAAATACTTTAAACACATCGAAAGACATGACACCCTATTGAAGACCTTACTTGAGGGTAAAGTCAAAGGGAAGCGAGCAAGAGGTAGGCAGAGATCAAGTGGGGGAGTAACATCACACGATGGACAGGTTACAGTCTAGCAGAGACCCATCTGTATATACAATCATATCACCTTCCATGGAATTTTCATTGATTAGAGCGAGTACCTCCTACCCCACCACTGTCGGACACCATTCCCTACTGAGTGTTATTATTACTTTGAAGGCTGTCGGACAATCTAAGGGCACATCCTCCAACTTGCACACACTGTATAATACCCTCTGCGCGCCCCATCCACGACTTTCCTTTCTTAAGTCGACTGCCTTTCACTTTGAGAATTTCAGGGTGTAGAGGGTGTTCTTTATCAGCGGTGATTTGTAGGTAGTCCCGCGCCCTTCAGATTTGTATTCTTTGCTCTACAGTTGGGCAATCCAGTATGTATCGCATAGCCAGTGCCGACGTATCTCTCGTACACCCGAAAATGACTTGCATTGCCTCATTCTGGATTCTATCCAATCTTTCTGTTTGAGTCTGACTCAGTGTTAGAATCGTCAGTGCGTACTCTACCACCACCACCACAATCCCTGATACAGCAGAAATAGCAGCCTCTGTTCACATTGAGCAGCTGCCATAATTTTCATCGCCGCAAGACCTTTATAAGCCTTTATAATGATGTGGTCAACATGATCTTTGAAACTCAGACTGCGGTCCAACATAACCCCTAAATACTTCATTGTGCGGGTTCTCTCGAGGGTATCGCCTCTCAAAGTAACCGATGGCGTGGGCGTGTTTACTATGTGATTATTTAGGGGAAATCATGTTATTGATGCTTTTGATGGATCAACAAAAGCTCCAGAATTACTGCACCAATCCCCTATACGATCAAGCTCCTCTGAAAATTCCTGGCGATCATTTTTCTATCTCTGCCCTGCCTATATATCAAGACACCATCAGCATAAGACATAGTTCTCCCCGGACCTGCAATCTGACAGCTTGTAAATTGAACTGTATACACATTAAATAATACTGGGGACAGAGGTGACCATTGAATAGAATATTACTAGGTTTTTTTGAACATGTTGCATCGTTTTTGTATTTGGTGGTGATGTATGAGAGAGTTTCTGATATTGCTTTCACATCTGCATCATAGTTGCTGCAGAACTCTCCACATGGAGCAGATAACTAATGTTTTTCCTGGGAGGACTATGAGAGAGTCGTATCCTGAATTGATGGTAGCTTTAAAGGCTGACCCATCTATGTATGCTTGGATCCAGTCCTTGGGGTAAGAGTTGATAGTCTCTAGTGCAATGGACTTAAGAGTATTCTGGTTTTCTACCTTGTCAAATAATGTGCGGTAGTGTTTACTTGGGGCAGTATGAGAGATGTAATTAATGTGCGGTAGTGTTTATTTGGGGCAGTATGAGAGATGCAATTAATGTGCGGTAGTGTTTACTTGGGGCAGTATGAGAGATGCAATTAATGTGCGGTAGTGTTTACTTGGGGCAGTATGAGAGATGCAATTAATGTTAGTGAAATTATGCCATGATTTAATGAGAAGGGATAATGCTAAAGTTTGGAGGGGAGAGGTGTTAGGCGCAGTGTTAAAACTAATTCTGAGGAGCACAGTAGTCTAGTTGATAGTGAGCTTGCTTGCTATCTCTGGATTACAGCATACCAGGTTCGAAACCTTGTCCAGACAAACAAAACTTCCCGTTGTGATTTCTCGCTGGACACAACCACTCTTCCTGTCGACTCAGCTGTAATAGGGTACCTGACACATGAGTTAGGAGAGGTAAAGACAGTAAGAAAGGAAACTGGCCACCACAATTAATAGCTGCTGTGGCTTAGTGCATGAAGTTATATTCATACGTGACATCAGGTGGCTGCCATGGGGCCTACCTTTACCTACAACTAATTCTAATTCTATCCCTACACCCCCCCCCCCTCCCTGCTGTGTTTCAAAAACTGTGTTCTTCCTATTTTCGTTAATTATTTCCCTGGCTTCAAACTACTAAACAATTGCATTCTGCAATGTCACAAACTATTAAAAAATTATGACTAATCAAGAATCAAGAACTAAAATCGACTGGTTCGCAGAATGCATAGACTTGTACACAGTGACATAGCGTGGGTCAATGGCGTCCGGGGCGGAATCATAATTTTCCGCCCTTGTGACATGAAAAAAATTTGTCAGTGATTGTGAAAGACTGGACGAAAATAAATTTGCCGCCCTCCCGATGATGCCGACCGGGGCAGTCCGCACCTCCGCCCTCGCCTCGCTACGCCACTGGGACGAAAGAGCTGATTTGCTTGCTGGTAAAGCCTTGGTAAATAGCACTGATATAAGAAGAAGAGACCAGATTTAATTAATTAGAGCAGTCATGGATCATCATCATCAGGTGACATGCCTTGCGTAGGCGGTCATGGCTCTGCATAGCTCTCTATCCACAGTATTATGTATCAAAGTCGCTGTTGTTTCTTTGCCGTGCCAGGTTGTCAAACTGTCTAATATTTTCGCACGTTGTCGCCCTCTGTCTCTGGTGCCTTCAATATTGCCTGTTGTGATTATGTTCTCTAAACCTGCCTGTCTCATGAAGTGGCCAAAAAAAGAAGATTGCCTTTTTCTTATATTGTTGATTAAGGTCCGTTTCGCATTTAACTCTTTTAACACCTCTACATTAGTTCTTCTGGCAGTCCATGGTATTCTCAGCATTCTTCTGTAGAACCACATCTCTGTTGCCTCCAATCTCCCACTTTCCAGTTTGTTTATTGTCCAAGACTCGCACCCATATGTTAGTATAGGGGTTATATAGCACTGCAAAACTCTCTTTCTCACCTCTAATGACAAGGTCATATTACACAGTATATTTTTCATTTTTCTGAATGTTGTTTTTGCCTGTCCTATTCTGCATCTTATTTCTGTTGAACTTCTTCCATCTGCTGTTATAATTGTACCTAGATATTTGAATTGGTGGACCTGTTTTAATACTATATCATTCACTATGATCTTGCAAGGTGTGTTATTTTCTTTCTTTGAAATAACCATTACTTCTGTTTTCTTGATATTTAGGAAGAGGCCTTTCTCTTTGCTTTCTGTGACTACTACTTTAATTAAGTTTTGAAGGTCTTCCTCACTTTTTGCAATCAGAACAGTGTCATCCGCATATCTCAAATTATTTATGTTATGTCCTCCCACTGATATTCCTGGGATATCTACTATACTATTACACGCAATATGTTTTCACTGTATAAAGAGAACAGGTCTGGTGAACGCACGCATCCCTGTCTGATTCCTTGTTTTATTTGTTGAAAAGGGCCAAATTGATTTCCTACTCTTATTGCTGCTGTTTGTTGCCAGTACATGTTCTTGATTATTCTTAAATCCTTGCTGTCAATGTTCAGATTCTCTAACATGTATATAATTTCGCTATGTTTAACTTTGTCAAAAGCTTTAGTGTAGTCTATAAAACAGAGTTACAGATCTGTTTTTACCTCTATAGACCTCTCTATTAGTGTTCTCAATATATAAATAGCATTGTTGGTGCCTTTGCCTTCTACAAAACCACATTGTTCTGGACTTATTTCTGATTTTATTTTGTTTCTCACTCTCTTCATGATGATTCTGAGAAGTATTTTGGTTATTTGGCTCATGAGGCTGATTGTACGGTGTTCTTCACATTCGATGGTCCCTGGTTTCTTAGGTAATGCTATGAATATGGACCTCATTAAGTCATCGGGTATGTTTCCACTGTTATATATGTCATTCAGCAATTTTGTGATTATTTCAACTCCAAAGTCATCTAAAGCTGCTAATTCTTCGAATGTGATATTGTCTGGACCTGGGGCGTTGCCATATTTCATGTGTCTTAGTGCCTCCCTTACTTCTGCTGTGAGTATTGATGGACCCAGTCATGGTCATGGATACCCTACGAAAAAACGAAAACGAGGTCGAACAAGACAATGTACACATTCAGAGAATGATAGAAATGGGAGAGACTAGAGGTGACGGGAGAAAGTGCACTCTCTCCGGAAACATCAGAAGAACGAGCAATCAGCAATTGACAGGAATGCTGGGCTTACGTACTTTTATATGGCTGACGGAACGGTAAGCAGGGCATATATGGGAATGTCCCCAGCGCTGTGACCCTTATTTTTAATCAAGAATCAGTGCTGGCAGCGGTTCCCAAACTTTCTAAAGCCATGGTGCCCTTAACGTTCAGATTATTTCCGACGGTCCCCTTAATATGAAGCAAAACTAGAGACCTGATATTTTTAAGTCTAAATCTTGAATTTAAATAAATTATATTCTATGCTATGGACTGCCGTGGCGCCCCTGGAGACTCTTTGTGGCGCCCCCGGGCTCCGCGGCGCACACTTAGGGAACCTTTGAGTGCTGGGATTTGGTTCATAATCAAGAACCCAGGATTGCAAATCCCATCTATTATCTGGCAACATGGCAACTTCCGGCGAGAAATTACGAGACCAAAGTAGGAGCTACACTGTCTGAGTAACAAGTTGTCTATTTCGTAATGTTATCTCGTATCGTTATACGTCAAATCTTATCTTGATGTTCCAATTTATAACATACTATTCTATGTGATTTTCTACATAATATATTACTATATTTTTTAGTGATATAGACTAACATTTTTTTGGTAGATAAAAGTTGCAATTGTGTTTTCTTAATTTCTATTACGTCTCACCACAGTCAATCATTCAAAATTTCTCATT